>JAHFWJ010000560.1:0-600000 GCA_028555115.1 Himalopsyche japonica | reverse complement strand
GATTTAATATATACCACAATTTGAATTTTTTACAGTTATATAAAAGTTTTGTTTTTAAATATGCACATAAAATAAAATGATTTAGTAATTAGGAATAAGTAAAATTAAAAATATGTCTTCAATCCACACATTTTTGCTTGATGTATGCCGCGAAATTCTGGCAACTTTTCAAGTGTGCCGTAGATGACAAAAGGTTGCTGAGCACTGCTTTAATTATACCTTTGAATTATGAGTACAATATATGTATTTAAATTTTAGTAAAACCATTAATTCATTATTGATTATATTAAATAAAATTATTGGCATCTCAGTTAAAATTAATTAATACCGAAAATAATAAATAAATGAGACTAATTTATCACATGGAAAGTCGTCGTTAGTTTAGTTTATCTGCAAAACCTTGAAAAATAAAGTTATTTGTCACTCGACATCGTATTGCAAATATTTTAGTGTTCAAAAAAAAAATTATTTAATTTTAAGGCGAAAATTAAAAAAAAAACGTTCAGGACTATTGCACTATTGGGTAGTACACATTTCCAATTTAATGCCTCCGATCTTTGCCCCAACGATGCTTCGGGATCAAACCACGATCATGTCAGTATCGAATTTAGATTTTTTTTAAGATTTAGAATATTGGCGTATATGATGTAATTTTTCATTGGGCTGTTCTCTAATGATTTAATAAATAAAATAAACAAGAAATCTAATCAGTTTAATGTTTAATGTATAAATATTAGCGGTAAGGCCAAATTTCTTTTCAAAACAAATAATTAATTCTCTCGCAATCACATGGTATGATATTAATTCATATAATTAAAATAAAGCAACAATCACAATTTTTTTTAAAACTTATTTATTTATTTAACTTAATGCACATTAGAATGCATATGAACGAGTCTTTCTCTTCCTACATTACTGGAAAAAAAATATTTAAGTATACATTTTTACACTGCCGAATACACCCTGTAACAAGAGTGTAAAACCGTAAGGGACGGTGGTGTGTACGACGCTAATTACCACTGAGAATATTTAAAATCACTTTTATAGTGCAATAATAATGAATTCATTGATTGAATTGGCATTAACTTGGTAGAGCTCCATTTATAACACGGTGAAAAAAAATACCGATGTATTTTAGTTTTAGAATTTTGTAGAAAGCTATTTTTTTCAACGTGGTATAATTAATTCAATTATGATATAGAAACATTGATTATAGTATAATTGTATACTTTTTTAACTTATTTATTCATGTATTTCAAATATTCTTGTAAAACTTCACGTCCGACATTTTTGGCAAAAATTAAAACATGCATATGCCGAGCGGAATACATCTTGTAAGAAGGGTGTGAAACCACAGCGGGTACTGGTGACTACAACGCTGTGTAGAATGGATAGTAAAAAAATATATTATTTTCGTGATTTTCCTATCAAAGTGCCCTACGATTTCGAAAAAAATATTACAGCTTGGATATAGATTTATGTTAACTTCTAACGCTGAGGTAGTAACTGTTATTTATATTAATATGCACATTTTTTTGGTTTAATATTCATTTGCTAACGTTTGTCTACTAAAGTTAATTAGCTTAAAATTTATAAACATTAATCACCCCATTTTGCATTGAATCGACATTTGATTTAGTATCACATATACTAATTTTTTTTTAAATTATTTCAACTGTCAAATAAAAATATGAAAACTTTCGTGTCTACAACACGTGCTATTAAATTTAATATATTAAAATTAATTAGCTACTCTATGGCAACGCTTGGAGCTTTCGATCAGGTCATATGGGCAAAAATATATTTTTTTAAGTTCAGCTTTAATCGTATTTAAATTTTACTAGTGAGTATTTCACCCGTTATGCTTTGCAATGCAATTCAAAGGAAGAAAGTGTTCGTGTCTTAATTCTTTTTATTGAAGTGATTTCGGATACACAATATTTTTTGATTTTCCGTCTGTTATGTAGACGAATATGTCAGAAGGTATTACGACGCGTCAGCAGCACACAACTGTCTATTTATGAAACATTTCCACATAATCCAATTCATAGTGCTCACGATGAGCAAAACTGTTGTAAGAGTCATAAAAAACGAGCGACTGTGACTACTTTTTTGATTATACAATTTCGAATTATATTTAAATGTACAATAGTCGGATTGGTTGATTAATCTTTAATTTAATGGTCATAAATAGGAAAGAATCTTTTTTAATCGGATTCGTGTTGTTAGTCAACGTCGAAGTCGTGTTTTTAACGACATCTCAGGTCTGGTTAAATAAGTATTTTTTTTCATAAAAGCTAAATTTTGTATAGAAATAGGCTCTGAGACAATCTCTAAAAATTTGCTTAACATCATCAATACTGTGACCATTTTTTTAAATTTTCTATCTTGAAAAATATCATTTATGTGGCCCCGGAGGTATTAGGGCTATTTTTTGTAATGTTATTAAAACCTGACAGTTGAACGTGAATCCTGTACTTTTCCCTGAAAATCCACTAATGACCACTCATTAATATTCATTGCAACATAAAAAATATTTAAAAAATCTGGTAATCTGAAATTATGACACGCACGTGTTTATGGAACCTTAAAGATTTTCTATCAAAAAATACATGACCTTTGAACTTTATGAAAAAGCTGATTTTTTTTAAATTGGCGCAATTTATTGCTTTTGTGATGTTTTAATTAAAGCTCATTAAAGCAATCAAAAATTTCATATGCAAAAAAGTAATGATTATTCTATTTAAAACGCGTTCGATTAAATTTTTATATCAATTTTGATTCGATCGAATTTTGTATCGTCGGCCAATAAAACGCATAGATAAATTTGAGCCTTGTAACGATCGAAAAAAAGATCAACGGAAATAAAACGGTGCTTAAATTAAATTGTCACTTTAAAGGTGTTGAATGTCACTTCTTAGTAGAAAGGCATTATCGTTAAACAATAAAAACATCATTTTAAGATATGTTTTCAAATTTCAATATTTTTTATGAAATCACCGATTTCCTCTCTCCCTGAACCATTTTGAACTGACAATATATATATTAAAAACATGGCTATTTATACAGAAAAAAAATGAGTTGAAAATTATCAGTTATACAAAACCAAATGTTCGAGAACTGCATCTAAGTGGCGTAAAATATTTTACAACTTCCTTATAGCTGAGACATTTTAGTACTTATTTGTTATCGAAATAAAATCAAAACATGAAATATTTATAAGCAAGAATAACGTGAGGAAAATTTTACAATACGATAATTTTCACTTAATTTAAATTTATAATCTTCACCGACCGATGACGTTGATAAGGCTGGAGATGATGGAAACCGGGCCTGGTCTTAAAAACATAAAATTGTAACAGTAATACTAACAGCTATGTTTTTATTATTTAATATATTTTTAAATGTATCTTGAATATCGACAATTTTTACAAAAATCAATTTCCACATCGCCAAATTGAATCATATTCTCATTTTCGTCATTTATCGTTTATCAATGAATGACATTTGCATCTTATTTGATTACGGAAAAATGTTATATTTATCTTCGATCATAACATTCCGAGAACCGCGTTAAGTGTTTTCTCGGATTGCATAATAGTTGCACAATTATCACGAAGCGGTCTGATGTAATATTATTGATGCAGTTTATCGTTGCATCACGACTATAACTTTAATTGTCCGTGTAAGGCTAAATACAGACCTTAGCATTGCATGACAAGATCAAGGAACGATGGGCGACATCAGCGAAGTCAGTGCTACGCAACCTATTTTCTTACACGGCACACCAACGCTTTCTTCCAAAATTTCGCGGCACACCACAACTCAATATTTAAAATGAAAACCAGGAATATGTAACATCCACGAATTTGTTAAAGATCATCCTTTCAATTTATTAACGAACATTTTTTTCTTATAAACTTACATGTGTAATATTTATGCACTTATGACATTTAATTCCGACGAAAAAATTATTATTTGTGCTTCCGTATGCTTAAATTTTCACATTTTATGATTTAGATGAATTATACAATATGATTTTTCTTCTGTTAGAAAAATGCGTTGCGGCACACCAAACATAGTCTGATGGCGCATCGATGTGCTGCGGCACACCGGTTGCGGACCACTGATCTTAGTATTTTTTTACACGTTGTTGCAACTGAGCAATAGCATGCAGTGGTTGGTGTTACTAGCTAATTAACCAATGTCACACGAGCCTGGTTATGCATTAAGAAGATTGTGTATATTTCAAATTAAACATGCTTTTATCTAACACTTGTACATTAACTTTTATTTCAATCAGCAACACTATTTTCACACAAAAACAATTTATTTGGTATTTGTGTATTACATATAAAGTGAAACCTCGATTTTACGTTTTCCAAGGGACCCTGAAAAAATAACGGTAAATGCGGGAAACAGTTAATGCGGGGAGGCTTCAAATAATAATAAACAATTAAAATCGTAAAAAATATTTATTTATTGGTTACTTGTATAACAATTTATTTTTTAAAAAAGTCCTTTATGTTCGTTTGCTTCTTTGTTATTTGACACTTTAATCGGAACAAAGTCTTGTTAATAAACTTGTGACTAAAAGTTTGTATGTACAGGAATCATTATAACCATGAATTTTAAACAACTCTACATTTGCATCATAAACAATAATACGCGTGTGGTGGATTTCAACTCAAAAAATCAAACAAAACTTGCTTGCTGAGATACGGAGAAATATGCAATAAAAACGGTCAATCGGGATAATATTTATAACGGGACCAAAATATTTAGACGGTTTATCAAGGAAATCGGGGAATCGGGAAACGGTCAATGCGGGATTATTTAACATTGTTCTTATAGGAGTTAGACGGGACTATAAAAAATAAGCGTTCCATCCGGGAAAACGTGTTATGCGAGAACGGTTGATCGAGGTTCCACTGTATTATAATTTATAATTTTGTTTATCTTGCAAAGTATGATATATCGAAAAACAAGATAAAAATAGCATGGAAGTCAACCAAGCAAGGCTAAAAAAAAAACCTACATTAATGTGTTAAAAAATAGAGTTTAGCTGAACTCAATCTCGCAAATGTGAAATATGTCGACACCTGAAACAACATTCTTAATTTTTTAAATGCTTTTATCATTGATAGACTAGTTCAACACGTTGGATGAACAAACAATTTGAATCCACGACATCGCAAAAAAAAATCTGGAATGTACGATTTGATATAATTTATGATATCGACTGAAGGTGCTTGATGGAATTTCAATATCAAATTTGAATTGTTACAACTTTGTCAGTTCTGTTGCATCCGTGTGATAGAATACCTGAAGATGCCAAAAGGCGAAACCCGGATCGTTAGTGACAAAACATGTGGAATCGTACAAAGTTGTAACAATTCAAATTCGATACAATTTGATATTATCAAGGATGGCGAAATCTCATTTTGGCCTCGTATAAGTCGAAAGAAATTTGTAACGAGGCATATTTCTAAAAAAGATATTGTATATAAAATAGTATATTTCTAAAGTTTTTGTTGGTACGGAGAATTATGCTCAAAAACAGAAATGCTTTGTTACTGGTAATATTAAGGTGAATATTGAATTTTAGATTGCTTTCAATTGCACACCAGTCAATAACCGGTGAAATTTGCAAGAGAATTCGTTATTGTCATAGAATAAGAATGTAGTATTTTAAATAACGTTTACTATGTCACAAAAAACTTTGTAAACTATTTTTAATGATTATCGAAAATTGAAGCGTGTGTTTGAATAACGATGTACACCAATTTTCTTGTCAACTCACTACACAAAACACAATAACATATACTCTTCATATCTTCTTCTATATATTGCTTCATTTTAAACTTATATTAAGTGTCAATGATCATAATTATTTTCAAGTGTCGTACTAAGCCTTGACGGTTACCATCGGTTCAATGTGAGAATAAGATGCGTATGTCATTAGGTAAATTATGTAAGGTTAAAAGAACTCATTTAAAAACGGTTTTCAACGATTCTTCTATGGAAATAATCAGGAAAATTGACTATCAAAAGTCATCGCTTTTTGAAGGCTCAAAGAAATAATATTATAACTCTGTGAAAAAAATAGCAATATATTTTAGTTTTAAAAAACTATTTTTAAAATATAGTTGAAAGCTATTTCGGCTGACGCATCGTCAGAACTATGCTTAAACTAACATTTGCTTATAAATATACATAGCTGTGTATAAATTCAAACTCAGCGCTTAAGTATTTGCATCTTTGTAGTAAGGAGCGCAGGATGACGGCTTTGGAACAGCTGGAGATCAATAGATATCAACTATCACAAGCCATTCTTAACGAACAAACTAATATCTGTCGGTCACCATTACTAACTCCTCTGACCGGTGTCTCTTTGTTTCTGTAATGGACCATTTCCGTGCCATATGTAAACTTATTGATATAGCGGCCTTTTTAGTTTCATTTACAATTGTTAGTTTTATTGCGAGAAAGAAGCAAGTTAGGTCGTTAAAACAGGAGAGAAGATGTATTGTGTACCTTTTCTACACAGCTATATATAGATAAGAAAATGTTAGTTTAAGCATAGTTCTGACGATGGCGTGAGCCGAAATAGCTATCAACTATATTTTAAATATAATTTTGTGGAACTAAAATACTTTGCTATTTTTTTCACAGAGTTATAATGGATTTCTACCAAGTGAATGCCAATTCAGTCAATAAATAATACTACATTTAACGTGATGCAGAATTAATAGTCTGCCAGCTATGGTCATATGAGTATCAATCTGATGGGAAACTACTACGTGAACTACTACTAACATTGGTGCATTCAATATTATTCATTCTGTATAATGTAATGATTTCATGGTAAGCTTTCTCTCATCAAGGTGTTGATTGTCACTTAGTGAAAATCAACCAAAACACGACTCCGATGCCAGCATTGATTAAAACACAACTCTTAAATCATCCGACTCAACTGCCTTAGTGAAAAGGCGTTACCTAAATTTAATTAATAAATAAAAAATATTTTTGGAACTATTTCTAAAATTTTGTATTTTCAGACCAGGACTGGTGATATCAAATAACATTCTCGAGGTCGCCATTGTTGTACCCGTTAGATAAGTGCTCCGCAACCGGTGTACTACGAGACGATGCTAGGTGTGCCGCGGCACATTTTTCTAACAAAATAAATAAAAAACAATTCATCTTCAAATGAAATATTTTGTGAAGACGCAATCACAGGTAAGCAGAAATAGTCTTTATCGGAAGAATATGTCATATAAATAGTTACTAGATACATTTATAAGAAAAAACTACGTGTGAATAATGTAATCGGTACAGACAGAATAAGTCGTTATTGACGAATGCATCCGTGGTGAATTATTTGCATTTTTTTTTAAATATTTAACATTTAAACACGTTGGTGTACTGTGAAAGACAAAATGTCGCGGGATACTGGATTAAATGAATCAATGCATTCGTATAAATGCTGATATTTAAAAACATGTTTCAGAGTCACTAGAACGTCATTCACAGATAATTTTATCTTTGCGCTACACATTGAAATTACTAATTACTCATTATTATCCCTAAAACATTTTAAGTCAAGTTATTTGATTGTGAATGTTTTCGATTCGTTATTTTTTCTAATGTGTATTTCATAGTTATTTCTGAACTCTAAATGGAATTTTATTTTAATTAGATTATTTCTCTTAAATTAATATTGTTTGATAAGCTGTAAATTATTTTCTCAGTTCTTAAGCTTTCAATGTTGAATACCAGATAATTTTAATTTATAAGTGTTGTAAAAACATACCTTGTTTATAATTTTTATTTTATCAATTGAAAATATTCGCGATGAGCGAAACTGATTCTGATCTTAAAAATATTTAATTGTGAAAATATTATTAAGATTGTTTTCTTTTGTTGTTTAATTAAAACATGCAACGTTGCCTATAACTTAATATCGTTTTTAATAAAAAAATACTCACTAATATATTAAAGGATCGTATTTGTCAGGAGATTTAATATTCATCAATGGGAGGATCATCTTTTTTTGAAATTTACTCAAAGAGCACATCACATCTAGTTTTATAATCAGCCGAATGTCAACGATTTCAATTTAAATTTTATTTTATAAAAAATGGGCTTAATCGTTTTGCATCAAAAATATCAACTTTTTATGTGCAAATATTTCGTTTAATTTTTGATAGTCACTTTATGAAATATTTTTAAAAGCATCGTGGTAAAGCGAGTCGCGAAAACATCTAAAATTTATTATTTATTTTGTCAAAATATTTTCTGTCAGATATTCAACAAACATAATAATTTTTATTATCAGTTTTATAACATATTACAAAATCGGAAAATGTTTGGCTTAATCCTACGTACCCACAGAGCCTTTACAGGTGCTAAAATCTTGATATTAATGTATAATGATTTAGTACGAAGTAGACGAGAGACTAGGTCTATTGTTTGGGCCCCAAGAAATTTGAAATATGCCCTCATGGTGGAAAAGGTTCAGAAGAAGTTTTTGATACTTCTTTACTTGAGGCCGTATGGATGCTATCGATAGCTTTATCCAACAGACTTACTTGTTTTTACTAACAGAATTGTTTGTTCATCCAAAGTGTAGAACCATTCTATCTATGGGAATGCCAATGGTAAGAGCATTAAGAATGTTCAACAGTGTTGCTTTGGATGTCGACATATTCCATGTCGACTAAATTGATTTCAGGCGAACATTATTTTTTAATATATTAAAGTAGATTTTACATGAGCTTGCTTGGTTGACTTGCAAAAGCAATAAAATTATTATCTATACATTTTTGTAACGTTTAATTTACCAAATACAGATAGTCCCCGACTTTCGACGGTCCGACTTACGACCAATAAAAAAATTGTATAAAATAAAATTCCCTCAGAATGACAATTTAATGCAAATATTTGCAAAAATGGGTTCGGACAATGAAAGATGTTTTAGTATAAACTGCCCTATTCAGGAAGATCTTGCTTCCTATAAATAAATAAAACAACAACAAATAACTCAACTAAAATTGGATATATTTTTTTAAAAATACTACTGCTTCTTCTTCCACTGTTGATGGTGAGCCGATGGATTGTACTTATATAAGTACAGATGACGAAAGATTTTATATATTAATGAAAGAAATATTTTATTCTGTATAATTAAATAAGTATAAATTTAACAATAAAAAATTATAAATAAATTTTATTTTAATATGTAAGTATATACATACTTCGTATGAAATTTGACTTACGGCCAATTCGGCTTACGACCAAAGCTCAGGAACGTATTTCGGTCGTAAGTCGAGGTTAACCTGTAAATAAAATAAGAACTACAAAAATGAACCAAAAGATTAAATTTTAAATGGCAATACCGAATGAATATTTAAATCTGGCTTTTAACATTTATTACGTATCATTAATTAAATCGCTCTTCTGCCAAATAAAAAGACATTTTTACCCATCGTGGCGTCGTGTCAACAGCCATTCCTTTATTTTGATTCTATACCGCACTCAAGACGTCTCCATATTAATACATTAATTAAATATTGATTATAATCTTGAGACTGAATAAACTTATCATACAAATAGCTGTATAAATAATATTTGTTATATTTGAATTGCCGTTTTCATATTTTTGAGATGAATCATACAACTAATTTTTTTGCTGAGATTTATTAACCGTCAATCAAATAGTATATTAATTAAAAGGTTAAAATGCATGAATCATGCAGAATGATGACCTGTTTGACTGCGGAATTTATTTACAATAGAAATAAATGTAAAAAATGTTTTTGTGAATTGATTAAAAAAACCAATAAATACTGTATTAATATTTTAAAAAGATAATTTAAATGAGCAAAATATCAAATACAATTTGAGTTTCTTTTAAATATCTGTGAACTAAGAAAATAATATGCCGATTAAAACGCTTTAAGTAAGCATTAACATGTATATCGATTTGTTAATTAACGGTAAATTGTCAATTACGGAATCAAACAAGCACCCCGCAGAGGGTTAAGAAGTGGTGAAAGAATCCTTTGTGATAGTTGATATCTATTCTTAACGAGCAAACTAATATATGTCAATCACCATTGCTTAACCCTCTGCGGGGTGCTTCTTTGTTTCCGTAATAGACTATTTCCGTGCCATATGTAAACTTATTTATAAAGCCGCCTTTTTAGTTTCATTTACAATTTTTAGTTTTATTGCGAGCAAGAAACATGCTAGGTCGTTAAAACAGGAGATAAGATGTATTATGTACCTTTTCTACACAGCTATATGTAGATAAGCAAACGTTCGTTTAAGCATAGTTCTGACGATGGCGTGAACCGAAATACCTATCAATTATATCTTTAAAAAAAATATTTTGTAGAACTAAAATACATTGCTATTTTTTTCACCGTGTTATATCGATTTAATTTACATTTTATAGGTTATGTTTCGTATTTTGACAATTAAAACACTCAAATAACAATAAATATATAAACGATTTCATATAAACGATGTCAGGAGAACTTTTGAACAATTTTACCAATAGGATATAAAAAAATAAAACCTTTGCTTAAAAATTTTAAGCATTTTTTAAAAATATTCATTGATATTTGGGGAAATTTTGAATAGCAGAGGGTTATGATTTCAATCGATTATTTGAATGCACACATCTCTTTATAGATTTATTCACGGTTGTGTACATACTGTCGACGATTTTAAATAAATGATCGCAAGTGTTAACTGTTTTTTGATTGTGGAAAGACATTATTTTATATGATATCAGTTGATAACGCTCGCCATTAGCGAAACCGGTCCAAATATTAAAAGTTAAACTGAAGATTGCGTTTTTATTATTTAAAAAAAAACATGAATTAACAAAGCGTCAAATTTGATTGAATGTGAAATTTGATGTCCATTTTTCGTAGTTTGGTTTCAAGTATTAAAAAACAATCTTGTGTTAAAAAAATATTCGAAATCATTTCTCTTGCTTTATTGAAGTTAATCACAATATAAAGTCTATTATTACGAAGTCCGTAATGCTTTTTTTCAGGCTTCAATGCTTATTTGTTGTTTTTTATTTCATTGAAAAAAAATATACTTTAAAAATAACTGACTGTGAGCAAAACCAATCGATGTTGTATTCAGATAAATTAATAAAAATGCATTTAGGTCGATAAATAAAATTTACAAATAATATATTTTTTTGCTCATAATATTAATTTCTTATAATCGCAAATGTTCTTCTAATGGACATTTTAAAAATAGAATAGAGTGACAAAACATGAGGAGTCTTACAAAGTTTCAATAATTAAAAAAAAAGATCGTATATGTTAAAAGCAAATTACTGGATTATGATTCTCAGCCGTGCATTAACGAATAGATAGCATTATTGCGAATGGCTAATTTGATAGCATTAAAATGATAGTCGAAATTTATCTTCAATCGCACGAACCGGCGCCCTTCCTGGAATAAAGTGTCTAGCCAATTTGCGTGTGTGCGAGAGCTTAGATTCCTGCATTTGTGTGCGGTTACGTCTGTGAACTTTGTTGTGGTTATTAGGTTGATGACTAATATTATTTAAACGCCCGACGAGTTTTTAAAAAGAAAATAGTAAAAAACTTTTTCTGCTTCATGATCTTAAAAATAGACCGCCTATTAAGCGCTGTTCTCCTGGCGTCAGTCAGTCGTCGGCGACCGTTGGCATTTGACATTTACAAAATT
Source organism: Himalopsyche japonica (assembly GCA_028555115.1). NCBI lineage: Eukaryota > Metazoa > Arthropoda > Insecta > Trichoptera > Rhyacophilidae > Himalopsyche > Himalopsyche japonica. Next base: position 588,258 of record JAHFWJ010000560.1, on the reverse strand, counting down.
CAAATTAGCAACTTTAAAAAATAAAACATCTTTTTTAAGATAACACAGTCTTAAAATACAGAACATTTTTTTAAAATTTTACTGTTTTGATATCAAACGGCTTTAAAATTTCAATGCTTGTATTATTGTCAAAAAACCACATACAGGTAGTTAAGTTCGTTAAGAACCCTTTGTGATAGTTGATATCTATTGATTTCAGCTGTAGTAAGGGTCGCAGGATGACGGCTTTGGAACAGATGGAAATCAATAGATATCAACTATCACAAAGGATTCTTAACGAACGAACTAATATCTGTCGGTCACCATTATTGAATCCTCTTAGTTGTGTCTCTTGGTAATGGACCATTTCCGTGCCATGTGTAAGCTTATTGATATAGCCGCCTTTTTAGTTTCATTTACAATTTTTGGTTTTATTGCGAACAGGAAATAAATTAGGTCGTAAAAACAGGAGAGAAGATTATTGTTTACCTTTTCTACACAGCTATATGTATATATCATAGATAAGCAAATGTTAGTTTAAGCATAGTTCTGACGATGGCGTGAGCCGAAATAGCTATCAACTATATTTTAAAAAATAATTTTGTTGAACTAAAATACATTGCTATTTTTTTCACCGAGTTTAATAATTATTTCTGTATGTGAAATTAAAAACAAAAAACATTGGAAATTCATTTTTTGTTACGAATTATAGCTGCTGTGCTGAGTACAGACATATATTTTTTCCTGGCAGTTAAAGGATTACAAAAAATAATTTCAATACAGGAAATCAAGTGATAAGTATCAATACGTCATTATTTTTATAAATCTATTTCAATATATGGTTATTAATTTGCTTAAGAAATGATGCTTTATTTAATATTTAAATTAAAACCAATAATCAGGGTTGTATCGTTAAAAAAAACACGACTCCGAGATTAACCAAAAAAACGACTCATTTCGACTTCATTCCTTTTCTATTTATTTGCATTGAATTAAAGATCAACCAAAAGTCCAGCAAATCATTCATTGAGATACTTTTCAATATCGTCTAATCGAAAAAGTAGTCAGAATCACTCGTTTTCCACGACTCCCACTCTAACTCCACAACCCTACTTATAATGCTTTAATATAGGATAGAATATATTGACTATCTCTTTTAGTTACTTCATAGTTCTCAGTTCATAACACTGAACATAAATTAAATTTAATTATAGTTTTGACGCTGGTCGAAGCCAATATATTATAGCATTAAACAAATACATATTAAATATTTATGCGGTATATTTACAGTGGAACCTCGATCAACCGTTCTCGCATAATACGTTTTCCCGGCTGGAACGCTTATTTTTTATAGTCCCGTCAAACTCCCATTAGAACAATGTTAAATAATCCCGCATTGACCGTTTCCTGATTCCCCGATTCCCCGATTTCCTCGATAAACCGTCTAAATATTTTGGTCCCGTCAAAAATATTATCCCGATTGACCGTTTTTATTGCATATTTCTCCGTATCTCAGCAAGCAAGTTTGACACAGCCGAGTGCAGGTGTTATGTGTAGACACGTTGGAATCCGCTGTATATGTTAGATGTAACGCATTGGACGCATGTACAATTTTTTGGGTTGAAATCCACCACACGCGTATTATTGTTTATGATACAAATGTAGAGTTGTTTAAAATTCATGGTAATAATGATTCCTGTACATACAAACTTTTAGTCACAAGTTTAGTAACAAGTCTTTGTTCCGATTAAAGTGCCAAATAACAAAGAAGCAAACTAACATAAAGAACATTTTTAAAAAATAGATTTTTTATATAAAGTATGTACAAGTAACTAATAAATAAATGTTTTTTACGATTTTACTTGTTTATTATTATTTGAAGCTTTCCCGCATTCACCGTTTCCCGCAATTACCGTTATTTTTTCAGGGTCCCTTGGAAAACGTAAAATCGAGGTTTCACTGTATTGTATTTTTTAACTTATTATAATGGAGTTCTACCAAGTAAATACCTATCTATAGAATAAATCAATGAATAAAATGATTTGATTTATACACAATTCGTCTGATTAAAACAGCGCAATATCTGTTTTGGTGCTATTAAACAGTCTGAAAAAATAAATCTCTTTTTATGTTAAATTTTAAATATTGCTCAAATTTATTTTAATCATAGTTTCAATAATAGCTATCAACTATTATTTATAAAAAAACTAACAGATTAATACATAAAAATCAATTACTAAATATTCGTACAAAATTTAAACAATTCAAATTTAGTTTTGTAATTCCATCAAGCACTTTCAGTTAATATCATTAATTTTTAATACAATTAATGATAAAAAATATAAATCTCTCTTATGTTTCGGCAATGTTATATTTTGAATCAATAAATGAATCGATATTAGTCAGCTCTGTTGCACCCGTGTGATAGAATGCCTGAAGATGCCAAAAGATTAAACCAATCGTAAGTTACAAAACATGTAAAATTGTACAAAAATTCAACAATATAAATTTGATATGAAAATTCCACCAATCACCTTCAGTCGATATCATAAATTGCTAATGCAATAAACAATAAAAACACAACCTTAAGTACTGTTTCCACAATTTTAAATTCTGAATCAATAGTTGAATTGACATTATTCAGTTCTGTTGTACCCGTGTGATAGTAGTGCCCAAAGATGCCAAAAGGCGAAACCTGAGTCAATAGTTAAAAACATGTAGAATAGTATGATACAAAGTTTCAACAATTCAACAATTCAAATTTGAACTAATTATGATCACAATGAGGGAAGCTGGTCTTAAAAATATATTTTTTCAGAAATAGTACGAAACATTGTACTGTTATTAATTTTATATAATGGTTTTCCACCAAGAAGTGACAATTAAAACCTTAAAAGTGACAAAATATATGTACTGATTTTTTATCTAAAAGGTTTACAACCGGTGTAACAGAGGCCAAAAAGTGTAATTTTCAGACATGAGTAATTCCAAAGTTGTATATTCAACCCTCGCGAAAGCGCCTTTGGCACAACAACGACACCATTACTATTCTCATGTTTAACTATACACTTCACAAACGTATTCTACTCGACATGTTTAAAATAAACTTTTTGATGCTTTGCAGCCAGTGTTTTTAAAGTGACCACATTTTTGCCAAAATAAATAAATAATACGCTTTGAGATCTGTCAATAGATTGACAGACAATTGGGCGAGCCTCTAAGATCGTTGACTCATCAGTGTTTTAAAATCAAATTATAATTCTCTTTTACTTACATACAGGGCTGTGTAGTCGTTGAAAACAATCACGACATTGACCAATTACACTACGACGACTAAAAATAGTTAACTTTTTGCAGGTTTTCTTCTTAGCTTTCATAATAGTGTGCATTAAATTAAAAATCAACCAAAAAATCCGTAAATTTGTTCATTGAGATATTTTTCAAAATCATCTAATTGTAAAAATAGTCAGAGTCGCTCGGCACGACTCCATTTCCGACCCTGTTTTTAACTTTCTTGTACAGTGGAACCCCGATCAACCGCTCTCGCATAATACGTTTTCCCGTATGGTTCTTTAAGTTTTTACAGTCCCGTCAAACACCCATAAGAATAATACTAAATAATCCCGCATTAACCGTTCTCAGTTTATCGATTTCCTCGATCTAACGTTTAAATATTATAGTCCCGTCAAAAAAAAAATTCTAATTGACAGGCTTTGGTAGATAAATCTTTCTATTCAATACAATCTGTGTGTTTGAACACAATAAATCTTATATATTAACCAAAGAAATTAATGTGCACCCAAATGTCTTGAGATTTTCTCCAATAAAGAATTTCACAAGAAGAAGTTTAAAACACTATTCGATTATTTCAATAAATAAAATTTAATTAATATAACTTTCACAAAACCTTCTCATATTTACCAATTTTTGTGTAACCCATCTTTAAAAATTAAAGGAAGGCGGAACGTTTCTTAAATTTTACTTTTTTTAGTAAATATTTTGATCTTTCCCGAATTCCTCGTTTTCTGCAGTTTTCGTTTATTTTTAGGGTCCCACGAAAAACGTAGAATCGAGGTTTCACTGTATTTTTAAGTGGTAACTATCAACACAATGTCAATGCAATCCCTTCTCAACAGTTTCGACGTTAGCAATCAGAAATTAATACTTGACACTAAAGCATTATCTTTGTTCATAGTACATCAATTCAATCACTTCACAGCCCTGCTATAATATGAGCGAGACGTGAATGCCAATTAATTTGGATGTAGGGACACGACAATAAGAGTTCATCACGTGATCATAATATCAAGTATTGAATATATTTTCTTAGTGACTCAATCGTGTCTATTTGTGTTTATATTAACTGTATAATCTGATGAAATAAATATACGTAATAGCAGGATCATGCATGAGTCATAACGATTACAATTGGGAGGACTCGATTCGTTCGGCTTTGTAAAATCATAACAATCATTATTGACCATGAGATTTCTGAGCGATGGTTGCAATTGAAATGATTCGACTCTTTTGATCATAAACGTTTGATATTATGACTGATCTATGATGATTCAATGAAGAGGAATCGACTCTATCTTTTTTTTGTTACTTTATCCGATCTCATTTGGGTGATCGTTTTAATTGATTCATACATTCTTATATACATATATAATACAAAATGTTATATAATATAATATTTCTTTAAGTTTTATCATTTGGAGACGCTTACGTTGAGCAAAACCGGTCCTAAAATTAATAGTAAAATATTGTGGACGTTGTACTAAAAATGATGTTTTATCATTCAAACTCTTTTAATGGTTTGGTAAACATACAATTTGTACAATATTGCGAAATCATTTGATCACGGATATTGTATATGATTTCATGTGAATGATTGGTTGAATGCAATAAAAAAGAAATGATCAGATCACACTGATTATTATGCAAAGAACGGAATCCGTTCATTACTATGGAATCGTTCAGTCGTTCAACTGCGGGCATTATATAATATTATAAAGTAGCATTACATGATAATACGCGCCGCAAGCTACTTTGTACTTTAATCAAACATTGTTTCAAAGCTTACACGGAATAACGCAATCATTATATGATTGTTAATTATGAATTTGTTGAAATCTTCCCATTATTTAAATAAAAAAATATTACTTATTCAGTATATGTATGAATAAAATCATTCACTAGTATAATAGCAAATTACTCCACAGTGGCAGTGTTATGTAACCTAGCAACGAAATATTGCAATTCACGGCAATATTATGTTGCTAGGTAACTATGTATTTCAAAATCAGTTATTTTAAGAAAAAAAATGTTATTTTCATTTCAAAAATGTCACTTTTATAATTTAAGCTAATAAGAAATTAACAGTGTATTTGAGATTCGTATCGAAGTTGTTATACATTGTAATTAAACGTATAGATTTTTCAATGAAAGTTGACAAAATAATTCAATGATAATTTTCAATAACAAGATATGAAATAAGAAATCAATTAAAGTTGCTTATTTTATAATTTTTTTTTTATATTTGAATAATATCAGCATTCGAAAATTATTTAGCTCAGAAGAGATTGCGATAAATTCTAATAATATATTTATTATTACGGAAATACGTTTTATTAAAAAAGTAATTGCCGTTAAGTATTTAATTTCAATATAATTATTGTATTATTGAATAATCTTCTTGATTAGCAGCAAAATGAGTGAGGATTTGTCCAACTATCTTTGATGATCATATAGCCAGCACGTAGCGCCTCTATTTTTTTTTATCATTGACCAATCCTTTTGTTTCCGAGTTTTTAATACTAGCTTAATTTATTTCCATTTAGAATTCCTATTGATATTACCCAGATGTCCAGGACGCCGTAATCCCCATGTTGATCGAAGCGACAATGGGGGTTGAAATTTTTCATAAGCGCTCGCAGAATATGTCACTCATTTACACATATTGCAAAATAAAACCATTTCACCTGATACAGTAAAACCCCCATTTACACTAAATTCGGGACCATATATGTAATTGGGGGAGTGAATCTAATACAAAATTAGGGATTTAAAAAAAGGGAAATATTTAGTCACTGGATGATAAAATCTATTGGATTAGATACACAAATTGTATTGGATAAAATGATTTACCTACCAAAACCGGTCAATCGGGATAATATTTGAGGATCATAATATTTAGACGATAGATCGAGGAAATCGATAAATCGGGGAACGGTTATTCAACCTTGTTCTTATGGGTGTTTGACGGGACTGTAAAAAATGAACGATCCATCCGGGAAAACATATTATGCGAGAACGGTTGATTGGCGTTCAACTGTACACGAAACACTTACGAAAAAATAACAAAAAAACAATATTTTTCTTTCTTTGACGCCATCTTACACAATTAACTTTTTATAAATGATTTTTTCAATTGCACAGGGGTTGTATGTCACATTGATATTAAAAATAGGGGTTGCCACTCGAAAACGGTAGGGAACATACGCCTTAGAGTGTAGATGATTCGTGAGGAAAGGACACGGTGAAGGATGGTAAGAAGTAAATATTATAATAAAATTGGCATTCATTGAATCTACTTCCAAACGCATTTAAAATTAGAATTACTTGATTTAATGTAATTGTATCCGATTATAATAAATTGAAAATAGTACAACAATAAACCAAGTGGCAGAGATACCGTTTCGCTATGCACTTGAATTATAAGAGAGAGTGTGTATGTGTGTGTGAGATACATAAAAAACTATTGTCATATATAAGATATCCATAGTTTTAAATCGTATTTATTTTATTTATGATAAGCTGTAATAATGAACTAGTACATCACCTTACACCGATGATGATTACAAAAAGTAGAGAGGAAATCAGAAATATCTATGAAAAATTAGTATTCGTTGGGAAACGAAGTGATTTTTATCACGTTGGCTTGGCAATATTTTTTGTATTTAGCAGTAATATGGGAGGGGACTACATCTGCTTAAAAGTTCAAATAAATACATTAAAATTAATTCGTTCTTGTTGGTAAAGGCTTACGTGATAGAATATGCGTTTTTTTGTATGACGAAAAATCTTTATATAAAAAAAACTGTTAAATATTTAAGAAGTTACATTTGCAATTCAATTCGTTCATATCGATATTTTTAATAAGTTTTTTTAAGTTATTTTTATTGCTTCTTTTACGATTATGGATTTTGTTATTTCAGCTTAAAATTTTATTATTTGCTTGCGACCGCTCATCATATATTTCTTAAAATGCATTAGATGGCAGTCTCTGAAAGATTTGCACGGAATAATTTATTCTCCCAGTAGATTTTGATTGATTTTAGCTTTTCATTAAAAATATTTAAATTTTATACGTTTTTGTAAGTTTTAAATTGCCGTTAAAATTAAAATCTTATTAAAATGTTACATAATATGTACATTAAATATTATTATTTAATATATATCCGCGGTCGGAATTGCGTGACATTTTTTGACCTTATGAGTTTCTGCATCTTGTCTAATAAATGACCGCGATAGATATGTATGGGAAACGAATAGTGACTCGATTGACGACGACGATTGATTCAGAAAGACTCGTTCATTCGAATCACCAAATTGGGTTGTGATAATTTCCTTTTTTCGTAACCTTTATGGATCCACAAAGCAATACTTTTACATGTGTTATTTTTTGTTTGTCACGATTATCTGTGCTTTTTTAAATACATAACGATAGTGGCGTATTTACTGTAAAAAAAATATGTTTTTTCAACAAAATTTTATCGTGCTGATTAAAATATTAGGTCGTCTAGATTCGTTATTTCGAGAGCGACGCGTGTCTACGTGATCGCATTGGCAACGTTCATTCTGCAATTAAAAAAATATGCCAATCAAACGATTAAATTTTATTAGTTGATGAAAAGTAGTAATATTCAATTTGTTTATAATAACCATGCTTAGCTAATTTTTTATGTTTAAGTTATTTTAATACTCTAATGACGTTCATGCCTGAAGTAAAAATTTTAATATTCTGCAATCCCCACACTAAACATAAATTAATTATGCTAGTGATTACCACTCAGGTGGATATGGGTTCAATTATTGGCAAAGTCTGTAGCAAATATTTTTGATTTTAATTTTAACGCACTGGGTATTAATATTTTGGTATACAATATGTGATCGATTAACGAACACTATTACAAAATATTTTTGTGCTTAGACAACGAACACATATTCGAATAACGAACTAAAATGATCTTTCTAATCCACTTATTCTACATATAAAACTTCTCGGTCGGTCAACGAACAATTTGGATAGCGAACATAATCATGGAAAAGATTACGTTCGTTAACCAATCACCCACTGTATTTTCTTCTCAAGTCTTTTATTTTTTAGTATGTATTTATTTAAAAATTAATAAAATAATCACTAACAAAAAAATATTATATATATGATTTTTAAAGCAAATATTTGCCATGAAATTTACGTAAAGTATAAAAAAATTATACCACAATTTCGTCACTTGTAATCTTTGTAATTTAATATAATTTTATCGCATTTTTTAAAATGGATTGCAAAGCGTCTTAGACGTGATAATTTTACGATTTATTACTAATTTAAATGAAAAAAACTGCCATACTTTTGTATACAAACAAACAATCCTTTCAATAACACTGCAGTTCTTAACTGGATTGTTAAATTCCTTTTGACAAGCCATCAAACAAAAAAGTCAGTTTGTTTGATATCCCATATCTCCATTTTGCAAAAAGTTTACTGATGTATAATATTATTCTTATTGAGACAATATCCTCATTTTTTCGCAATAATTAATATAAATATCTTTCATTATAAATCTAGAATCATAACAGCAGTCGTTGCTCATCGAAAATTAACCTATTCTGCGGCATAGTTTCTGAAGAAAATTTATATAAAGGAATAAGGCTGGTAAATATCAATTAAGGAACTTATAGCTCTCGCTACACTCTGGTAAAACATCGAATGAGAGGTAAACGTCACAGACATGTGCCCTATAATACAAATTGTGAATTTATGAATTTATCCGAACTGGGACTCGTACCCGTGAACAGCGCAACCCAAGATCGCGTCAGGAGCTATTCATTGACATATACGGCAAACTAACTAACTTATTTTATGATGTCGACTGTAGTTACTTGATAGAATTTCAATATCAAATTTGAATCGTTATCACGCGGATGCAACAGAACTGACCGAGTCAGTTAGAATGCATGAAGATGCCGAAAGGTGAAACCTGGGTTGTAACTGACAAAACATGTGGAATCGTACAAAGTTTTAGCAATTCAAATTGAACTCACGTACATTTTTGTATTTCAATAGTAAAACAGTATGCTAACTAAGAACTATATTCGTAATTCAATAATTAAAAGTCTGGAACGGTTTCGCTCTTCTCTCTTCATTATCAAACTGATACAATACACATTAAAATATATTATTTATAAAACAATGAGATAATAATAACATGGTATATAAAACCAAAGATTAAAGAATTAAAAAAAATTACAGTTAATAATAAAATATATAACTCAATGTAGCAAAAAATAGTTTACAAATAAAATGTTAAGGACCCCTGAGTGCTAATTTGTATTAAAAAATACATACCAAAAGACAGAAGAAGACATTCAATATGAAACAACAGATTAGCTTCGATTGTGTATGTATAGTCTAGTACTGGCGGATTAACTAATGATAATACTTTTTTTGTACTAAGATTATCCGAAAAACTTAAGTTAATTATATGTCTTTTCATTCTCAAATCGTATGTAAGCAAATATTTGTTTCGGAATGCAAGTTTCATATGTATTCTATTCATGGTAAAATCTATATGGCGCGTTTCGGTAAAGTAACAAACCGGAATTCCTTTCATGATAAGGCATTTTATAATACGTATTGAATAAAACTTTTTTCAGTTAAATTATTTAATGAATTAACGATAATATCTACAAAGGGTTTGGTGGTCGTTAAATTGCAATTCTTCTTTCAATCTAGTTTCAAACATTTACATGACGCACGTTGCAATTAATTTTCCGAGGCCAAATTCTAAAATAATGCGGGCATTCCAATAAAAGGCTTACTTTATAATAACTGAATAAATGTATTTTTTTAAATAAAGCTAAAGTTTCTCAACATTTTTTGGACGAAAGGTAATGCTTTTTATGTCGATTTGACATCAATTTCGATAAAAATTTCACAATATTTTAGTTACAAAAAAATATTGTGAAATTTTTTTATTATTTTTTTAATTAGATTTTAAAGTAGATGGTAATCCGTATAAGCTGCTAATTGACGATATAATACGAGTGAATAAAATATTGATCTAAGCTCAGTCCAAATCCACTATTTTTATTTTAGTTAGTTCTGTTTTGAAGATAAATCGTTCTTTTGAAAAAAAAAATTTTTTTAACGCAAGGCGTGGTTTTGTGAACATTTAATTTTGACCCTGCCTAGCTCGAGGTCCTTTCGTTAGTATATAGTAAGTTTCTCATATTGACCACATTTGCCCTCTTGCTTTACTTATAGGGTGTTTTTTTTAGAGGTATAGAACTTTGAAATAGAATGAAACAAAGATAATTTTTTTGCAAATACACATGAAATTTACTTTATTCGAAAGATAATCTTCTGGCATTATAATTTAAATATGACTTCTGGCATATGACCGCTACGGTTAGCTCGGACGTAGTCTAATCTAGAGGTCCAATTTTCGATGACTTTTTCCAACATTTGTGGCCGTATATCGGCAGTAACGCGGCGAAGTTGCCCTCTTAGTGGTCAATCGTTTCGGGCTATATATATCAGGGTATATGAGAATTTATTTCTTACATGTACATGAAAACATATCGAGAAAAATAGGCCGATGGCATCGCACAGCCTTCGGCAAATCGCCATTTCAGGCTAATCCTAGTTAAATAAGCAATCTCACTCTTTTAATCAGTAACCGGATATTGAATATGAAATTGATTATCTTTTGTTATTGATTATAAAGAAAATTATTCTCTTGAAAAGGTTTTTCTTCAAAGTTTTTTACCGTGTAAAGACTGAATCTTTTATTAAATAATAAGTTGATAGCTTGCATGCGGAAAAGAATTATAAAAACGTAGTCTATTCCCAATTTGCTGTCTAGAAAATCAAAAGCTTCATAATAAAGTTTCATATAAGTTTATGAGTTATGTTAGGTTGGATATGTATATGGTGTAGCGGCTAACGATACTGGCTTCCTTCCCTCTTCATTTTTAAACTTGAATCCCTGCGCGAATAGCGTTATTTTCAATCGACCTAGCAATTTGTATGTAAGCATAGGCATTAGTAGTAAATTAATAATTATATCTTAAAAGTTCCTCCCTTACACACGAACAATAAAAATACAGGACGTAGAGAGAATGGATAGCTTACTTCTAGTCCTATCTTAACCCAATACCCTCTATCGTTGTTCTTGTTACTTGAAGAACCGGTCTGCCAATGAGGGTGCCAATGGTAAGAACATTAACAATGTTCAACAGTATTGTTTCGGATTTTGACTTATTCCACGTGGACGAAAGTGACTTCTGACGAATACTATTTTTAAATGTATCAAAGTAGATTTGCCTAAGTTTGCTTAGTTGAATTTCTTGAAACCATGTTATTTTTCCATTTAATTTCCAATGATACTTTTATAAATCTTTTCTACGTTGCAAAAGCAAATTTCCTTTTGTAACATATATCTATCAAATAAATAAATAAAAAATCCCCATTTATTTATGGAGTAACTCAAATAAAATCTTCTAATAAGATGTCATTATTGGGAGCCTTATTCTCGATACTAAAAATGAACATAAATTTTAAAAGAATCAGTAGAAGTAGGGGGTAAAATATATTAAGCAGCAGTAATGTATTAATATTGACTTGACCATTAAGTAGGTGACAAATTAAATATATATGCCGCACCCATTTAACAGAGCTGTCCTGAAATCAAACAATAATTCTGCGGTTTGTTTCACTTTAGAAATCGATGTTAATTCAAAAAACGTCTCGCGGCTTAAAAGTTTGGTCGCCCGTCGCAAACAGACTAGAAGGCATTTCCGTTTTAAAAGGTAGAGAGCATTCCACTACTGAGTCATGCACCAATACACGCCAGAGGAACTGGCCCCAACGTCACATTTTGTGAAGGCGGTCGTAGTGCGATGGTATTATTAATGCAAAACGAAGCGAGAATTTAAAAATTTCTTCGATGATTCACCGCGTCTCCGATACTGCTTAGTTTGTGTATCGCCACAGTGTAAAAATCGATTAACCTTCGATTAATATTTACATAGTTCTTTGTGTGATGAGCTTTCGTTAATTATGCAACAAAATGTAGATTTTCCCTCCATTTCTACGTTTGATATGTTTTACGATAAACAAAGAACATAAAACACACTAAAATGGTATTTCACAAATTATTTCTAGATAAGGATCATCGTATCGTGTGAAATTGAATTTATGATTTTTAACCTTTTATTTAAGACTGTTAATTGGTTACGTCTTGGAAAAATAATTTATTAATCAATCTTTAAAGATTATAAATAAATAGTATTTATCGTTTTTACAAAATAGTACCATGGTGTGTAATATATCATATATATTATATAATATTGACTGTTTAAGGCCATACTAGGACAATAAATATTCGGTGATACATTTAGTGACCCACCAAGTAGAATATCAAAGTTATCAATTTTAATTTAAAATCTTTCAACCAGGGCTTTGGGGTCGTCAAAAAATACAATTCCAACTTCGACATTCACCAAAAATACAACTCGTAATAATAATAAAAAAAATGTCAGGCTTTTTTCCTATCATTCCTATTTATTAGGTAGTTCGGAAAGAAATGACCATTTTTTTGCGTCACTTTAACGTCAGTTTGTCAACGGTTGCCGTTAAGTTAGCACGTCGTGGTTGGTATCATTTTAAAGCTCTATTAGTACTCTTTCTATTTTAAGGTTTTGTTTATTTTTTTGCCGCTGTAGAAAAATGCAGAAGCTTGAAATCGAAAAACTCGTTTGCGCCATATCATGCTGTTTTTGTTTGATAAGGTATTGAAATCCAAAGAAGCCACACATACCATTTGCGATGTTTATGGGGGCATTGTGAAGCTCCGAAATGGTGATTGTTATTAGACAACAGAATAAAATATTGACTATGTGTATAAAACAATATTTGAAAAGAAAAAGAAATTATTTCTAATATTTTATGGATTATGGATATAATTAACATTAAAATATATTTATTTACAAAAAAACATGCGATTTGCTTTGTATTACTTCTACAATTAAATTGAAGGCGGTTTTGATCGTGCCAATTTTTCTATGTGCCATTAAGAAGGCTATTTCAACTACCTTCTTAATATTAAATTTACTGTAAAAATAATTTAAAAATATATGTGACTCTCAATTTTATTGCGAATTTATCCATTTGGTAATTGAGTCAATGAATATTTATAAAATCTTGTTAAACACATTAGATTTTCTTACAAAATTGAATTTCAATGTGGTTTATTTTTAACAACTTATATGTATTTATTTAGTTGTGAAAGATACTTAGCATTTTTATTGAATGCAATTTAAGTCTATTTATAAGTAATTTGTATAATTATTATCCGACAGGTTTTGTACCGTAGCCAATTGTTTTCAGCACCTGCTAATCGTTAATAACAATTAAATAAGTATAAATAGCATTTTTCGCATTCACATTAAGACTTTCCTTAGTTGATAGTACAGTGGATAAACGGCTAACGAACGTAATCTGTTTCAAGACTATGTTCGCTATCCGAATTGTTCGTTAACCGATTATAAGATTTACACGCATCATTTTTTCCTGGAAATGATAATACGGACCGAGTCACGCCGTTTTCAAAAGTCTGTCGAATGTTTAACTTCAATTAGTTTTACATATAGAATAAGTGGATTAGAAAGATTGTTTAGGTTCGTTATCCGAATGCGTGTTCCTTATCCGAACTCAAAAATCTTTCATGATAGTGTTCGTTATTAGAATTATTCGTTAACCGATCGCCAACTGCACTCACAACGAGCGCAACCGATCTTGATCAATATATATATATAATAAATATGAGGGAGGAGTAAAAAATAAATTATGATGTGTAGTATAAAAGTATGATGCTTTTCCATAGAGACCGAATAATTTACACCTATCAACAATATTTCTTAGCTTGGGTTGTAAAAAATTCTAACACTGAATGTGTAATAACAAATGAAAACTGCTTTTTTATATAATTTATACATATTTATTAAAAAGAAATGTTTAATAAATGCAAAATAAATATTAATTCCATTTGTTAAAAAAAACAATGTTTAATGTCGTACGAGAATATGTTTTCAGTTCCGACGGAGTGCCGATGACTAAAAGTTGAAATACATTATTGTAACGTTTAACACTGCAACTAGGTGAAAGATATTCTAATCATGTTGGTGCTTAAAAAACTTATGAAAATAATCTAGACCAGTGATCGGCAACCTTTTCAGAGACACCATATCCTCTGTGTACGGGGGATTCATTCCTAGGACTACAGTGCAAAAAAATCATGCAAAAATCAATTCATAATACTTCTTGATCTGAAAAGAAAACTAAATTTATATAATAGAACAAACAAACACACATAATTTATTTACAAATATGTAGATTCATACAAAAAATATTATCATGAGTTATACAAGATGGAGAATTTTATTTATTCTATACAGTTATTTGACACCAAACGTGCCAGTTTATCGGTGTTTTTCACTGGCTAAAAAACACTCATATCGCTGAAAATATTTAATGGACAAGCAGCTTTATAGATACACACGATATTAATATAAAATATTGTGTTTACTTTCGTTCAATAGTTTTGAATCAGAATTCGGTTATCATTTGCTTTGTCTTTGATTTTTTTTAGTTTATTCTTGATGATTGAGTGTACAGTAAACCCCCCATTTACACTTAAGTCGAGACCGTGTAATTTGGAGTAGAGTAATTGGGGAAGTGAATTTCACACAAAATTAGGGATTTTGTTTTTTAGCTGCGAAAAATGAAAACTAAGATTATTTTTGGTTTTGCAGAAAAAAAATATACGGATGTAAAATTTAGTTACTAGGTAATAAAAGGCATAGCGCGTGCAAAATCACCCGGCTATGCGTATATAGCCTAGTACGTGTTGAATATAGAGAGGCTAGCCAACATTTGACTGTATGCACCTCACATTTGGCTGTGTGTGTGTAGCCAAGCGATCGTGCAATTGGAGAGTTTACAGCGTATATTTCAAGTCAACGCGTAATATTGAGTAGTGTAATTGGGGGTACCACTGTACTAGTTTTTGCAATCATAGCGATCTACACATTGTCAATATCGTGAAAGATATTGTGTCTCTAATACTGAATGATTAACATTAGGTTATATATAACAATAATTATTCCTGTATACCATAATCGTAAAGTAACAATAAAAGGCATAGCAACCAGTATTTTAAAACCCTTTGCACTCGAGCGCCGCTGTAGACGTGACATTATTTTTTTTCTAATAACACAACTCGAATACCATTACTCATACGCCAATCCATTGAAATTTAATTTATAATGTATTTTTTTTGAATATCAGTTATAATTGAACATTACTTCTATAGTCTTTTGTATTCCAGGGTGACATTTTTTTATTCCACAATCATTATCGAAGTGCCAACATTGATTGAGTCGAGTGCAAAGGGTTATTACATGACAATATTTATTCATTTCTACGTTATTCAAGTATATGAAAATACTCGCTTTGTAACCGATTTTAATGATATCGGAATTTGTACTATAAATACTCGAGCAGAATAAAAAAAATCGCATTATATTTTACGATAGTTTTATCCATTGTATATATAAATCTATATTTTAATACATGAGATAATAGCAATTTTAATGTAATAAAGATATGTTACTTATCATCGATCAATCGTTTGCAAGAATTTGCTTATTATATTCATATTAAAAATGTATATTATCAAACAACGTATAGTGCTTTATCCAAACACTGACTGATGTCGAAATTGAAATTTTTCAATAAAAAAAAAAAATTGTTTTATTTTAATATTATTTAGAATGTAAGAATATCACAAAATAGATTTATAGCATTTTTCTCTTAGAATGAAATATTTAACGAGACAAGGAGATTGGTTGGTTATCTTTAGGATATGATTCTCTCGAAACAATGACATTATTTCTCGAAAATGTTTCAGAATAAACTATTATCGACCATGTATTTAATAAATTGATTTTGTATCACTTTTGTCGATTTATCTATATTTAATCTAAAAGTTATTGCCAATGTTAACACTTACCTAGCCATGTTTAAGTGTATTATATCCTGCATTAATTATCTAATATTTTTTAAATACACCTGAACCTCGTATAACACGCTTGTGTAGTTGCACAAAAACTCGTGTAATACAAATGTGAGCTTTCATCAGCTGCTTTCCAAGTCATTAATTTTGGTAAGTTCATTCTATATTTAATTTTAATAAAATTTTTCCCTTTAACCGTGTTATATAAAGCGTGTTGTATAAAAAATAGGTTGAAATATATACATGTTGTGTAAAGTCGTGTTGTATGAAACCCTCTTATACGAGGCTTAGGCGCATACATTCAGTCTAACTTTTTTGAATTGTATAGATCTATAAATAATTCCAATGATGAAATGTTGGATGACTTGAATGGACATTGATATTGTTGCCATTGACAGCTGGATGTAAATCAACAAAGCATGATTAATTGAAGAAAAAAATGACAAAATATCAACCGTGCCAGAAGTGAAATCGTGCAAATCAAGTATCGTGCTAAACGAGAGATGAGTGTAAATTATATATTTTTTTCTTTTGTGTCTTCATTTTTCAGGTTATGTTTCAAATTGATATCTCATGTGATAAATAAAAATATTGTACAAATCGATCGATACGCCATCTATCGTGAGTTTATTTTGTCTTAAAAACGTGTTGACAAATTAACATCGAATACAAAAATGTTTAGTTCTTAAAAGTACATAGGTAATATATTTTACTTAAATATTATTTAATATTGGCCCGTTTAGTCATTAAACGGGCTATTACATAATGACAAATACCTGCTGTCAGCAGGGTGTGGCGAGCCTAAAAAAATTAATTTTATGTTGTATTTTCTAGATATTTAAACTATACTTTTTGTTACTGACTGTTTTAATATACTTAAATATTGTTATATCAGCATACGGTGTTGCAAAATAAATTATTTTCAATAAAAAAATCAATTATTTAAATATTTATTATTTTATTTCAATATTATTGGTCTGCAAAACATTTTTGGATTTTTTAGTGCTACGCAGATATAAAAAGGTTGAGAAACTGTGGTCTAGTTAACCATCAAAAGATGCTGAAATAACTGAATTGATAAAATTACTAAGTTATTAACTGAACAGAGTGACTCGTAAACTCAACGATCTTGCGCAAAAAATATTGATGTATTGTATATACGGAAGACGTAGGGACAATTTTAATATTACATTACTAGTTTTAATAACCTCTTCTGGTATGTATAGGAATATCTAATTAATTAAATTCTATAATAAATAAAATAATAATATTATATAAAACAGGTTTTCGCTAGAATTGAAGAACACTATGACTAATTTGAATGATATATGATACATTGTCACCCCCAAAGGAAAACGGCACATGTGCCAAAACTAAGTTTTCAAAGGAACACACATTAAATGTTTTTAGAATGAAACACAATTGGATAGTAGGTAATTATTTTATTTTGAAATGAATATAGAGACATATTTTTTATTTCAAAATATCAACTGACGGTATTAGGTTGAGACTCAAAATCAATTTCCTATTATGTATAAGCAATTTTTCTACTATGTCAGATCGTATACGCCCAGTCCTTTTTTTACGCGATTTTTTTTACGTTTATTCGATTATATGCGATTTTTTTGGACTTGATTTTGTAAAGCATTCCATTTTTTTAAATACACATACAATTGCCAAATTTTGACAAGTGTATCGGATATTATGCGAATTTATGTTTTAGGGTGTGTAAAGAAATATAATGCAATTGCGTGAATTCATTTTTTTTACGTGATTTTTTTTACACGCCTTTTTCTGGAACCAATGTATCGCGTAAAAAAAGGACTGGGTGTACATGTAAAATTTTTACTACAATATATATGCTCTATGGGATTTCAATATCCAACTCGAATTTTTGAAACTGTATACACTTCTACAGATTTTTTTACACACTGTCTGGATTTCGCCTTTCGGCATCTTCAAGCATTATATAAAATTACATCAGTGTAATGGGGTTACAAGTGACAATAAATTTGGTAGTCAACAATTAAATCATCACTTTACCTTACTTTTTGTTCAATTGTGGTTTTGTAGATGTCATGTCACAAATGTCCTTTTTCCTTACGCAGAGAATAAATAACGAAGAAAACTGCACGCGAAACATATAAAAATGAACAAAAATATCATTTTTTGCCTTACTCAATTACGAGCAAAACTGCGCGCATAACAAACACCAAGACATCAATATGTGACAAGTGCCCTTTTGTTTTTGGCGTGAAGAATCACAATATCATCTTCTAATAAGTATTATTGTAATGAGTATAGAATATTTAATTGAATCATTATTTTATAATTATTTCTTTATATGGTCGTGTCTTGTTCACCTTGCTTTACAAATTAAATTCCTCTCGACGTAAAATTATGGTGTTTTATTATTATCTCACTACTTAAGATTGATTAAGAAAAACTTGTGTAATTATATTTACTATTTACAATAATTACCCATACATACCGGATTTTTTTACTGTGATATAAATAAACATTGATACTTGTCTCTGAGTCAAGCTGTTGCAACTTAAGATTTCGAATATTGAAAAATAAATATTCTAATATTAAATCCTAAATTCATTAATTAATATTAAATTAATATTATCAAAATATTATATTTGAATAATTTATCGAATATTAGAATGTACGCATATATGAAATATCCATAAACGAATATTTGATTAAAATCCATATGTTCAATTTCTAACACTACCTTTCGTTGAATTTATGTTCGCCTTGCATAAACGAGTGTCATTTTTATAATTCACGATATCGAATACATGGAATTTTGTATTTTTGTACATTTCTATATATTTTGTCACTCTCGACTCGGATTACGTCTTCCAGCATTGTCATCTATTGTATCCCTTGGATGCAATAAAACTGACATATAGTTAACCGTGTGCTTCAGTTATATACAAGCGGAATTACGCAAGTAAAAATATAAACCCTAAGACTACGAGTTAAATATAATATATATAAATATATATCTATGGACGTGAATAAAATACCATAAAGTTTCAACAATTCAAATCTTACAGCTATAGCCTAATACAACTGATATTTGACGACAAACTTCGAAAAAACTGTCATCCGAAACGAAAAATAAAATATAGTGATTATGGTAGCCAATACATTTGCATGTTACGTAAGAACAAAATTCACTTCACTTAAAGCATAATTTGGTTGTGTTTTAATTCATTCGCCGTTGTTTTTGTAGAACGCAAATATAATTGTAATATTCAATAATTTGAAGGCTTTCAGCGGAAATTGATTATGTAGTTAATCATTCGACCCATTCGAGGTTAAGAATTCGAATGAAGGAATTAATTTTATTTATTGATCAAATGTCTGATGATGCAAATCACACTATTCATATCAACGTAGTACCATTGATATCAAATTAAAACTTTACTTTAATTAATATGTAATCATTGATTGGACTGAATGAGATAACGAGAATAGTGCTTTGGATTTAACCTATTCTCTACTGAGTTCAAGATATTCAACACTAAATATTTCAAAAATTAACTGAATAATGACGATGTTAAGTAAATCCATGATGACTGTCAAGATAAACCAAACTATATTTTAATCCAGTATTAGTTAATACGTGTAAATTTTCACTCAGTTAATTGTTGAATGTTAAACTATGATATTTTTGATTATTACCTACAATATCAACACATTGCAATTAGCTGTCCCAACGGTTGATACGGTGCGTTTAAAAAGTCATATTTCCTTTTTTTCTCAAGCATGGTTTTGCATCTTTAAAAGATCGGTTCCGTGCAGTATGGAGCCAAGTAAAATTTAAAAATAAATAAAGGCAAGTTTCTTTATTATCAGTACAGTAAAACTTCGATTCCACGTTCTTCAAGGGACCCTGAAAAATAAACGGAAAATGCGAGAAATGAGGAATGTGGAAAATTTTCAAACAATAATAAAAAAGTAAAATACTAATAAAAATGTAAGCCAGGAGCCCTTTTAATTTCCTAAAATGAGGTTTTATAAAATTTCATAATAATGAGACGGTTTTCTTCTTCTTATAAAATTCTTTCATAAAAAAACCTCAAGACATATCTTTCATCATTACTTTCTTTGTTTAATATATAAAATTAAATGTGATAAAACTCACAAATTGTATTGTATAGAAGGATTTATTTACTACAACCGTTCAATTGGGACAATATATGAAACAGACCCTAATATTTAGACGATATATTGAGAAAATCGATAAATTGGGGAACGGTTAATGCAGGATTATTTAACATAGCATTTATGAATGTTTGATGGGACTTGAAAGATAAACAAGTAGGCCGTTTTCAAACATTTTTTTCAGCAGACTCTCAACGCAAGGGACTATATCAATCATTATTCCAGATAGCAGAATGTTTAATTGGACTCTAAAAAATTAACGATTCATCCGTGAAAACGTATTATGTGAAAACGATTGATTGGGGTTTCACTGTATTTAATTATGAACGACGGCTGTGGATCAACGGTTGCATGTACACAACGGGTGGAGGTAAGACAAACAACTTGCATATTATAATCTGATGGACTATCGGTTTAGCTATAATATTCTTTCGTCCGCATTAACTCGCTGAATCGAGGTATGACTATAATTAGTAAATCATCAATACAATCAATAACATTTTTTTTCATAATACGACACATTATTTAGCACCAATTCTACAATTTTATTTTACAATGTAAGGACCAGATTATGTCATCGCGAGCATTATCAATAAATAATTCTTGCAACATATAACATACAGTGATTAGTATTTCCACGATTTTCTATAACAAGATCAGATCAGTTTATATTGTTCTTAACGGGCAAAATCTTACTTGATCTTAGTGATATAACTTTGTGGAAATAGTTTTTAACTCTGAATTTTGTTATTTAAATACAGCGGACTCTAACAATGACATAAATAATGGTCTGAAAAATTAGCAATTTGCTCGATAATACGGAATCATTCGATAACAGATGTTATGCAATATATGATCAAATGTGCATGATTAATTGATTGCATTGTACAATAGAAGAAACAATATTTACTTAAGATTTTTGCAAAACTTTTTCTGATCTTAGTAATATAAATTTATGGAAATAGCTGTAAATATTGTGTTTTTTTCTTAAATATATTCAGAAATACAAAATGAGCGGCTGGCCCCAAGCAAAATACTATTTTTATAAGTGCACTTTTTATTATAATGATTATATAAATTATGTATATAAAAAACGGTTTAGTTTAGTTTGAAAATTACTCAAGGTGATAGAATTACAAGACAAAAAAGAAATTTATCGATTGAATTGGCATTAACTTGGTAGAACTCCATTATAACACGGTGAAAACAATAGCAATGTATTTTAATTCTACAAAATTATTTAAAAAAAAATATAGTTTATAGCTATTTCGGCTCACGTCATCGTCAGAACAATGCATAAACTAACATTTGCTTATCTAAATATAGCTGTGTAGAAAATGTACACAATACATCTTTTCTCCTGTTTTAACGGCCTAGCTTTATTTCTTTCTCGCAAAAAAACTATTTTTTTTCAAAAATTGTAAATGAAACTGAAAAATGCGGCTATGACAATAAGTTTACATGTGGCACGGAAATGGTCTATTACGGAAGCAAAACAGACCTTCCCCCCCGTGGAGCGGTTTAATCAGTGGACTAAACAATATATTAGTTTGTTCGTTAAGAATCCTTTGTGATATTGGATGTCTAAAAAGAAACTGAATTTATATTCAACATTTTCTTGACATAAAATTTTATGATATCGACTGAAGGTGCTTGATGAAATTTCAATATCAAAGATGTAAAAATTCAAATTTAATTTAAAAAGTCTTTAAAAAGTACAACGTAAATCTTATTCAAAGATGCAATATTGCTCGCGGGCCTCGCTTTGCTCCTCTCTGCTTTGCACAGGTAAGTGGCAGTAAACACATTTATAACAAACAACAACTACTAGTCTAGATACAGCATAGTAACTCGGATAATTTAAATTGTGTTTAACAGCTTATAAAAAAAATGCATCATCTACCATATTGGTACATTAAAAACTGGCGATATTGCAGCAGGCTTTGTTGATATGAAATAACGTCATTCGTCATTTCTAAGTGGCATTTGATTAAAATCATCCCACGCAAACTGATAACAGTGGTAAAAATTAAAATAATTGATGAAGCTTTTGATAATCGTTTAAGACACAGGACTGGCATTACTGTACATTAACCACCATTATCCAATTTTGTTCGCACACACCGTCTAATATTAATTATCATTATATATTCCTTAAAATGCTCAATATGCCTCACACATTTTCTATTAATAGCTAGAGCATATGATTATACACCTGGGCCTCGTATAACACGGTTATATGGTTCAACAAAAACCTCGGGTAATACAAATCCGTGTTATACAAGTTCATACAAAATTTAGGTTAGCGTTCCAAAAAGAAAAATCGAAGATAGTTTCTATAAAAATGTACTTATTTTTTAAAAATAAACAAATATGCGTTTACATACTAACGAAAAGAAATTTAATAACATAATATGCCATTCATTCATCATCGCTATCACTTAAAATTCTGTGTATTTTACTCTTTTTCGAGATCGGTTGTGAGTTTACATCATTGGAGGACTCTAATTTTATTGTGGTTTTAACCTTAAAAATACGTTAATAGGCAATTGTCTGCTTTTAGTGTATACATCTTTACGTATTTCCTTATAAGGTTCCAACATATTTTGTAACTTCCTCCTGAATTTCGAACAAAAATCTAATTTATTAGCCAATTCCAAGCCGTCTATTTGAAATATGTAGTTTATTCGCTGCAACTACTTTCTGAGTCATTAATTGTGATTGGTTCGTTAAAAATTTCATTTTAATTTATATTTTCTCCTTAAAATGTGTTATATAAAGCGTGTTGTATAAAAATATGTCACAATTTATTCACCCGTATTGCGTAAAACCGTGTTATATGAGGCCTAGGTGTATTGACAAATGTATTATACAGGTATATTGTAACATTCAGTGATTTTCAAAGCAACGCAACAAATTACAAAATATTTATAAAAATGCATAGATTTTTTTACAATAAATTTGGATAACTTGCTTGTATCGAAACCGGTTTTTATCATACTTACAAATTCTGGAGTAAGTAAATTTTATATATTAAGATTGACATTTATAGTTGATAATTTACTCGCTCTTCGTGAGATTCCTCTTTACGAATATGTACCATTGTGAGCTACTCGGCTATATGTTTAACGTAACCGATACATCCAGATGGTCGAATCGTTTTTAGTATTTTTTTTACTTTTAATGTATTAACTGTCACTTCTTAATGGAAAGGGATGATATTTTATATACTGTTTTTTTTATATCGTGACACAACAAAAGTTTATGAGTCAGTAGTTTTCTATTTTTTGAAAAATGAACAAAATTAATTGGAATAAAATAAAAAAAAAATCCAAATAATTTTGATATGCAAAATGAAAATTATCTCGTATAATTCGTAACACACGCCGTCATAAAATTTATTTACAAACCAAAAAGCGTTTTTGTGCAATGTGACATGTGGCATAAATTAGCCTAAATTACTCGCTTCGGTCCTGCGCATAGAGTGAAAAAATGGAGGTCCCTCCCCCGGGCTGTGATTGGTCGAAGTCTGCGGTTGGTTTTTCCCGTGGATATTCCCAGAACGGGTCACCAACTTACCGAGCGCGAATGTTTTCATCGTTCAGACTAAAGTCGCGCAACACATGTACCAAGGACCGACATTCACGACCGCTGGGCTCAGTACACATATCTCTATTTGTATGACATAGCTGTAAAACAGCCAGAGATTAACAATCTTTGACATTTATATCACCGATGAAACAATAACCAACTTTTTGTAACCTACCTGCAAAGCTGAGCTTAATATATTTATCCTCTTCGATAGCAGCGTTATTTTTTTATTCAAAAGCAACGATTTTTTCTCTTACTTACAACCGATTTTAAAAACAGAAAATTGATCTTAATCCAACATTTCAGCTTTTTTGAAAAAAGCTAGAGCAGTGGCTCTCAGATGAAATTTCATTGTGGCCGCATTATAAACATCAGCTGTCATATGGAAATTTCTCGTGGCCGCACTAAATGTGATAAAAATAGTTTCGATTTTTATTTTTTATATGGTGCATTACACTGAATAACCTTTTACAATATACAGTTGTAGGCAAAATCGACAAAGTTAATAAAGCAATTGTTGTTTATTCTTTATATTGACTTGCTTCATGGTCAACGTATAACTTCGACCAAAATTTTTGTTTTGACCAAAACAGTTTTATTACAAAAACGGTCCTTTACTTAAACTCGACTAAATGCTGGATAAGTCAGGTTTATTCAATCAATTTATAACTAATAATAAGATTTTTTTTTAAATATCAATATTAACTATAAAACTGTTGGTGGCCGCAACAAAATCCTCTGGTGGCCGCACATGAGAACCACTGGGCTAGTGGCTACAATAAACTTATCGTCTTTTTGTTTGTATTATTAAGTGTATATGTTTTTAATTAAGAAATAATGGTAAAGAAATCCAAGCTTCATCGACCAGGCTTCCGTTTGTAAAAAGCTTGTTAACAATAAGCATACTTTTTTTAATTTAAAAAAGTCATCAATTGTTAATTCCTTGCGTCAATCAATGACTTATTAATAACATTAATAGTTTTTAAAACTTATCATATAAAATTGAGTGGAATTATAATAAAGTTATTTCACTTCATTTTAAATTTATTTCAGATTTATATTACAATATATTTGTATCCTCGCCTTAATGTCTGTGTTTTGCTTTTTTAATTAATACCTCTCGGATACAGCCGATGCAAACTGTGTATTGTGTGCCAGTTTTGTTGCGCCCGAGTGATAGAATGACTGAAGATGTCGAAAGATGAAACCCGGGTTGCTAGTGACAAAACATGTTTAAATAGAAATTTCATATGCTCTCCATTAAGACGTTTTGAATGAGTATTTATTTACAATTTACTTAGAATGTATTTTTTAGATTTCAAAAGATTTTTTATAATTTTTTTATGATAAGAATATGCCACGCTTAAGGTATTTTATGTCACTTTTTGATATAAAATCAATAATTAAAAAAACCCACTTCCATTCAATTTCACAAAGTATACAATTATATAATATTGTATATTTTGAAAAGGTATTTTTACACGGTGAAAATATAGCGATGTATTTTTGTTATGCAAAATTCATATGATATATATAGTTGATAGATATTTCGGTGTACGCCTTCATCAGAACTTTAGTGAACAATTATGAACTATCTTTAGTTCTACTAAGTAAATGCCAATTCAATCAGTAAAAGTATTTTATTAAAATATATGAACACATTTAGAAAATAAATACTATTATTTATTATTGGTGTTTTTTAATCTTTCGTAATAACCAATAATCAATTTCAACGTATTAAATGATAGTTTATGGTGGGAAAGCATTGCATTTATTTAAAACTAATTCAGCAGTGCTCGTGTTAACTAAGCTTTTAGAAATTATCAGACGATGTATCAATAATAAAAGTAACTCTTATACTTATTCCCTCAAGTTTTTGAGTGACAACTATTCAACGGTTTTGATGTTAGTAGTAAAGTCCGGTATAATTAAATTTGTACTACGTCCACAAGACAACAAATAAATGTAAAATATTAACATAGTAAAACAGAAATCGCGTTTTATTTTATGGATGCTTGATAAATATAACAACCAACGTGCTCGTTTCAAAAATGTTTGCCATTGCTACAAAAGCTGCCATTTTGATACGCACATACACATAGATGCAATGAAATAACGCAGCTTGCCGCATGATGACGTTGACGTTTCGATGACTGTACGTCGTCTGGTTCATTTTTCGAGTGGGCAGTGAGCAAAGCTACTGGCGATTATCGACGCTTAAGCAACTTGCTTACACACTTTCGACTTGTCCGACTGATAAACGGTACTGGCCTGAGAAATTTTAACATATATCTGTAATAAATTATATATGTTACAACTTTGTACGATTCCACACGATTTGTCACTAACGACCCAGGTTTCGCCTTTCGACATATTCAGGCATTCTATCACACGGATGCAACAGAACTAAAATTCCCTCAAACACCTTCAGTCGATATCATAAATTATATCTGTAATAGATGGGCCAAATTATTGGGAGAGAAATGATATTTTAATAATAAGAGGCGTAACTATTGACATGTCACGATCTAGCTTCTTCACCACACTTAGAAAATAAATATGCTATTTTACAAAACGGTATATGGAAAATATTTTTTTCAAATATGACAGTGCTGCCCATGTAATGTGAACTTCTTGAAAAAAAATTCCAAACAGTTTAATTCTAAAAAAAAAATTCCCTACGCTTGGATTATTGATATTTAACGATTTTAAATGATCTGCAATATTTTAGTCGATCACGATGATATATATATATATATATATTATACTCGCTAAATATACCGCCCTGTGCAAATGCCACATTTGTCACATACTAAGTCTGGGCCTGGCGAGAGGGTGTGTCTTATGAAAATGGAAAACTCATGGGCTTGAGAAAATCTATAAGATCATCTTTTGTTTTTATTATTATTATGGATTGATTTCATTTTTATAATATTATACAATGATTTGCCGACATATCGGAAAAAATTAACTTTAAGCTCAATCTGAAAAGCTTTTAGGGGTTTGCAAATTGTAGTTGTTTCGCGGGAGAAAATACTTTATCATTTTAACAGAAAGCTTTTGGCTGTCTCTCATATATCTCGAAAAATATATATATATATTTTATTTATGGCATATCAATAAAATTATAATTTTTATCATATGTTTTAGTTTTATAAAGATTCATTCATATATGAAAGGTTGCTAAATTTCCATATCAAATATTTATTATCGACTAAAATCAAAACTTTTATTATCTGGCTCTGTGAGAAGGATCTTCATACGGTTATTATTTATTACTTAGGAAAACAATAATTCTGATTTTCCATTAAATAAAAAGAGTGAGAGCCTACTTATTTTTAACGGACACGAGGAGGGTGTAAAACTTACGCATTAAACGTATTAATTAATGTAAAATTCATAGAGTGAATATTATTAAAAAAAAAAAAAAATTATTACTTATTGCAATTTAAACCATTCATTTTAAATTCAATAATGTCTCTTCAATCGAGAATTGTTTTATTATGATATTTACTACAATCCTTCATAGTTTTTAATTTAAATAACCTTTTTTTATATTGTTTAATTGGAATATTAAAATTTCTACCTGTTTTCCAATATAAAATGCTTGAAAGTTTACACAAAACATGCGATAAATGCTTGAGTAACTTTATTAGTTAACTACTAATAATTATTTTTTCGCTCTGTAAAAACCTACATTTATGATGTTATGGGATAAAAATCCAAAAAATCGGATATGCGACGTCATCAATAACGCGTTATTAGAATATACAAGTAAATGAATCATAAAGACGTACTGACGCAACTTTTTGAAACTTTTAATTTGATGCAATATACTTATAACAAGAACTGACTTTTTTCACTCAAAGTTGAACCTTTTCAGCATTCAATTTAATTACCTGATTCACCTTCTCCATATAGTTGATTACTTTACTAATTAATTCGGTGCGCATAATTTTCCATTCAAATTGTATAATTTTCAATGTTTCTCATGTGTGATAATACTAAAAGCATTTATCAGTTGCAGTTTAACCTATCTTAATCGAGAGGTCATAATGAATGGATCACAAGACACGCAATTCAGAAACGGGTTTGTAGAATCCTACGCACAGTTGCGTGGACACACATATTATATATTAGCATTGTTAGATAGTAAATTATGAAAACTTGTGAAAACAAAGGCACGCGTTTATTCGATAGCAAATAAATTTGCGGTTTTGAAATTTTAATGACGCACAGATAAAAAAACAATGCGATTGATTATTTGAGCAGATACAACAAGAACAAAAGACAGAATGATAACAAATTTAACACAAATTATTTTACTGTTTTGTTTTTAGTTTTATAATACGTTTACAGAAAATATTTCTTCTCGAACGTTCAAAAATTTTGCCTGTGATAATTTTCTTTTACGATTAATTTTGTTAATGAGTCATTCTTGAAAGGGTTTAAAAACAAATAATAATCAAATATCATTAAAATATAATTGCAGATATTTTTTTTAAAGTAATACCTACTTATTTCAATTTGGCGATTACGATTAAACATCCAAGTTTATTGATTAAATTGGCATTCACTTGGTAGAACTCCATCATAACACGGTGAAAAAATAGCAATGTATTTTAGTTCTACAAAATTATTTTTAACAAATATAGTTGATAGCTATTTCGGCTCACGCCATCGTCAGGACTAACTACTACTACTACTACTACTACTAGTTCTGACGATGGCGTGAGCCGAAATAGCTATCAACTATATTTGTTAAAATAATTTTGTAGAACTAAAATACATTGCTATTTTTTCACCGTGTTAAACATCGAAGTCTTTTAGAAATATAAATTATAAAACATTTCCCACTAGTATTTGAGTCGATAAGCTAACTTAGCGAACAATCAAATATAATACTTTATGCTTCAGTTCGTCAATCAGTAGGCGACAAGTTGTTACTTTCGTGCATAAGAAGTCACGGGTTTTACCTCAGCGTGTATGGCGTTAAGCGCTAACAGGTTGCATGGTTTTCCTTTACACCTGTTCACGCTCAATTTGACCCACTGTATAACCTCAGCGTAAAATGCATTAACATTTCCTTATTTAGCTAGAGCGTAAATAACATAAACAGTCCTATTTTATCAATTTTTAAAAATGTTGATAGAGCAACACATATTTTTTTTTAACTTTTAAATTACAATCAAATAATTATATTTTATTTCTATGAATAAACGTAGCTCTAAAATATCGGAAAATAACATCTTCAATTTTTTTCATCAGAAATAGCACGAACAGATGAAATGGATATTATACAATCTTGTATAAATCTAATTCAACCTTACTCAACCTTTTTCATTAAAATATGCGCCAAGTTTTTGTCACTCAAATATTTTTACTTAAATATTACAAAGGCAAGCTAAAGAAGTACGTTTGTTGATAATATTGATTAAATTGTGCATTTAATTGGTAGAACTCCTTTATAATACGATGAAAAAATAGCCATGTATTTTTAAGTTAGATAGCTATTTCGGCTTACGCCCTCATCAGAACTATGATTAAGCTTACATTTATTTATTTATATGGTGTAGTAAACGTACAGGTACATCTTCTTATACGTATAAGTAAGTGTAAGTTCACATATAGTTCTGATGAGGTTAAGCCGAAATAGCTATCAGCTATACACCTTATAAATTTTGTAGAACTAAAACACATTGCTATTTTTTCATAATGTTCATTGTATATTGATCATGTTGTAAGAATAGACACTTAAGTTATATAAATTATGCAGAAAATAACAGATGGTTTTATACAAAACAGTAAATTTGTATTAAAAAAAACACAATATCTAACATAGTTTTAAAATAGGCAAAAAAGCTTGTGTCGACTTATCAAAGCAACCTATTCCGCGCTAAACTACGTATGAAAATGTTCATAGAATTGTATGAAAAAACGTACATACTGATTATTTGAAGCCATATTTTTGTTAGAAATGTCTTTATAACTATATTAAAATACTACATGCAAGAATTCGCTCAACACGCAAGAGAGAAACGATTAAGTATGTGGAAAAAGCGAGTGTGGTCTGCTTAAAAAACATTAGCTTTCTACATCTGT
Organism: Himalopsyche japonica; assembly: GCA_028555115.1. Taxonomy (NCBI): domain Eukaryota; kingdom Metazoa; phylum Arthropoda; class Insecta; order Trichoptera; family Rhyacophilidae; genus Himalopsyche; species Himalopsyche japonica. The sequence goes on along the minus strand of JAHFWJ010000560.1, from coordinate 558,043 downwards.
GTGCATGCGTTAACAAAAATAGTGTATATGTAGTGGAGATTTAATTGCAAATACATTATTTCTTGTTTTTGAAAAATTACTTATGAAATTTAATGTAATTGAGAACTATTTTGGTATCATGACATGGCAAAAGCGTAGACGGAATGTGAAATCAGTATCAATCAGTAAAAATAAATCAACCAATAAAATAGTATCAGAAATTATGTATAGTGAAGTAATAATTTTATTATCTATTAAAAGTTACAGAATTAAAAAAAATCGATTTAAATTGGGTATTTTTTAAAATATGCATTAATAAAACATTCTAATTTTTATTATTAATATTAAAGCCTCAAATACCTTGTATAAAAATTATTCACCTTTAACATAAATTCCATTTTATTAATGCGTTATTTCACTTAATTGTGGCATTGAATCTCACAGCTTGAGTTACGTGGTTTTGCACGAAATTATTTCATCAGAAATTCACCGTTCCGAGAAAAATGTCAAATGGAAACAATTCAAAAATTTAAGTATATATATATTTTTAATAAGACTTTAAAATAATATCAGGTGGCATGGCCGACAGCCAAGTTATTTTAAAAGAATTGATTGAATTGTCATTTGGTTGGCAGAACTTCATTATAACACGGTGAAAAATTGGTATGTACTTTAGTTCTAAAAAGCTAAGCTATAAAATTATAATTCTGATGAAGGCGTAAGCGGAAATGTCGTCTTAATGTTATGATCCAGTTTAAGATATTATCCCGATTGGCCGATTTTGTTAGATTAATCATTCTATCCAATACAATTTGTGAGTTTGAGCACATTGAATCTTTAATTAACATTAACCAAAGAAATTAATGATTAAATAAATAGTTCGCTCAAATGTCTTGAGATTTTCTTTGATAAAGAATTTCACAAGAAGAAGTTAAAAACATTATTCGATATATTTCGATTAATAAGATTTAATTAAAAAAACTTTTACAAAACCCTCTCATATTTACCAGTTTTTTTAAAAGGGGGAATTATATGTTTTTTTTTTTTGTTTTACTTTTTTAGTATTATTTTAAGCTTTTCCGTATTCCTCGTTTACACATTTTTCGTTTTTTGCGGTCCCTTGAAAAATGTTGAATCGAGGTTTCATTTTAATTACCAATTATGTAATTCTAAGATCAAAATTTAAAAAAGTAATTAGTCGGGGGCTTCCGAATAATAAAGTAATAAATAAAAATCCCCGGAATATGGTTGGCAGGTCAATGACTATTCTCAGTATTATGAGTGCCATTCATGTGGTTAACTAATAAATTATTTACAATTAACTTTGTATAATATTTTGTGACAGATGACCAACAAAAAAACACCATACTATGATATTTAACTAGATTATTCTGAAGGTTCGATATGAAATAATCGTTGCTTTAATGACGATAAGTTTTTTAAGGCGTTTAGTAACTGATTTTCTTGTACCCTTAGCATTATATTTTTTTTAGAGTAAACCCCATAACTACGACGCTCAGCGTTAACCCGTTTCCCGCTGACACGTTAAAAGGATATTCCATCATAGAGTTCTTATATTTATGAATATAATATTGTTATGAAACAGTTTTTATAATGCAGATTATCAGGACAAACCAGTCTTTATGTAACACAAAAATAAGCTTCTAAAAAAATTTGAATACTTTTAACATTGTTACAATACATTGATGAGCATCAACCCACTACAATTAGTCTTCTCAACAGTTGAGACGTTCGCAGACAGTAGGTTGAAATTCTATGCATATCATTATTGCCTAGACTTTATTAGTATCCAGCTACTAATGAATATAAAAATTGGACCGCAAGACTACGCACATTTATTAAGTAGAATATATTGATATGTTATTAAGTAATAAAAGACTTCCATCAATAAACCTCTTTCGTCTAGGACAAGACGCTTAGCATATTTCAGTAATTAAATCGCTGTTTATTACACTATTTTCAAAACTTTATAAAATAAAACATTAGTACAGGGTTGCGGTAATCACGAGCATTATCAATCAATCAATTTTATCATCAAAAAAATGTTAAGTTTTGGAAATAGTACGAAATAATGCTTTTCCACCAAGAAGTGACATTTAATCAGAGTTGTGGAATCGGAGTCGTGAAAAACGACAATTTTTTTATGAGATATAGATGATAGCTATTTCAGTTCACGCCATCGCCAGAACAATGTTTTAACGTATATTTACTTATCTATATATATAGCTGTGTAGAAAATGTACACAACACATCTTCCCTTATGTTTAAACAAACTAGCTTATATCCTGCTAGCAAATATAACTAAAATTTAAATTTAAATGAAACTATTCAGGCGGCAATTGCAACAAGCTTAAATATTGGCCGGAGATGATTTATTACAGAAACGCGTTAGCCCTTCGCTATGGTCTGAGGAACGGCGAAAGACTTTAAATGTTTGTTTGTTTACTGGAGTTCTATCAAGTAAATGCCAATTCAATCAATAAAATTACTTTTTAGATTAGACGACTTTAAAGAAAGTCGCAATGAATAATTTGCGGATTGGTTAGTTAATCTTTAATTTAATGCGCATAAATAGGAAAGTTAGGACAAATCTCCAACAAAATTAAACTTATAAATATTTTTTTTTGAGGATTTCACAATCCTTGATTTAACAAATTGAAAGTAAAGAATGTTTAGTACTATTTGCACTATAAATATCAATCAAAAATTACCGTGATGAGTGAAACCGATCGTTAAATTTAGCACTCTGTTTTTTTTAATAATAATTTTCCACGAAGTTGTGACAGTTAATACCTAAAAAGTTATAATACAATACGTTCAAAAAAAGAATATCGAGTATTTACACGCAGTATAAATTTAAAAAGTCACAGTTCGTAAACTTTATACAGTTGTAGTAAGAATGTATACATTAGTAGAAAAACAAAGAATCGAATTGTATTTACAAACTTAAATATTTCCATATAAATGTGTATACAATTTGAAGAAAAGAATCGGTGACGTGTTTGCTTGTAGGGTTGAAATCCTGGAGAAAAATTGCAACTCCGCCGCGGTGTCACGCCACCGTCGATTGAATCATCGCTATTGTTCGTCCAAAATGTTGTCATCAATGAAATGGATGCATGTAATTTATTCGTGCAATATAACAATTAATTACGTGTTGCTTACAAGCAAAATCCGATTGAGTTTAATATAATAAAAAAAACCGCAAAACTTCATTGTTTATGCGTCGACTGTGGAAACTATGTGGCGACACATAGCCGTGTAGTCTGGTATATTTTATCAATTATTCATTAGCATACAGCGTAAAAACCAGATATTCATTGATAAAGTCATATTATTCGAGATCATCGCCTCTGTCAAATTATGAAAACCACCACGCGTTTCCGCTCCACCTATCGCATATGCACTAATAAGGCATTATCTAAGCTTTACGATAAATTTTCAATGGATAACAAAATTAAGATTGCAGTAAGGGTCGTAGGACGACCGCTTTGGACCAGCTGGAAATCAATAGACATCAACTATCACAAAAGATTCTTAACGAACAAACTAATATATTGTTTAGTCCACTGATTAAGCCGCTCCACGAGGGGAAGGGGTCTGATTTGCTTCCGTAATAGACTATTTCTGTGCCACATGTAAACTTATTGCCATAGCCGCATTTTTTAGTTTCATTTACAATTTTTGAAAATTTTTGTTTTATTGCGAGAAAGAAACAAAGCTAGGCCGTTAAAACAGGAGAGAAGATGTATTGTGTACCTTTTCTACACAGCTATATATAGATGAGCAAATGTTCGTTTAAGCATAGTTCTGACGATGGCGTGAGCCTAAATAGCTATCAACTATATTTTTTTTAAATAATTTTGTAGAACTAAAATACATTGCTATTGTTTTCACCGTGTTATAATGGAGTTCTACCAAGTGAATGCCAATTCAATCAATAAATTTGAATTGTTGAAACTTTGTATGATTCCATCTTCAAGCATTCTATCACACGGGTGCAACATACCTAAAGATGGCGAAAGACAAAACTTGGCTCGTTAGTGCTAAAATGTGTGAAATCGGCCATAGTTTCAACAAATCAAATTTCATCAAGTATCGTCATTCAGTCGATATCATAAATAAAAATTGATAACTTTTCTATTCTACTCGGTGTATAGCTAGATATGACATGTGTTTCACGCCTTTGATATTATTATTGTTTGATTTTAGCCCCCTCCCTGCGTATTTATAATAGGAAAATTTAAATTTAAAAAAAATCATTTACAATCCTATTGATACATAACCTTGACAATGTTAGTCTGAAGATGATTTTCAAAAAAGCGAAACACGTGTTATATCTAGTAACGCATGTTGTGCTCAAACTTTAATATATTATTGTTTGATTCTAACTATTCTCTCTTAACGCCAAAGTAAAAAATAAAAATTTCAACTTCATTCTTAATTTTAAGCTAAAAATTAACCATTGTTTACTTAATTGAAGAATGACCTTAGTCTGATAATAATTATCAAAAAATGCTTAACACGTGTCACTTCTAGTTAAACACTTAGAGGTTATCAATTTTAATTTATATTAAATCTGTTTCTCACAAAATTACTAACATTTTTCTTCAAATGGATAAATTCTGACAATTGGAAAGAATCTATTATTCCCAAGTGCTATTTTTCTGGTGAAAGTTTGTTTATTAGATTCAAATTGTATTTTATTGTCCTTTCCTTCCGTTATGTCATTTCTAAAAACGAAAAAGGATATTAAATACTGCCGTCAACTTGGTTTGTTATTTTTTGAGATTATCTAGCAAAAACCACACTCTTATGACGGCTTCCAAGAAATTCAATGTCCTTTGTGATAAGATAACACTTAACCGAATTGTTAATTATTAAAGATTATTTTAAGAAAATGTTATGTCGTCAAACCGAGCTTCCGTTACTTATATATTTTGTATACCAAAATTGTAATAATTATTATTTCACTTCTATTGCGAAGTACAATAAATTAAAAATCACATCTGTATGTAAATTGTATTTTTTAATGTATTATATAATAAAATACAATATATATACTCTTTTGGAAAAATGCGTTATAATTAAACCCTACCGATAAGTTTGTGCCGACTTGTGCCAAAGTAGCCTATATACCATAACAGTGGAGTCATTTAAAAAAACACGTAATCGACTAAATAAAGTTTAATTATGTCAGTTTTTTACAACCTTTCCTATTTATGTGTGCTTAACTAAAAATCCACGATTCAATCTGGCAAATAGCCAAATTCATTATATTATACGCGTTATAGGCACAAATTAAAATAAAGCAATTTAAACTTGTTAATTTGAATTTATTTCGTTAAATCTGCTTTCGTGGAAGCTCTCAAATAAGAATTAAGGCACGGTAAAAAAAATAGCTTTGTAAAATACATTGCTATTTATAGTTGTTATACAAAATTATTTTTAAAAAATATAGTTGATAGCTATTTCGGCTCACGCCATCGCCAGAACTATGCTTAAACTAACATTTGCTTATCTATATATAGCTGTGTAGAAAAGGTACACAATACACCTTCTATCCTGTTTTAATGGCCTAGCTTGTTACTTTCTCACAATAAAACAAAATTTTCAAAAATTGTAAATGAAACGAAAGGCGGCTATGACAATAAATTTACATGTGGCTCAGAAGCGGTCATTACGGAAGCAAATAAGACCACCCGTCAGGAATAGGTTGAACTAATGGGGACGCCATTATATTTTTTTCATCGTGTTATAATGGAGTTCTACCAAGTGAATGGCAATTCAACCAATAAAAAGAATTAAAGCTTTTAAGAGTGGAAAATAACCGCTCAACGGAGACTTGGGTTGGCGGTAATTCTGAATATTTTATTATAACTGGTTAATATTATAATTTCCATTTTAACATTTAAATTGTAGGCTCGGTCATTTTTTTTCCACTATTTTCGATGCATCGCAAAATTCATTTTTAAATTTTGAAATATAGTCGTTCGTCTTTAATATTGGGACTCAAACGAGGACGATTTATTTCCTCTTATTGATTGAGATATTTCTCAAAATTGTCTGGTAAAAAAAGTAAGTTCGTTTCCAACTCCGACTTCTCAGCCCTGCCTTACATTATCTCTTGGCGTTGATGTTTTTAAATTCGGATATCTTTCACTGATATGATATTATCACTGTTAGATGAATCTTAAAATACACAAAGCCATATGAAGATTATAAATTTCCTAGTAGTGAGCGCACACGCGCCCATATCATCGGTGATTCCCCGGACTGCATTTTAATGCAAATGCAACAGTTCAATATGCGATGTACAGGGTCACTGCAAAAACACGCGGCGTTTTGAAATGCAAATTATATTTTACGATATTGCAAATAAACTCTCCTGTAACTCAGCGGAAGGAGAACGGTAAAATTTTATTGAAGAACACACTCGAAACAAAGAAAGAACACTTACAAGATACAGTCCATTAAGTTAAACTGTCTTATAAAAAAAGATTCATGTTTTTTTAAGGTCTGTTTTATCCTTTTTGGCGTAGAGGAATTTTAGCAGTATTAAAAATATCAGTATTGATTTTAATTTGTATTGTATCAGATGATAATGCTCTCAATGCGCGAAACTTGTTGCTCATTTACAATTTTAGTCGAATATTTTTTATTTGAATATTTGTTAAGACTTTGTATGGTTTCACAAGCTTCGCCACTAACTAAGTTTTAACAATTCAAATTTGATACTAAAATTCCATCAAGCACCATCAGTCGATATCATAAAATAATAAAAATACAACTTGCTCTAAAATATTAAATGAAAAAAGGGGAATGTATTTTTATGTCTTAACTGTCACTTCTTAGTTGAAAGGCATTGTACAATAGTTTATATAATTGAATCACAGTTTTTAGTGCTTGTTCCAAAATGTAATACTTTGCGATCAGGACATGTTTCGCACATCGCAAGCATTAACAGATAAAAAAAAATTACACATAACAACATTTATACAAAATTGAGTAATAAAGTACAGTGGAACCTCGATCAACCGTTCTCGCATAATACGTTTTCCCGGCTGGAACGTTAACTTTTTATAGTCCCGTCAAGCTCCCATAAGAACAATGTTAAATAATCCCGCATAAACCGTCTAAATATTTTGGTCCCGTCACAAATATTATCCCGATTGACCGTTTTTATTGCATATTTCTCCGTATCTCGGCAAGCAAGTTTGACACAGCCGAATGCAGGTGTTATGTCTGGACACGTTGGAATTTGGAATCCGCTGTACATGTTAGACGTAACGCATTGGACGCATGTGCTTTTTTTTGGGTTGAAATCCACCACACGCGTATTATTGTTTATGATGCAAATGTAGAGTTGTTTAAAATTCATGGTAATAATGATTCCTGTATATATAAACTTTTAATCACAAGTTTAGTAATAAGTCTTTGTTCCGATTAAAGTGCCAAATGACAAAGAAGCAAACTAACATAAAGGACTTTTTTAAAAAATAAATTTTATGTACAGTATGTACAAGTATCTAATAAATAAATGTTTTTTAAGATTTTACTTGTTTATTATTATTTGAAGCTTTCCCGCATTCACCGTTTCCCGCTTTTACCGTTTTTTTTCACGGTCCCTTGGAAAACGTTAAATCGAGGTTTCACTATATATAAAATTGAGAAAATCATTGACTGATTAAAATTAAGTAAAAGAGTTAATTAATAAATTACTATGAAACTTTTTGTAATGATTTTTAATCAAAATATTAAAAAAATTAAGACTTCATTAAGAGTATAGAAGCAACCATAAAGAAATTTGTTAAAAATCGAATGTCTTATGAGTCTTTCTCTTCTTTCTGTGTCTAAAAAATATACTCCAAAAGCAAGAGAATTAAAAATTTATGATATTAAAAATAACTCAAAAATTGCTATCTGGAATGGCATTCTCCCTTTTTAGTGAACTTTATACTAAGATATGAACTATTCGCCACTTGATAACATTCAAATGTTAATTTCATAAAATTGATTGACATTTCTATTTCTCGCCATGGCGCCTTCATAAATAATATCGGTGATTATTCACAAAATAGGAAACCATTTAGACATTGGTACTAAGAAAACATTAATACTGTCGATAGATCCGTTGATTTCGGTCCATCTTGTAAACATAAGTTAGGACTGTGTTAATTGCTTAGTCAAACGAATAAATAAATCGTCAAAAACACTTCTTTTCACGGGTGATTTGGAGGTTGGCGTGCTTTTAAGCGAGGTATAGTGCTTTGACTTCGGTCACAACACCGCGACTCTACAACTTCAAACGATTCTTGTTCATATAATTTATGATATCGGCCGAAAGTGCTTGATGGAATTTCAACATCAAATTTGAATTTATACATCTTTGTACAATTCCACATGTTTTGTCACCAACGAGCCGGGTTTCGCCTTTCGGCATCTTCAGGCATTTGGTCATTTCTGTTGCACCCGTGTGATAGAATGCCTGAAGATGCCGAAAGGCGAAACCCGGGTCGTTAGTGACAAAACATGTGAAATCGTACAAAGTTGTAACAATTCAAATTTGATTCACGTTTATGTTTTTTCAAACTACATAAGGAATACAGTTTGACACTATCAAGTGTAGAATTTTTCTGACTGTATAAAATTTAAACCATTTTGTATATATTTTGGTTTCTTACAGAAAAACGTTGCCAATTTTAGTTTCAAATGTGCATTAAGACCGTGCCTGGTGCAATACAACAAAAGTTTCATGGAATAATAAAAAAAAACAATTTATAAAAATCGGCTATATTTAAAAAATGTACGTGAATGTTTTATCCATTCATGCCAATTCATTCAATCTCACATATGTTTTGTAAGCATTGAATCAAAATTTCTGCAGGATTTCATTTGTAGAACGCTGCAATACTGCATTTAATATTACATTTTTATAACTGTCAATATGTAAACAAAGCTCTTAAAGGTGGGTGTGTAAAATTCTCGACTATATTTGGGTTTTTCCGGGAAATCCCAGCGACTGTTTCGTCAAATCGAAGTGCGTACGAGTAAAAATCAAACTGGTTTCTTTTGAACAAAGGATAGCACACTGTTGCTTCAAAACTTTATTGTTCAGTATTATTAATGCAAATAAAGAAGATGTGAATTTCCCGAGGATTTTTTAAAAATAAATATTCCAGTCTAATGGATAGACATGTCACGTTTGCTTTTATTACTGATCTGCTCAAGATAAATAAAGATAAACTCTGTAGATATAAATATGTGCTGTGTACTTATGAATTAATTATACATACAATAGGGTAACCATACGGTTAAAACAACCAACAGTTGTAGAAATATGTTACAGTATTTTTAATTCAAATTATCTTAATCAATAGTCACAATAACATTAATAGTTAAAAGACTAATTTGTCGTAAATATACATATAATAAATGACATTCAATTTATCAGCCTTGGCGATTTCTAAAATTATTAGGATTTAAAAAAATTAAGTTTGTATACTTAATGTTTTTTTTACTGTTTGTAGCAGTGCTCCGCAACCTTTTCTCACCCACGGCACACACAATTTTTTCCCTGAATTCTTCGGCACACCAAAAGCCAAAATATATGGATTTTAAATTGATACAGAGACTTTACAATAAAATGCATTTTAAACATATACATAATAAAAATTATTATATCAAATATATTGTATTTGATTGCGGCACACCGGTTGTGGGGCACTGGTTTAAAGTGTAAAGACAGTATGTGTATAAAAATTACATTCTTAATAAGATTCTATGGTTATAGAATCTTCAAAAACCTCAATAAGCTCACAATAGAAAAATTATTATTAATATACTACTTTTCATGTTCAATCATATATAGCTTATTGGATCTCTTAATGAATATTAATAAATTAAGACACAGAAATATTACATGATTTTTTGGGAATTTAGTACGCCAGAAACTTTCGCGAGAATGTTTTCTAGAAAATTGTTAAGTTTCGTTTCGATCGGATGAATGGTGTAGTAAAGCATAAACGACAAACAGACACACATACATTGATTTATATATACATAACATGGTTGTAAAAAATGTACAATTCTCACTACCTGTTTCGGTGTAAATATATTATACTATCACACTTTTCAAAAATAGTATTTATTATCAATAAATAAAAAAAAATTAAATTAAATCTCATATGACACAAGTGTCGGTGAAGATAATCAATCAAAAATTTTAATTAATAATTTTTGTAATCAAACATAGCTGAAAAAAATTAACATTTTTTTAAAGTTATTTATATTTATCATTTTATGCTAATGATTGGTCACCGCAATTTTGCAGGACCAGCCTCTCTTTTTCTTAGCGTCAATGTGTGTGTAGAAGAACTTCGCATCGCGTCGAAGGATTATAATATGACAAACGTTTCGCGGTGACGAACAGTTAGTAACTTGGTAGACACGGGCCGGCACAGTCGTTTGCCAGCATCGTTTAAAATTATCACACTAAATTAAAACCAACATTCAAAGCTCGGATGTGAGATTGTTATAACAAATCAATTAACTATTTCCAAGAAGAACGCAGTTTTTTCATAAATCTAAGCTGTGTTGAAAACATTTAGTGACTTTTGTTTCAGTTGTGTGGACACGATTAAATCATTCGCATTATTTTTACGGTGCAGAATTTCGTGGAAGCGGTATTCCGCGTGTTTTATAAATAAATCATTTGCTGCGATTTTTCTGTGTATCTTAAAGACAAACAGTAAAATTGAAATAAATAAACACTGCACAGATAATAAAACCTTGAATTTATTTGTTTTCTCTCGGTCAATATTGATAAACGCGAGTGAGGATTTTTATGAATTGTGTTTGGAATTATTTTGCAGTCTGAATGCATTTAATAATAAACTGAAATTTGTTATTTTTATGCAAGTATTTACGTAAAAAACCGTGAGGTTACGTGTGATAAACAAGCATTGATACTTTACCTGGAGCAAGAAAACAAACTGAATGGCATCAAAAAGGGACAGAACCTTGACCTCTTAATAAAAAACCTTTGACTTTTAAAGCAAATAAATAAACCGATTGATTTTGTTGATAAAAAGATACATTGACTTTTAAAGAGGTTTGAATAAAATAAACTAATTTTTGTGTACAGTTTATAGCATCAAAATGATGCTCTATCCCGAATCAGTTTACGAGAGCAGTTACTGCGATTCTCAGCTGCAGTACGCGTCAAACGAGACCTTTTCTATGTTATTGAATTCCAGTTTTGCCGATACAACTATTTTACCCAACATAGATATGAACCAAATATCCGAAAGCAGCACATCTCAATATCTAGACCAACCAGCGCAAGAGTTGAGATACCAAGGCGACGTCTATCAAACACAACAGTATGTCACCAGTTTTGATGCGTATCCCCCAGGGAATAGGGATTATAGCAGACTTCTTGCAGCACCTGAGCACCTATTCGAGTGGACATTAAAACCGGTGCGGGAGTGGTCGTCAGTAGATGTGAGGAACTGGATTCTAGACACGGGGACAACAGAGAATTTGAAAATTGCACAAATACCTGCGTTTCACTTCGCAAATATGACAGGACAAGATTTAATTCTGATGTCGAAAGAAGCTTTCTGTGATAGAATGAAAACTGAATCAAACGTTTATGATTCACCGTCTATCGGAGAAATATTTTACAGAGCATTAGAAGTGAGATTACACGGTGACGCTTCGTACGAACAAGAAGCAGTGGTTCCGGTTACAGTTATGGATAAGTTTAATACTGATGAAAATCTGCATATCAATGCTATCGAGAGTGAAAGGCAACTTTTGGATATGGACAGTAATTACAATACTAGTGTAATAACAGAAAGCACTAATGATATGTCATTCATTAGCAATTTCAATACAGCCGAGTCGGACTACGCCGACAGTTTACGTGATGAATACGAAATGATGAACAACGACAGTCTGGATTACCGGGACTCCCACGTCGAGGAGTCGTCCACCAGCCAGGTTATCGGCAAGCGTCTTCCGGGAAGACCGAAGGGAAGCGGGAAGAAGCAGACTAAGAGGGTGAAGAATGTCTCCGTACCTGAGTTCTTGCGGGATCTGCTGCACAACCCAAAATACTGTCCGAAGATCATCAAATGGGAAGATTACTCACAAGGGAAATTTAGGTGAGTCATTAATTTATTTTTGTTTTAAGTTACTTCCCACTGATATTTGCGTAATACACAAGCAGAAATCTCTTGTACAGAAATTATGCTTACTTATTACCACATCTGAAAATCATATTATTATATTCAAATAAATCTGTAATATCAAATCAGGAATGCAGATCGTCGAACTTTATTTTTCACTATCAATTTTCAGCAACATAATAAAAATCTTTAACAATCATTTCAAATTTATCTTATCATTGTAATAATATAAAAGCAAATACTTTATAAGGCAGGTAAAAACTCCCATAAATATAAATACGAACAATTTTTGGGATTCTTACAAGCTACAAATATTCACAAATAATACTGCCGTCGTGATTTTTTAACTACAATATATACAATTAACACAATGAGCTATGAAAGTTAAACTATGGCTAAATATATTGGTTTTTTTCATATAATATTTCCATTAACAACGTTTTAAAATAAAACTAGAGTAAAATATGCACAAAATTTTATCGATTCAGATTTTATATGAAATTTCCACCTAGCATCTGTGGAAATCTTCGATTATAATAAATCACTTTGATATACAGTATACCGTTAGCTGTCTTATTAATTTTGTTATTCGGTATTGAAAATTATGAGTAAAAGAGATATGCACGAAATATATACATATATGTGAGATATGCCTTTATAATCGTGAATGAAAAAAAAACATATCAAATAAATTGAATTTTTATACATTTTAAACAGGCAAGTTGCTTCGTTGTATCATAATCAATTATTTTTTATGCAATTTGTGTCTGTTTTATTCTTTTTCCTATGTGTCAATCTCAACATGCAATTATTGTTTAATTGATTTAATAATTGTTGAACTGTAATTGAATATATTATGGATGTATGATAAATAAATGCAGAAGTTTTTTTAAAGTGTATTGAATATCCAATCGTTTATAATTATCTATTAATAAATGTTTTACAATGAGAAATGTACAATAAAATTGTTGTATACATTTGTTTTTTCTGCTTAAACGTGTGTATTTAAAAAGTTATGACTGAATACACATCGACATTTATAAATTAGTGATTCTGAAGCATGAAAAAGGATCGTGTTATGTTGCGTTAAGAGATATTCATTACCATTTTTAGAATATTATAATTGTAAAATTATTTTTAAAAAACTGGTATCCATTCAATGTTTAAGGACGCCGGCAGATCTATCTTCACTAAATAAATGGTTAAATACGATTTTTGAAATAATAAGTTCCATCATTTACAAGTTTTTTTTCAACGATTCATTAACGAATTCTTTTTTTTAAAGATGTCATTGTCTAACCCCCTGAAACTTTTAACTTTTCTTAGGTGAGTATATTATTTTAGCTTTAGATGGTCTTAAATAATATGTCTTATACACTTTTCAATCAAACTATATTGATGTCTAATTTCCTGGACCTTCTTTCATAAATTACTTATGAAATGAATGAAACGCAAGATACATATAAAAAGATTTGAGAAAATTCTGTTCTAAAATGACTAAACAATCAAAATTTTAAAAAAGTTAAAAAAAAACTCACCTAGCACTTTTGATAAAGTCACGTAGTCAAAATTATATAAATAAATCAAAAAAGCTCTTTTGGGTGTGGCATTTAGTGTTCTTTTATATTATGCATGCATTCGAGAAATTACAAGTTTATCGTAAGAAAAATTATTTTGTAATAAAATGATAAACAACTTTATGGCATATTTCATTTAACATTGGGTGGGCCTTCTACGCTGAACACTAGGCCACTGAGTGTTAGCGTAGAAGGCTTTGTTAACGGTGCATACAAATTTTAATACTAGTAACTTTAGGAACATATTGGCTAAGAGCGATTGACTTATCAACTATCTTCTCATTTATCAACTACATTATCCTTACCACCCATCAGCATTAATAACTTTCGGTTTTCCAAGTACAAAAATGAGTATTATTGGATTCATTTATATCGTACAATATACGCATTTATATCACGTAAAATATTTTTTTTAAATACACAAAGGCATCTTAGTGTATTACAAATTAATTTGACCAATCAAAGTTTATAATTTCAAAGCTTATAAGCTAGCATATATTTTACAAAATGACAAATAATTCAACTGTATTCAAATCTGTATTCAAATACTATTCGATTGAATTCAATATAAACTACGGGGAAAATATTTGTACTAGAAGCAAAAGTGCTGAAAAGCTTGTGAAAAGCTCTTCCCGACGGCGCAACAATCTTAATGGAAAAGAACAAATGAATTCGATTGAAAATATTTTTTAACGTTCCACACGAGTTTTTTATTTACTAATTCTATATAATGAAGGGCCTAACTGACATAGAACACTGCTCTTAGAAGTTAGATTTTGTACAATGCGACAAGTGTTTAAAACCCTTTGGTTGCCAAGCTTTTTGGAAAAATATTGCGTAAAATATCTCGCTAATGACACAAAAAGAGAAAATAAGAAATGTGTTTTATTGTTAATACACATTTATGCCATTGTTTATGATAACTCTGTCCGTCGACAATGAGCGGCGCAAAATTAAATTAATTAAAGTTATTTATTATAATTTAAGTAATTCATTTTATATGTTGCCGTACAAATATAACTTTTTTCAAAAAAAATATATTGCGGTGGGAAATAAACAAAATTGGGCATTAACAGCTAGTAACTCATATTTGAATCCTTTTGGTGGGTATAGCACCCCTCCAAAAAATCGATTATATTATAATCTTTTTGTATATACATGTATATAATATAATAATAATTTATGTATATATTATCAGTTTATGTGTGTCTGTTTGCCTTTCATGCATAACTCCACCATTACACGGAGTTCTTGAATTCAATGGGTTTCTCAGGTATGCCGCCAAACATTTTACCATCGAAAATTGGTTAGGCTGTCATCCTTCTCCGAAACACTAATCCACCACGACTTTGGAATGGTACAAGATTTTCGGTAAAAAAAAATAAGGGAGGAAAATGAAGAGGAGGGGAATAAGTCTAGACACCAAGACCTAAACTATGCAACTACTCTAATTTGCTAATGACAGTCGAATGTTCAAATTTAGTAAACATCCCAGTAAGCTCGTGGGTTTGTATATAGAAAAACCCATGACCACCAAATCCGTTCTTCGAATGCAATGGGATATATTTTAAGGTTAGATTTATATAAATAATAATTAGTGTATATGTATATACAAATGTAACTTTTTAATTATAAATATCCCTGTACAATATACTTCAAACTGCTTAAAAATACCAGACGCATCATTTGTATGACGATGCTGCGCCGACGGCTTTGTCATTTTTCAGATAATCGGCGAGAGCCGATATACCGGCTTTCGGCAACCAAAGGGTTAAGTAACGGAAATCTTTACTGAATGTTTTGAAGATTTTAGTTATCCGTATAGAAAATTATTCGGCTTATTGATACAGAAAAAATAATTAAATACACACACAAAAAAACCAAAACGAATTTATTTATATACGAACTGACTGAATATATATGCAATATATTATTGTATAATGATTTGAGCTTACTTTTCATTTCATCATGCGAAACGCCTACCAGAAATTTTCATAGATTGTTTTTTATCACGATGGATATTGCTTATCAATGTGATTGATAAGGGACAATAAATGTAATGATGTAATGAATTGATAGAATGTAGGAAGAATGTAATAACCACAAACATACGATAAAAATATGATGGTTTTTCCTTAATATTATATTAAAAATTAAACAACTGCCGCATATGAAAAAAATATAAACAAAGAGAGAAAATTTGGAGTGACTTCATGTATACATATCCACAACGTGGGCGTGTTTGATTGTGGTATTTCTCTAAGTCATTAATATCGAGTCATTAGATATTATGACAAGTGAAATCCTATTTTTTTGTACGTACAGCGCTTAACGATTTTGTCTATTTATATGATGCACTTTTGCGCCATCGCATCACACATCGCCAAACATTCTCTCCATTTATTCATACAATTTTTGTATTTAAATCAAACTTGATGAATGATCATCCCTTTATATGCAATTAATATGAATGAGCCACGTAATATTTATTATTATAATAATACTATATACACCAAAAAATAATTCAAAATTCTATTTTAATTTGTCAACTATCGGTGAAAAGTATAAGGTGAAAAATCATTTTATTTTAATGATTACAACAAACTTCATAAAACTTTTCCACAACTATCTATTTTTAAGATTTGAAACGGTTTCCCTCATCGCGAGCTTTATCAACCGGTTCTGATATTAAAAATATAAAATGCTTGAAGAATATCTAATCATCATGATTTTATTATGTATTTAAATGTTAAATAAGCCAATTGAGATATTAAAAGAAAATAATAGACTATATTTCAAATAAAAAAAAACAGGCAAATGTTTTAACAATTTAATAAATCGTATATTTTTGAGTATCAACGTTACACTGTAATTAATCGTCTCAACAACTGCGACATTTGCAGTCAGTTGGTAAATATTTTTTCTGGTGAACTTTGATAAAATAATATATAATTTTTGTTTCGGATACTGTTTTTTTTAACATACTGGCTGCTGAAAACGCACCTAGCGCGTAATCCAACATATTAAAGAAACGCTGATTAAGCGCCTGTCGCATCAAGAGTTACTATATTTATATCTGATACACTTGACAAACCATCTTATATAAATGTAGCATATCATAATAAAATGTGTTACACGTGTAAATGTGTTTCCAAAATACGTGTGTACGCGGTAGGAATTTTTTCTGCATCAACGTGTGAAATATTTTGCTTGACACAATATCGTCTTCTTAACGTTTTCCAACAATAACCCCCCTTAACGTTTTCCAGTATTTTGCACAATCCATTACGGAGTACGCTGTCGTACAACAATATTGCATATATGAATTATATAATATTAACAAATGTGATATTGGCGACTATAAAACTAATAAAGTATGTATCACTTGAATACTCAAAATGACAATTTTTAGATTCAATAACGTGATGTAAAGATGATAAGACTCGTATTAAAAACATAACTTAAAGTATCAATGATAGTTGTTATCAACTCAAAGGCTTGTTAATTTCCATATTTAAGTCATTGATATGATAACCGATTTGTCAATATAAACATCATTCACTAAAATATGGCATACAAAACTGACAGTTCTGATTGCAAATGCTTACCGTGACAGGAAAATCCCCTTATATAATCAGCTGTACTCGACCTGTCGGTACATGTTTGGCAAGGAAAATCTATGTGTTATTATGCTCAAATATTTTCACTTGTATGAAAATTGTTAATTGTGCTCCCACGCGTATTTAGATGTTTTATGAGGACTAAACACTGATGCGGAAAATTATTATTAAATTGATTTAAAAAAAAAACATTTTCTGAAATGGCAATAATCTTGATATAACTGGTATATATATTATATATATATATATATAAATATATAAATATAAGTAAACTTCTGACTGAATACGAATCATATAGTATAAATGTTCATAATGTAGGTTTAAACACATTAATTAAAAAAAATAACTGATTTCTTTGATTTTCAAAAAAAAAAAAAAAATATGTATGATTATTTTAATGTGGTTAACATCAGATCTGGATCAATATTATCTGTATCTTTCTTTTATATGCTTAATATTCTCATCAAGAACATAACGTTATATAATATGTAAGACCCAAATTCACATAACAAGAATATGTTTATTTGTGTGATTAAATTAATTAAAACATTTTTTTATTTTTTCTGTATGTATCTACAGTGAGTTTAAAGGTTTATCTAAAACCGTAAGTAAAATATTTTTTTTTATTATAAAATATAATATAATATTATAAGACTTCAGGCGCAGAATCGAAATCTGTTTATAAAGAGTATACAATATTTAATCTTTAATTTTTTTTAATACTGTTTAAATGAAATAATTATATTTTATTGATAGTACTGGTATTCCCATGCCGTTTACTGGAAATTCCACTCGCTGATAAATTGTGGTAGGCCATGACGTTTTGTGTTTGATAAATATTATTAAAATCGAAGCAGTTATGCAGTCAACCTAAAAATAAACAGTTTTACAAACATTGATAAACTCCGTGACTAAGGTCTTAAAGCTGAGATAATAAATAATTAAAACTTGGATTAATAAAAAAAATATTTAACATCAGAGATTTTAATAGACAATTAACATTGATATTTTGCATGATATTGTCAAATATTTCTGTTTTTTTTTATTATTTAGCAGTGAACTTCCAGAAATTGACGCATAGTTATGTCTTATTCTTACTTTTAAGGTGTTAATTGTGACTAAATGATGTAAAGGCATGGAAAATATATTATGGAAATAGTACTATATATATATATATACATATATTTATTTAATTTGAATTGTTACAACTTTGTACGATTCCTCATGTTTTGCCACTAACGTCCCGGGTTTCGCCTTTCTCCATCTTCGGGCATTCTATCACACGGATGCAACATAACTGACCTGATGTCAGTTCAGTCAATACAACAATTCAAATTTGATATTTAAATTCCGTCAAGCACCTTCAGTCAATGTCATAAATAATAAAAATATATTATTCTCATTTTTAAAAAACCCTTTTTAATTTTGATGTATTGGTTCAAGAAATATAAATTTGCATATAGAATATTTGGATTTATTGGTACTTTACAACTGCGCAAAAAAGACTATACTTACAAAACAATTTCCTTATTTAATAAAAAAAAAATAACAAATGAAAAATAAATAAAATAAAAATAATTTTCATATCGGAGTCATTTGCTACATTCACTGGAGATGGAGAAACGCGATTTTTATATCGAACTTTTTCATTTTTTTAAATAACCGATTATTTAACTTATGCATTTTAAACTTAAAACACTAAGCTTAATGCATTTTAACCATACAACGATCGATTTACATCAAGTAGTTAATCTTAGGAAGCGATGTGGTTACAATTACAACACATAATTGTGGTAACTGAAAACGGATGTAGAATGCGTGGTAGCTTGTGTTTTTTTATAACAAAAATATGCTAAGAATTTTTTAAAGCAATTGTGTGGTAAGGTTTACTTTATAAAATTACAAGTGTGTGTTTGAGATATTCATTCAATCAAGTCTATGTGTCAATGGGTTATCATTCCATATTATAGTGCAAAAATGAACAATACGTTTTCCACACAGAATTAATTCAATAATAGTCAGTCATCAATAATCAGTCCCGGCCCATTTTTGAACAAACGGCATTTTTCTTAAGTGTTTACTAAAAGTGTGATAACTTTGGTAATATTGGATAAAATCAAATGAAACTTTCTGAGATTGTTAACAACCTTATCAAAGATAGTCTTAGATTGATAAAATTGTCAACACTTCCACATGTGCAGAGCCACACTTTAATGTTTACACATGTACCGAGTCTCACATATTTTTTTTTGCTTTGCACACACTTCGTGAGCCCTATAGGAGCTATTTTATTTCTTTTGCGGTTTAGGGATCTTTATCTATTTTTTTGTATCCCCAAAACAATCTGTTTTATGAATCTTGCAAAAATGACTGTTTTGAAATGGTTTGGGTCTTGAAAATAAGAAAACATTATAACTCTTTGTCAAATATTTAATTTAATGTATCTAATTTGTCTTTTTTCGAATGGCCGGTCTATCACGTCAAAACACGTTTGCGGGATTCAATATGTTAAGTAATAATTTTTGTAGTAAAATAGTATGTCACTCTCATAAGAACGAATGTGATTGCGTCGATGTCATTTTTTCATTTTTTTTTTGTCGGAATGATATCCCAGTTACTTAGTTAATTTTTACATTCATTTTTCACAAGATTCACTTCCTCTCATCTCATTTATGCTAAAGAACTTATATATATAATAATTTACGTATTTTAAACATATTTTTCTTTTCGTTAATGAATTATTTATTTGTATTGTCTCGTAAACGACTTAAATTTTGTTTTTAATTCGTTTAATAATTTATCAATTTAATGTGTATTCACTTTTAAGGTATAATATAGTATTGACTATCACTTCTTGGTAAAAAAGCATAAATTTTTGTTATACCATAACAACACATTTTTTAGTACGATTTCTACAATATATGTAATGATAAAGACCGGTATCTCTTATTGAGATTAGTATTAACCGTGATATTATATAAATTAAAAAAACAACTTATTTAAACAAAAAATTGAGTAAATAATTAGCAGGTATACAAAACCAAAGGTTCAAGATTTAACAAAACAATTTTCAGACATTCATACAATATTTATATCCAAATGAAGTAAATTAACGTTAACAATCTCTTAATAATAATTTTCAGACAGAATTAAGATTAATCAATAATCCATTAAGACTTAAGAAACAATCGTTCATTTTAACAATTTTCATATTCAAAATATCCTGCATGTTTGATTACGAGTTGTTTGTTTAACTGATAGATACTTGTTATAATCGTTTCGAAAAAGTTAATAAAATAAAATTGTGCTGTTATTTGAGAAGAATTTTTGTAATATGTCACTATTTTAGGACGCTACTGTAATACTTTTCTTCCTTCAAAGCTGACGTTTTGTATGATACTGTTTCACTAATTGGAAAATTCATTGAATATGATTTTTTACACTAGAATAAGTTAGCTGTTGAACAGAAATCTTGTAGATAATCATTTTATAGTATATTTCCTATCAAAGAAACCAGAAAACAATATACAAATACAATTATGAAAATAATTTATGATATCGACTGAAGGTGCTTGATGGAACTTCAATATTAAATTTGAATTGTTACAACTTTGTACGATTTCATATGTCTTATCACACTTCGTACAAAGTTGTAAAAATTCAAATTTAATTATGAATGTATTGACAAATAAGCAAAAATTAAACAAAAATTTCTGGCATTTAAATGTGTGTTAACTTTGCAAAAAAAATATTATTTTTTGACGTGACAACGTCTTATAAATCGATGAACGCCCGCTGCACGCACGAAAAAACATGACTCATTGTCCCCCGTTACGCCGAAGGCAAGCGTGCGAGCGAGAGCGCGGATAAGCGATAGAGAGGCACGATCGGCCTACTGTTCGGATTGTGCCACATCTATCTCTCTTCCACTCGATTGGTCGATGCGTCTGAGTAGAAAAGAGACAGCGGCAGCACACAACTTATACACCTACAGTACCTACACATGATCTGTTTACAACTGTTTATAAAGTGAAGTGAAATGTTAATGTGGTTTTCATTGTTTATATTACAACAACAATTGCGGCAATGAAGGTAATTAATTCTTGCATATTAAAAATCTGATTAACGTATAACAAATATACTTTAAACAATAAATTATCAACGATTTCTTTCAGAAAAAAAATTATAGATTTCATTTCAGTCCATCTTCGTATCCATACAACATAATGATAATTCAATAAAAATGATTCCATTTTATTCATAAAAGTATGCAATCATTTCATCAATGTTTTCTTATGACGTTTTCACGTTAAACTATCGTCCGTAAACCGACTTTACAGACAACCAATTTTTTATATTTAAATCGTTAAAAATACTAGAAAATATCTGTAAATATCACCATTCTTTTTGTATAAAAACGATATCAATCAAGAGGATTGCTACGTCAAATATCAAATATATTTTAAATTTTTCAATACAGCCAAAAAAAACGTAAGATCATTAAAAAACGAAAATCTGACATTTCAGACAACTATGACGGTAAAAAAGTATATGAAAAATATTGTTGCCATAAAAACTATGTTTTATTAGCAGTCCTTGAACTGTGCAGATTTCGTGAAACAAACACGTATCTCCATCAGTATCAAATATCGCATTATGACTATGATTTCCAGTGAAAGATTGCGGTAATTGATATCGAAAAATTGTTTATGGCAATATGTGCTATAATGGTCACGATGTTGTCTAGTGTGTAGGTTGCAAAGCATAATACAACAGATTTTTTATGGGTTCAGAACCATGAAAATTGACTAGAATTAAATAGCATTTTTTTTTTAATTTTCTTAACTAATTTATTTTTTCATACCATTTAACGATTCAAGAAAGTGATCTTTGGTTCGTGTATGTTTTTATTTACAGGTGTCATACCCAAAGGCAATATTGCATCATTTCAATACAAAAACTAAGCTAAGCATTATTTATTTTTAATGAACATTCAAAAATAATTTCTTACATAAAAATTCTGTTTAAATAAGCTCCATTAGAAATCAATATGCTTTATTGATTGAGTTGGCATTCACTTGGTATAACTCCATTGTAACACGGTGAAAAAAATAGAAATGTATGTTAGTTCTAAAAAATTCTAAAAAAAGATTTGTAAAACTAAAATACATTGCTATGTTTTCCACCGTGTTGTAATATGCTTTATGCTAAAAAAGAAATTTAATTATACATAAAAATGACATGATTTGTATTTTTAATTGAATATATAAAAAATTTACTGTGTATCCAAACCAATAAAAAGATCCGTTAACGTATTGTTAATAGGTTTGTTTTCTCGTTGTGTTTGCTATGTTTAATTACATATCACTCCGTATGTTGTAAAAAAACAGTTTTCACACCTTTATTGCTTGACAGGTACCATATAGGAAGAAGATTACTAATTACATTATGAGGGATCATTTCATCAGGCGTAGATAATATTGCCAATCTTCTTGAAACTAAGTTTTGAGTTTTGAGTTAACTTGAGTTAATATTTTTTAAATAATTAAGATAAAATGTTACCGAATCTAATAACTATTTTAACTGTGAAAACTGTGTAGATAGATAAATATTTCTGACGAGGGCATAAGATGAAATAGCTATCAAAATTACTATTTTTTCACCGTGTTCTAATAGAGTTTTACAAAGTAAATGCCAAATCAATCAACAAAAAATATTAACACTAATTGTCACTTTTTAATGTGTTAACTGCAACTTCTTGGTGAAAAGTCTTGGGCAATTTGCTCCCGAAACAATCTAAACTTAAAATATATAAACGCCTAACATTTTACACCACGGAAAACGACTGCTATTATCAGAATTAAGGACGTTACGTGTGGTGATGGGCATGTATATCTCTTTTTAGTGTTAATGTATTTTCTTTTAAGTAATGAAAATATATTTTTAGTACTAAACCTACAATATATTTTAAGATCACGATCGGTTTCTCTCGTTGTGTGAATTATCAAAAAAAAAATTTAAAAAAAAATAACGTTTTTGGATTTTTATTCAGCTTATCAGTTGATAATCCTTGCGTTGAGCGAAACCTTTCCTGATTTGGAAATAGTATTAAAAATATATTTTTATTGTTAATTAATTATGAGCTTAATTGATTGCAATACTGTCGCTTAACCTAAATTGTAAATTGAATCTTCTAAACAATTACAAATGATAGAATTTTGCAATGATTATTTTGTAGTGATTATATAACAAAAATGACTTGCTGTTAAAATGTACAACACTGAAATTCTATCAAGCACCCTCAGTCGATATCTAAAATTACTTAATTTACTGTTTGATGCACTTCACGTTGAATGATCTTTTGCATTGAAATGCAGTCTTGCGGTTTTTCGTCCAGACAGTCACTCAACTAAACTAGACTGACTTTGAAGTCATCGATCCTTACCACTTTGCATTGCAGCGCGTTTGCGAGGACGAAGGTGTTTTGAATGTCGTCGTACTTTTATTATGATACCCGGCTCGCATATTTTTTTTTACTCCGCAGACCGTCACTGAAAATCGTTGTTTTGTAGGGTGACAATGGCCAAATTTATGTTACATGTAACAAAAGTTGTGTATATCCAAATTGAACTTATTCTATTTAATTTATTTCACTAGCGCAACATGGTGAAAACAGTAACGATTGCCGAAATTGATCGAAGAAAGTATTTATTTAAAAAAATCAGTAGGCAAATTGACCATATCTGTGTTAGTTACAATTTAAATAATTATAGGAAGAGTCAAAAATCATCTATACCGATCTTTCGACCGAAAGACAAAGTGTATTATTAGTGTCATCTTTTGAATGTAACAGTTACTACAGGACGTATTTTATCCCTGATATTATATTTATATTTGTTTCAAATAAACCTAATTCTCGGTATCAGTGAAAAAAAGTAACTTAATCTAAATGATTTTTTTTATATTAATATGATACAATTTCTAAAATTTATATATTAATCAAAATGGTATCTAAAATCCCCTCCGTTGATATTTTTCTTTGTCCTTGGTTTTTTTTTATTATATTGAATACATTCACTAATCAAACATACCTTTATGTATTTTATTGCCTATTACAAGAGCATGTATGAACTGAAGTTTTTCTACAATAATTACTTTTCAATATTTATGTATTATAATAATCCACCAGAGTTAAAATAAATGTTTAAAGTTACAATACGTAACTGCTGTTCACTCTTACAATTTCCGATTGCCGAAATTTATCTATATTTACAGTCACACTTTCCATGGAACATTTTATAGATCAAATTTTATGAATGTACTATGCAATGGAATTAAATATAATTTAAAGACATAATTTATCCTTTTTAAATGACACTATCACTCTTTAGTGGAAAAGCACTGTATATTAAATAATAATAACACGTGCTTAGAACTTTTTTCTCAAAATATATATAAGCGTTATCAATCACTACTCAGATAATAATCACAATGATGAATGAAAGCTGTCCTTATATTGAAATATATTGTGGAAATTGTCTTAAAAATGTGCTTTTATTATTAAAAAAAAATGTTTAATATCCAAGCCGCTACGAGTATATATCTTGAAACTCGCAAAATAATTAAATGCAACAAATTCGAACATTGAAACCCTTCGTGGAAGTCGCAATTAAAAATAATTTTTCGTAAAATAATGTTAAATATACACCTTCAAATTGCATGGTCACCCTTCATTCTTCATTTTGCGCTAAGGTGAACCGTCACGCGCCTGCCCTGTTCCATTGAACCCTTTTATTTAGGTCCAGAGCATTCGAGACGACTTGAGAATTCTCTTGCATTTTTATGGCCATAATAGGTGCTTTACGATTTACCTTTGGGATGTTTTTTCGACGGGTCAATATAAGCATCAAGGGAATGGCGTTTCAATCATTGGTTTAATTTTGACAGTACCCGTACTTATTCAATGTTCAAAAATAATAAACATCAATCAACTAAGACTAGCAGATTGAGAGAAGAATATACTTATGATAAATTCGTTTATTAACTAAACATTGCGTTTCTTCTATCTTTTCGACTTTTGTTTCAATTTTCAATTAAAAATATGTCATCACATCTATTGATTATTAAAATAAGCTAAATTATCTAGGCTAAATTAACAAGGCTTAAAATGGTTATGATATTCTTATATATATAAAAATTGTTCTATTTTTTACGTAGTAATAATATTTTTTTATCCTTTATACCATAAAGTCAGCCATGAGTTTATTAGTTGTAACTCTGTCGAAGTAAAAAAATTGTTTTATACGTGGGTTTTCGTTATAAATTTCACAAATCATCTTGTTTCTTTGTTTTAAATGTTTCAAATTCCGATTGTTGATGGGAAGTGTTTTATTTAAAATTCCCCGATCAATATTTTTTTTATTTAATTGTAAGATTTCTTTGGAATTTAAATATTTATCATTTTACTTGACATATATATCGGGGGTTAGGTGTGTAGATAGAAGCTGAAATCTTATGCTGTTTGCTATCAAAGCGTACTTCGAATAAATCTGCATTTTTTCGTTAGGTATAAAAAATCTTGTAACGATTTCAGTCCACGCCTATCTCTCATTGGCACCATTCCAATTAAGGCGCGGTCTTCCATTGCCTCTTCACCCTTCTTCAAGAAATATTGTTGACACAATTCGTCTCCATAGCTTATACGATTGTTTTCGCCACAAAAAGCACATACTTTGTATCATATAGTAATATACTTGAGCATTCTACTTGAACTTCTACATAAGATTATTTGTAAAGTAAAATATTTCTGGCCATTTTTGTATAAAAAAATACAAATACATGAACAGAAATTATCAACCTAAGAATTATCAACTTTTTTTCCTCTGTAATCAAATGATTATTTGTTAGTTTTTCAATTGCTTTATCAAAGTTAATTATTTTCGCCTCATAATTAATTGTATATTGCTGTTAGATTGTAGTACTATTTAATAGGCGTAGATTTACTTTTCAAGTATGGACATTAAATTAAAAAACGTTGTTCTTGTACATCAGTATTTCAAAGCATTAATTTTAAATTTGGTTGTGTGTTATACATACATTATTGACAAAATAGCTCGCAAAAACTGAGTAAAAATTAAAGTATTATATTCATATCATCATTATAAAAAGAAAAGGGCTCTCATGACATTTTACCAGTGTGTAGTAATGATTGCAGTTTTTCCCGTTATTTCGTTTTCTCTACAATCTTGACATAATAATCGAAAAGTCTTTTGGAGCAATAAAACAAATTAAAACACAATATTCCTTGTTTATATATAAATTAAACTTTTATTCATGTGCGGCAAAATAAATACAAATTGAAACCTTTATATCAATTCAAGTATAGTTTGTATAGATTTTTTCAATTACTTTAATATACATAAAACTAAGTAGGTAAAATGGAACATTAAAAAAAAGTATCATTTTTTATGAAAATTCGACTTATAACCTCCTTTTAAACCTAAAATTGAAAGATTATAAAAAAATTAATGCATTTTATTTGTAATACAGAGACGCACTCGTGATTTTATTTTAATTTTAGGCTTCAAATAAAATAACCTCTAAGGAAGACCAAATTGAATGCCTTATTCAAAAAAAGTATATTTTATATATTTCCTGTGCTTTTTTTTTCTTTTTAACCTTTGGTATGTTAATATATTGAATAGATAAATATTCACTGTACTTAACTGATTTTATTTTATATGTATGAAAATTTGAGTGAGATTATTTGGGAAGAATCACATTTCGTAGTTTATTTGACAATTTAGTTTAGTTCAAAATCAACAAAAATTATACACCGCTGTTTACATACCAAAAAACTACACACACTATGACTATTATTATTGTGAAGTCATATATATTATATTTCTAAAGTGGCAAGGATTTAAAAATTTGTCAAAGCTTTTTTCATAGCTGTTGAGATTTTAAAGTTAACATAAATCACATGTAAAAAACCCTGTGTGGCGAACACAGGATTTATTATTATATTTCTGATTTAATTACTGAGATTACCTTTAGCACGTCAACGTTTATCAATCTTTATTTAAAAATAAACTTTTTACTGTCAATTTAAATCGGCCAATTTATCTTGATTTTTTTAATGTAGCAATATTGAAAGTGTCTTTTTCAGTGACGCGCATTGAATAAAATTGTTTTATTTTAATTTTATGCTGACGCGTTTTTACTTAACAAGTTTCCCAGGTATAATTCGATAGAGTTTGACCAAGTGCAAATTATTTTAGGGTCCATACAGTGTCAATAAACTATGCAATAAAAAATAACCAGTCTTTTATTCATATTTATTATTTGTTGCCGTGCTTTTATTATACAGCGCTACAATATTCATTAATTTTCACACTCTAACTATGGAGTACACCCATCCCTCGCTTAACACGGAAGATAGGTTTTGTTAGATTGCCGTGCTAAGCGAAATCGTGTTAAGCGAGACTTACAAATGAATGAAATAGAGGGGAAAGGTTTTTTTTAGACATTTTTGACATGGGTCTAAAATTTTATATTATTTAAGCATCATTATACAAATAATAAAAATATACCTTGAATAGTTGTGAAATTATAATCATTAATTATTTTATCATCTGTCAGGATTCAACGAGTGATAAACACAGTGGACAACGAGAGACTAAATGTCTGATGTATTGTCTATATTGCTATGTATTTCAGGTACTATTTGTTGTTTGAAATGCACAGTTCTATTACCGGTATACCCTTACCGTTATTCTTAGAATTTCGCACAGCTGTGTGCACATCTACGAAACGTCAACACATTTTTTTCCTCCGAAACCGTGTTAAGCGAGCTATGGGTGTATATCACTTTAGGGGTTAACTGTCACTTCTTTGTGAAATGGCATAATACTTTTGATAATAACAACATCTTTTAGTATTATTTCAAAAATGTATTTGATAATCGGGACCTGTTTCGCTCATCGTAAGCATTATCAACTGATATTATACAAGTCAAAAATTGATACGTAATATGTTAAATAATGTGTCTGCCAAGGATTCGCACTAAACTACATCAAATTATTCAAAATATAACATGAATATATAAATGATTTAAATTGTTGAAAAATTATAAGATTCCGCATGTTTTGCTACTGAATATCGAAATTCTATTAAGTACCTTCGGTCGACATCATAAATTAAATAATGATTGATTAAATATAACATATGTATCTTTCATTAGATACCTGAACGTAATTAACAGTAATTTTAAACACCTTCAAAACGTATGTGTTGATTGTATTATGATATTAATGGGTTTTTCACTAGAGTAAATTTTATTCAAACACCAAGGACCTATTACAAAAACGTTTTCCTCGTAACTCACGTTTTATTTGTGTTATACCTAATTTGTAAAATACCCATTCGGGATTTACCGTTGTAGTTATTGCCAGTTTTCCTTTATTATGTAATAAAAACTTATTCAATTAATTTTTCTTAGTCAAGGTCAAAGCAATTTTTTTTACCATAACAAGACATGGTAATTATTTATATGTCATGTAACTGCATTTGAATCTATCGCCATTGCTTATATTTTATGTTTTTTTGTTGAATTTGAGTTGAATTGAGTATTTCACGATTCTGACAGTGGCAGAAGACGAAATAGCTATCAATGTCCACATATAAAATTGTCATTTCATAATATTGTTTGTCATTAATTTTATCACTATAAATGTGTTAACCGTTAGTTTTAAATGGAAATAGATAATATAATATTTTAAATAATACACTTTTTCGTACATTATTCAGTGAGTGAAACCGGTACTGATCGTAAAATATATTGTGAAAGTAGTGTGAAGTATTAAAAATGTATTTTTATTATTTAAAAAAATATTTTTTTTATTGAATTTTAACTTACTCGGTAGAACTCTATCATAATTTGATAAATATACTGAAGTATTGCACAATTATAGCGGTGGCAGAAAACGAAATCGCTATCAATATCCAATAATAAAATTGTTATTAATATGATTAAAATGTATAAAATATGGTTCTGCAAGAATTACTAAATATTCCAAATGGTAAATTCCATGAAAATATGCAAACTTAAACTTTTCAAATTTACAATCTTTATTTTCGCATCACATCATTGTCGCGACTCTTTTATGTAAACTATACATTATTATATGATGGAAGTTCGACCTGTCAACAATCACTTGATTCAAACGATGCGCAGAGAGAATGAGACTACTATGCCTTAAAATTCACTAAATTAATGCCTTGAAGGTGTGTGTGTGTTCTGTGCTACAATTCGACATAGCTGGTGAATGAATGAAATACAATATAATATATATTGTAATGATTCAACTGTTGGATTATTTCACTTAATACTAATTAGTAGAAAATGGCTACGATATTCTTATATGTATTTTCTTCTTCAACACAGTATTTAAAGATTTAGTTAGGATTATAATTCCAGTAACTCTACATGCTATCATAAAACGCTTAAATTATACAAATTTATTTTTGATACGTGTTAAAATTTGGATTGTTCGACATCTATTCAAACAAAATTATTAATAATTAATTTGATTTAAATCAAGATTTTATCTACAGAAGAAATTTACAATTTATTGATGAAGCGATGACATTTGGTACGATAATAAAAATAATTAACACTGACATTTATAAAAATAATCGTTTTTTCAAAAACTATTTCAAATAGCCTCAACTCCCAAGAACACTTCGTTAATTCACATGTAGATAGGTTGGGCATTGTGTCCAAGAATTCGGAAGTTTTATTTTTTCGATCGCCGTCTTTTTACGGTCGATCTTTTGCCAGTTCTCAGAAGGTATTCAAAGCTCAATATTTTTCGCGCCGAGGTTAGGTACTTTGCAAAAAGTATGCATTTAAAATACACTCGTGATATGAAGACCTCAAAGACGTAAGTGTTTTTTTAAAATTTGACGAGCGCCGCCTTTCTATTGGTGTATTCTTAGAATTATATTATAAAAAACAAAATAAAAATGAGCAATTCTTCTATTGTCACTTTAATTTAGAGAAATATTGCTTCTTAAATAATTCTTCGAGATATGAAATAATGTAAATGTTAACATTGCCACAATCAGCACAAATTGCTTATCTGCTAATTTTAAGTCACGCTTACTCATTAATAGTGTATTTTTTTTTTATTTTTTCAACTGTGCTTCAAATCTAGTTTATTTTTGTTTCTATGTTATTTTAATTTGGCCGAAATGTAAAGAAAAAGAACAATGTTAAATAACGTCAAATAATCAGTACCATATTAAACTAGCTAAAACGTAGATTGGCAATAGATAACACTTACAGTACAACTTAAACAAAAATGAAAATCAAGCAAAAAATATTTGAATAGAAAAAGTCACTTCTATTCTGGAATTCTTCGTACCTTATCTAATTTTCTAAAGTGATTTTAAAAACGATCGCATAAAACTTTTGCTGGAAGATTATGTGTACAGTATAATTTTTTTTTATATGTAATATTTATTAGGGATTTTTTTAATGTATCCATATTATTCAATAGTGGTCCTATATAAACTATCATGATTTTTTTAAGTACGAAAAAAAAACAAATGAAAGAGTATCTTGTTAGATTTAAAAATGGAAAGAAGGTATTAAAATAGTAAATAATTATTGATCTTTCCCATGTATATGATTGCTTATTAAGATTATATAAATGTGATAGTGCCACGTCAACCTGTCAAGATTTTATGTCTATTTTTAAAATGCATTTTTTTAAGTCATATTTTTTTAAAAGATATATTCAATAGAATACAACAAAATTGTCTCAACCACATCAAGTCATTTAAGTGTTTCACGATAAAAAGATAAAAATATAAAAATGGTTGTAATTTAGGGAGGAAGTAAATGCTCTCCCTTAAATCCAAATGTAAGTGAATATAATTCGTGAAGTATGTTGCGGAATGGATATGTCAAATCAATGACAATCTGTATATACACTATGATAGAATATTTGTCAGAAATATGTCTCCAAAATCAATAAATCGATGCTTTTAGCGCGACGTGTTCATCTTCGGCAAATTTACAAGAAGAGCAAACACGTGCTTGCCAAAAATTACCATAGGTGTGTCCCATTAAAAAATAAATGCAATAAAAATAATATTGCGACAAAGAAATCCAAATTCGTCTGACAATATTCAAATTTTATTATTTGGATGCCAATAAAATATACTAATACTCACAATGCGATTGATAAACAAAATTTGCATACTAGTTTTTAACATGGTACACTATCGTATGTTTATATCTATCAAAAAGGACTACGTGACCAGTCACACCTATGCAAAACCACCACGCGCTTCTCGTGTATTTTTAGATTTCGAAATTTCGCCTAAAACGTTCGAAAAAACCTTGCAAAAATATAGCAAAAAATGAATCACGCCATACGAGCGCGCTTAATGACACCGCGATACATTTATTAGTAGATGCGTATATTTTTTAATATTACGATCTTGACTGTTTCGTACATGTTATATTGGTTATGTCAATTGACGTTGTAAATATACTATAATAGAAGAAGGCCTTTCAAATTATTTATCGTAGGAATTCTCAACGACAAAAAACTTTGACAGAGCTGTTATTTTGTAATACGTATCTATTAGAAAGATTTTCAGTTTAAAATCTCCCGAAACTGCTCAAATTATCTTCGTTAATGACATATATACAATATATACATATATATATATATATAATGTAAAATGAGAATAAAACAGTCATATATTTTTAGAAACTATATTCGTGCTTGGAATCATTTTTTTCCATTGTTATCATCTTGTCAGAGCTCAATCTTGGGTGAGGAACCTTTGCATTGATGAAGGTCCAATTCATTTATCAGATATCAACATAAGGCCAAGTCAAGAAAATTTTGACGCCCTCTTATATCGATTTTTGTAATTCACTTTTGTAAAGACGCAATTTAAAAAAAAAATTTTAACTTTATTCGATAGATCGTTCTTTATATGACAATTTCAAGAGAGGGTGTGGAATTCAAATTCAAAGTTTTGAAATCTTTTTCAAGTTCACGTTAATAATACACGAAAGAGCCGCAATCTTTTCAGTATATGCAAACATTACTTTTACTTCTAGAAGATGTTGTTCGAGTAAAGATA
Organism: Himalopsyche japonica; assembly: GCA_028555115.1. Taxonomy (NCBI): domain Eukaryota; kingdom Metazoa; phylum Arthropoda; class Insecta; order Trichoptera; family Rhyacophilidae; genus Himalopsyche; species Himalopsyche japonica. Next base: position 525,484 of record JAHFWJ010000560.1, on the reverse strand, counting down.
CATTTGCACAGCGAAACAAGTTTTCGAAACAGTTGGAGAATGTAGATATCTCTGTACCGGACTATGTTTTTCGAATTATTATTAAATTAAAGGCAAAATTTTGTTTTGGGCATTAGTTAAAAGCCCTTAATGGCACAATTTCCACAACTCTGGTCTCGAGCGTTCGTCAAATTTGGTTGAGGTGTCCACAAGTTTGAGCCCCAAAAAACAATAATTTAATACATTTTCTTTCTATTTACTTTATGGATTCAGACTTAATGTATGTTATAAAACTTACAAATTTCTCAAATCTATTCATTCCTGAAACGTATAGTAACGAAGAAGAAACGTATTCTATATATTAACATAGCAAAAAGCTCTCACATAATAACTCAAATAAATTTGTTGTTAATCATACAAAAATAAACAAATATTTTCAATTTTGATTCAAAGTTCAATAAAGCTTTTCATTTGATTTTATAAAATAATATCCAGATAAATACATACCACGTGAAAAGCATGAACGCTTATCACGGCAGCAAATTGGTTTAAAATGTATTTCATCGATATCAATGTGATCTGTTTTTAGTCTTATTAAAACTTAACGATTTGTTTTCGCAATATCACATTTCGTGTGAAACAATGGAATGCTAATAGGTTTATTTTCCTTGTTTACAGATTTGTTAAAGCTGACGAAGTCGCAAAACTGTGGGGCGCAAAGAGAAACAACGGAAAAATGTCCTTCGAAAAATTCAGCAGGGCTATGAGGTACCACTATAAGCAGAAAGTCCTCCTGTCAGTCCCCACCGCACGCCTCGTGTATAAATTCGGCCCCAAAGCCCCCCATTACGCCACTGAGAATCCCAACTTTGAAACCCTCTGCCTTCCAATGGACTCCAGATGAGAGCGGTACCCAAAAACCGTCAGGAAAAATTATATTGTGATCCGGAAAGATTTATTTTTTGTGAGATCTATGGAGCTTCAGGCAAAATGTTCTAAGTCCAAATCTGTAGATAGAGAAATTCTGTTGTTGAAATGTGTCCATGTAGCTTAAATGTGGAGATATATAGTTTTTTAATTGTTTATTGTTGATCGTGGAATGACGGCGAGAAATTGTCATATAGACAAAAATGTGATGAATATGCGATGAAATCGCAAATATTTTTATAAATGTATAATGTAATAGATTTTTTTGTGTTTGTATGCATTTTTCAAAAATATATTTATACTTTTTAGTAAGTATAAAAATAAATAAGTTTTTTTTTTTGTACTTTCGAGAAATAAATATATGCGAGGTTGAATTTTCATGCTAATTATTTTACAGTATTCGTGCCTTACTCGAAAATTTTCGCAGTCTAAAAAAGAACAATTTTGAATAGTAAATATAAATATTAATAAAAAACATAGGCTTATTGTTTTTTGGAAAGTGAAAATTAAATTAAATATCAAATAAATTTGTACCAAAAAGGGATTTTGAATCAAATTTTCAATATTCATCACAGATAAGGGAAATATGGCTTCAGAATGGGGGTAGATTTTTAAAATTTTTATAAATTACTAACTTGTAAATATTGATTATTCTTTTAATTGTTTAGTCACCATGTTAATAGCTGCCATGTCTGGCCTAAGGGTCTCTATCTCATAATTATATGGTGGCTTTCATAAAATATCATTTTGCCCACCACTTAAAGAAGTTTAAGGGCTTCTTTAAAAACTTTTGAATGAATAGCATTAGATTATAAAATAGTTTAACCATTGTAAATTTTAACTGGCTCATTTATCTAACGGAAATTTACTGTACAGAAGTGCCGCAGGCGCATAAGAGAATAGTGTATATATTAATTCGGTTTTTAATATTCTAATATATGACTAACGAATTCGTGCCATAATATATGAAAAACAAGAAATTGGCATTGTAGTATATATAAAAATAAGTCTTTTTAAATGTATATTATTGTCTATGATTTTTTCCATTCGAGTTGTTACAAATAAAGCATTTAATTAAAAAAAAAATAACAAAACTTCTACATTATTTGTAATGATCCGAAAGGTTTCCAGTTAAAGTGAATATTATCTACTTATAATTGTTAAACATAATTAACAGTTTACATTACAGAGGTAAATAGTTAAGTTGATTTGTCCACAAATTCTTCCTTTAAGTACCAATTTTCTGTTAAAAGATCTGATTTCAAGGCATCTGAAACATAAACGTTCTATCGAAAAAATTTGTTATAAATCATTGAGTATTATTGACTAACTTATTCTGTGTTAGCTTGTATTTTGTTTTGTGAAAACAATTGAATTTCGAATATGTTCTTAAATAAATAATAAACACTGTACTTAAATAATTTAAATATTACCGCACACGAAATCCGTTGGAACATAGTGTACAATCTTTGTTGATCGTAGCACGCTTGAAAGATAAGCGTTTGTAAATAGTCAAGTCTCAAATAATTTGATTTATTTTATAAGCATTTTAATATTTTGTGTCTCAAAAGCTGTATATGATTTTTATGTTGCATTTTCTAGTATTAAGGTTGTTTTATTTACGTCTATTAATATTTTTTAAATATTGCCTGTATGTGGAATAATTCGCACAAGTAATCAGTCAATAATCAAATGAACTCTGAAATGAAAAATTAAAAGATTTTTAAATTCAGATCATTTTTTTATATTTAAATTTATTTCAGTTGGTTGTTTTTTAAACGTATCAGCTGAATTGTTAAAAAATAGTCTTTTTTACGTTACTAAGCATTCAAAATATAAGATATTTTTTTTTTGTTAAATTTAATAATAAAGATACTCACTTTTTTGGTTTATCTACCTCTTAAACATATGCTTTAAAAAACCAGTAAGTACCGTTTATTCATCACGATATCACATATAGATTTTAGCTAAAAAACATTTAAAAATAATTTGATGATATTTACACCTAAAGAGTTTGCTGTAAAATTGTGATGTCGAATTCAAAACTTCGTAACGCCATTTTTTTTTTGTTTCATTTTTCTTCGCATATTTTTTTTTTATTAATTTAACATTCGTTTTTATAAACGTGTTTTTGAATACATAAATTTATAGCTTTGTTAAAAACTAATATTTTAACTAAACATGATCTGTCGTGAGATTTATATATTTTTTTTACTTTTATAAAATAATTATATTTAGTTGTGAATAATATTAAATCCTACATTTTGAAATATTTGTATTGGATGCATACCAGTGACATTGCTCAATAATTCTGTAAATATTTTTCTGTAAAATATGTATTTTATAATTAAAAAAAATGTTTGTGGTTATTATTTATAGAAAAAATAGGGATGATAAAAAATATTCATTGCTGTGAATAAGGGTTGGAAATGTGATTATACAATCCTAGATTAAATATACAATACAATCTTATTAAAATATAAATTTGTGTTTTTATTCCGTCCGCTGCTATTCACATATAATATCATCCGTTTTAAAACATCATGACTAAAGATGGGTATCAACAACAAAATGGAGTCATTAGTGTTTTTTTTTTTATTTCAAGACATTGCAAATAAGACGGCTTTTATATACTAATTTATTTATTTGGTATATACACGTTACAAAAAAAAATGCAAATTATAAATTTAAAGCTTTTGCGACGTAAAAATATAAAAAAACTCAATGTTGGAATTTACAGAAATAAAAAAAAACAAACAAAACAAAAAACATGGTTAGCAATAATGTCAACCAAGCAAGCTTAATTCATGTAAAATCTACTTTAATACATTAAAAAATTGCAATACATAAAAAAATCGTATTCGCCTGAACTCACTTTCGTCCACATTGAATATGTCGAAATCCGACGCAATCCTGTTGAACATTGTTAATGTTCGTATGATTGGTACCCCCATTATCAGACTGGTTCTAAACCTTGGAAGAACAAACAATGCATGTCTACGATTTCTCAAAAAAATATCCGTAACACACAATTTGATATCATAAAGGATGGCAGAGTTCTCATTTTGGCATCGTATGAGTCGAAAGAAATATGGGGCTAGACACATTTCACTTCGATACCGTCGTTGTTTTCATTGTTGTTAGATTTAATGGTAAATAAACACTATAAAAAAGTCAAATAGTCAATGGCGATGGGATATGGCTTTGTCTTAAAAAGAAATTTGACAAATGATTCGAAATTAAAAAAAAATTTAAAACAAAAATAACAGTTTTTCTTGATCTCTTCCTTGTTAACGATATTCCATCAAAAAATATTTCAAAAATAATCAGCTATATTTCAATATAGTTTAAAGCTCTAATACGAAAGTTTCAACCCGTTTAAATGATCTACTCTCAACACACTGCAGTCAGCAGACTCAGCAGTTTCAAGAATGTCAGTAATCAGAGGGTTAAATAATAATATGTACTACTTTCACAATTTTAGCACACAAGCTAGTGTAAATATACTAAAGGTAGACTCGTCCAAGAAAATATTTGCTAATTAGTAAATCACTCAAGGTTCGTTTTAGTTATACGTCACTATGAAATGTCGAGTATTCGATTCAGCAAGCCTATTAACTAATTAGTTACTTATTTACTGTTCATTATTACGAATTGGCTCTGAATGAGTGAGTTTCGATGAAAAACGATTGAAAAATCTCTTTGACATACCTAGACTTACAGACAAGCAGTTATTTAATCATATTTATTGATTGTTATACATTAATATAACCCAGACAGTAATATATGGTATCTTCAAGCGGACCCCCGTGATTTTTGCATTTCCTCTATGGACTTTCTTGTGTAGGTAATTCTTCAGACAATTGTGGTATTAGTTGTGGAAATTCATTGATGTTAATAGATAATTAGTCAAATTTAAAATTCCGATTCCTGATAAATCCTGCTCACCCACTACATGTATAACATTGCTTATTTTGATGCTTCAAGTTTAAAGCACTGACCTCCTTCCTGTGTCGCGATGCAGGGTTATCTAAACAATATAATATATATATAAGAAATATAACAGTCAATTCACTCGGATTTAACACATTCAGCATTTCTGCCTAAGTTATACTGTTGTCGTCAATAAACAGTGTCTACTAAATTAATCTATCTCTCATTTTACAAAAATAAAAATATTCAACTCGCCTTCAAGATAAAAACAAAATTGGAAAATATAACTTCAACTTAAGTTCCTGATTTTAATGAAGAATAACTAAGATATACTGCCGTACAGAAACGAACCTGGCCATCTCGAAAGGATTGACAGAAGAAATTTTATGCAATACGCAATCATCCACTCAATTATCGGTAGTATTCTTCGCACGCTAAAATATAAATACCAGGCACTATTAGTACTACTACTCGTCTATGGCGTTTTTCAAATTTATATCAAATGGAGAAATTAATTATGTCACAAATAAAAAAAAGTAAATTTGTTTTTATTGGACAACAAAACACTTTTAAATTAGCCTGACCATTCAAGATAGAAACTTTAAAATTTAGATTTTTTATTGTTGGACTGTTAGTTCTGTTGCATCCGTGTGACGGAATGCATGCAGATGCCGAAAGACGAAACCTGAGTCTTAAGTGACAAAATATGTGGAATTTGATATAAAAATACCATCAAGTACCTTCAGTCGATATCATAAATTATATTAAAATTTTGACGTTCATCTTTATAGTGTTATGTTATAGTGTTAAATATTGATACGTCATTAATCGGTCAAGAAAGATTGCCACCGAATTACTGATACAATTGTCATTTCAATATAAATTACACGGGAGATAACTTATTGCTTTATAGTGAATAATAAATAACTTATTAGAAAAAAACGTAAAATAAATACAAAAGTTTTGAATTATCAGAAATCGATCGAATTAACCAAATTTTTTCGCGTAAGACGAATAGTTCTGTGAAAAATAAGAGGAAAATATTGACATTTAAATCAACAAACAAATTCAAATTGTGTTTGTCGTTTGAATGATTATCGATTATGTATGTAGTAAACAGAAGTGTTGTAAATATCAATGGTGTATTTTATTATTTTTGAAAATGCACAGTATTTAAATATGACAGTTATTCAAGAAATGTGCAAATAAAAATATTATTTACTAATAATTTGCGTCGTAACACTTAAGATTTCATTTTTGCAATATCTATAAACGAGTCGTTGAAAATCAAACCTGGCTTGCTAATCATAAAAGTAATTATTTTTTTTTCAATAATCGCTTAGAATTGTTCAAAATATGTTTTCATGCCCTCTTTTTATTGTCTATGATAACGTAACGTAACAGATATTGTTCATTTTAAACTATGTTCATTCCCAAAAATAAAGCATAATGCAATTTTGACAGAAACTTTGACTTAAACAGTTAACCAGCCTATCTTTAAGACAGTAGGAAAACGACGATGGGGTTGCGATACGACTAATGGATAGTTTATCACTCTCAATACGCTCTGTTTTAACGATTTTATGGATCGGGAATTGCATTTATACCATTCAACAAATAAATGGAATTTTATTTTAAAAATTATCTTTACTGGGGTTCAAGTCAATAAACACCGCAACCAAAGTATATAATGTTGATCACGACTGTAGACATGTCGATAAACTACGTATTAATCATTGGATGACACGCGCAACATTACTGTCAATCAGGCTCAATAAATCAGTAAAATAGTGAATCTTTAATTTGAAAATTTTATGTTAACTGGAAAACTTTTTTTATTTGACCGAAAATTTCGTCTGTTATAGAAGTTTTGCTGTATATTAGAAATCACGATACGTTTTATGAATTACCAATCTTATCATTTGACTCGGTCCTGAAAAATGCTCTTGTAAAATTAACAATTAGTTCGTTTAACCTTTTCCCATATTGATCGCATAAAAATTTATCGGGATTTTCTGATTTTTATATTTTTTTTTGTGGAATATATATAAGCCTTCGCTTGTTAAATATTGGAGAAGTAATCTCATTATATCATATTAAATTAATTAACATGCAATTAGATGTTACCAAGGTTGGCAGAATTCTCATTTTTGGCTCGTATAAGTAGAAATAAATATTTGTAAAGTATTAAACATTTCTAAAAGAAAGCCAGTTGGATGCAGTCATGAATAGTTTATATATAGGCCCTCTAGTAAAGAAGTCTGGAAAATTTCTTCTAAACCTTTTTCACATTTAGGTTATATTTCGAATTTCTTGGGTCCAAAACAATAGGCCCACTTTCAAGCATACTTCAAACGAAGGCATTGTACATGGTATATTAACACATAACATAATATTTGACACATAAAAGGCTCTGGTGGTACGGAGGATAAAGCCCAATATTTGCAATGCTTTGTTACAGTAATCTTAATGTTACTGTCGAATGTTAGTTAATATTAGCACCTTAACTTAGATGTGGGTAAATAGTAAAGAAAACGTGTATACTGATAGATGGCGCGGTTAAATACTGATAGACTTCTGTCTCAAAATAATCCTTCTTTCATTGAAGATGTAGATAGTTGCTCAAAAGATGTCCACCCGTTGTGCCTTTGCATTTTTATAATAGTTTATATTAAATATGATTATTTTAATTAAATAAAATGCAGATAGCCATGTTTTATTTCCAGAGACTCGAAAAATATGCGATGTTTTAATCAATTCTTAGATGAACCCAATTTGATAGAAGTATCTCGACAAAATCATTAAAATGTGCTATTTTTATTAATATTTAAAATGAATTTCTGCAATGCATCGGATTGGTGTAACTGGCAAAGTCTACATATTTTTGAATAATTATCTGTAAATTGGTGAGACTTTTCCTTGTAATTAATAATGATTAAAATGTTAATATTATTTTAACATCTTCATCTTTTACCTTTTGCTGTTTTTCATGAAAATATAGCTGCCACGCAGTGCCTTAAGCATTATATTAGAATATTATTAAATTTGACATTTTTGTTATATCGAAATAAATGAAACAATATCAATTTATAATGCGAATGTATCAAGAGTGATTAGCTAATCACTAATATTTTCAAAGTCATATCCTTTGCAAAATGCAATGATGTAATCGCCCTCTCGGATTTCAGCATCTTCCGCCAAACAAAAAAAAAACACCTACTGTATGAGCCATTAGAGCCTCCGTTAAGAAACCCTAATTTAGAATTGTGAGATATTTTTACACACAGGAAGAAATCGTAACACAAAACATTTTTTAGTGGGCCAAGTAAAATTTCAATCATCATTCTGTCTAAAATAAACAAACTGAATTTTAATATCTTTTGTCTATATGACGAACAATGACGCATCGTAGATTCCAATTGCCACTTCGAATTGGTGTTTATCAAATAAAAAATAGATGGCAGTATATAAAGGATGTTATACGATCGTACTAATTATTTAATTATCGATATAATATTTATCTACATCTGTTGTATTTCGAATACACTATTTAAATTTTTTAAACTTTGTAGTTTTTTCGCTTTATTAAATAAAGTGACCTGTTTTACCGATAATATAATATTTCTTATTTTTCAATTGACGAATTCATGTTGCAATGTCAAGACCAACTTTTATTACGCAAAGTTACTGAAGTGAAACGCTCGATCAACCGTTGTACGGATTTAAATACTTTTCATTATTTACTAAACACTAGATATCTCCACTACCATAATACATTGAGCCATTTCGGAATGTAGTATCTTCCGATATAATGTCAATTATAAATGGACGAGGTTGTTTAATGAACAATAAATATTATGTATATCAAATTCTTATCAAAAGCAATAAACGTCTCGAAATAAATTAATGTTTTTTCTTAAATTTCATAAAATTCCATGTTTCATGATGGTTGCATTTCAATAATAAGCATCATCGATTTGTCAAAGAAAATTATAGTTATTATATTTAGAAAAAATAAAATCACATATGAATCTCAGTCAAAGATTGAGTCCCAGTTTGCAAACATTCTATCACATGGAATGCGGATTGTTAATAATTGTCAAATTTTTGTTGAATTTTACTTCACTTTTCATATAAAATACAATTGAATTGTACTTATATATTTTGATGAAAATTACATCGCAAATTGTATCGATTGGTATATAAAACCGCACTTTTTATTTTTCAATTTAAATTGTCATACCGATGCATATCAAAATAATTATAACAAATACTGAGTCAGTTTTTAGTTTCGTCAAGGACAATGAAAATTGCATAATATTATTTATTTTTACTGAGATTCATACACATTTTAGAACATTGGCAATTTTTCTGTTCTAAGTAGTTAACATTGTTTGTGCCTTAAATTCATTTACAATTTTGCAAGCTTATAAAGCATTTTCAGCGATTCTCAACATTTTAACAAAAACTTATAGTTTTACGTTGATAATTATTATGAATGTTTTTTTTAATCAAATGTTTGAATGGCAATAAAATATTTCAATTCATCGACACATTTTTAAGATGGAAGTACAACTGGAAGAAAAATATCGCAAGTTTATCGATTTCTTTATTATATGATTTCAAGAATTCTTACCATTGGAAAAGTTGTGGACATCACGGTTATTAAGTTCATACAGAAATTAACCCCTTATGTGATGAGTCACATGGAGGATATTCCAACACTTAAAAATTTTAATACTAATACATTAAAAAATAATAAAAAAAAACAGTAATAATACAGTGCAAAAGTAATGAAAACAGATTAACCGCTTCCAGATTTATATTGACAAAAATCATTATGAATCTTACAATATTTACGTAACCTTTTCTATAATAATTCGTGAAAAAAATATCACAAAAACTGTTATCACACGAGAATGATTTAACTGTATTGATGATGATAAACTTATAGAAATTTTCTGGACAGATGACTCGTACACAAAACACTTTTAACAATTTTATATTTGAGAGTAGTAACTAGAATTACACTGTAACTGATTGTCAGCTAAATAAATGTTTTGTTCAATAACCATAAGAATGAAATCCTCGTAGATCAACACAAATAATATAAAATATTGAGCATATTTATCAAATGTAAAATAGATCCAGAATACGGGATTCATATAATTACATCTGCTCCTTACTCAAAATTCAATCTAAGCCGACAACCACATAAGTAACCAAACTTTCTTACAAATATTTATTTACGACCAAACGAATTTGGGGTCTGACTACCGCCCGTGTACGCCGCACAACTTGCAGATAACATGGGATCGATCCTTGTAACGTTTTTGAACACATCTCACAAGTCTATAACATATACATCACAAATTGGAAGAATCGACTGACAGAATTGCAACCAAGTAGTCTTATAAATGCGAGTCAACTATTCCAAAAATGTTAGAGAGACGAATTAGTTAGCATTCATTCGTTAGTAAACTACACCAGTCTAAAATGTTTAATTTGTGTTCCTTATGCATTCCTAAAAATACCAATAGATGAATAAAATAAAAAAGCTTTCATCTTGTTACATAACAATTATATTTTAATTGCAGCATGTTCTTGTGCATGAAATATTGAGAGCAGCTGTTTTTCGAAGAAGTTCCAGCTTGTAGTACTGAATAAATGAGTTAGCTCGTTGAAGTGTGATCGATAACTTTTCTACAAGTTTAGGATGGTGGTATGAAATAGTTTGAATACGTCGCATGTAATCATTTTTAATAAAAATAAAAAGTCGATTATATACATAAAATTATTCAATTCTCAATTTATATGTGCGCGAATTCGATATTCAAAACATTGATCGCGTTATCGATGACTGAGTTAGTCTAAAAGATTTTTCAGGTAGATGGCTTACGCGTTAATTATTGTTCTATTGTAACACAATTACAGGAATTTTCATTCGAGCAAAATGATATTATATATTATAAGGATAGAGAGACATAACATGATAAAATATTTCAAAAATTTAATATATTAAACTTATCGGAGTAAGGGGGTGTTCTTTATTATTCTTTATAAAATAAAATGAGGTTTCTTCATCCACATTTTAATATGCTCAGAAAAAAAACGAAACCATGCATTTAAAGCCAATGTAAGTAAAGTTTTCATAGATACGCTGAAAACAAGTGATTTAAAAAATGTGGTTTTAGTACAGCCCGCGCTAAAGCCGATATAGCTACATGATCTCATGATTCTCATACGCAGAACAATTCAAAGGATTTATAGCATTCAGATTTTATTATACTTCCCTATGATAATATTTTTCATCAATTTAATTTTTATCAATCAACCACTTAGGGTTGTTTGGGGACATATCTTTTAGACTAATAACAGAATACCTCGATCACAGCCATAGCTCTCTTTTGGTTAGAATGTTTGTCAATAAAGAATGCGTCCTCAAAGAGAAATCATTTAGTTTTTAATGTCATCAACGCGTGCTAAGAATTAATTATTTTATTATTACGGTTTAATCGTATTCCCATATGGGGTATGAAGTTAAACACTACATTGCCAATGAAAACTGGAATAATTTTAACGTTTTATACGAACAAGTTGGTCAACAAACAATAATTGGATTTCTGGTTAGGATACGCTTTGATTCTTAATTTAGTAACTAGATTAAGTTCAAATCTTTAAATTGTATAATTTTTACCATTCATTAAACATACTGACACAAGTATTAGATATAGTGTAAGTAAATATATTCACATTGTTTGACGCTCGTTGTGTAAATAAGTTTGTTTAATAAAAAAATATTGTGTCAATGTTGTTTAATTACTTCTATCGTTCATACAACTTCATGTTTCCGCGCTAAAAAATGTTTGCTATTTTTCCAGCAAAAACGGTTCCTAAACAATTTTATATCCTCATCAGCGATGAAGGTTTTATTGTAAAATGTCACTTGCAAAACAAAAAATACAAATGATAGCTTAATGATGGCAGTTCGGATGAATATTGAAAACTTCTGAACACAGCCCATTCGAGAAACATAGGTATTAATGAAGTTCTCTAAACTCTTTGGTTAACGAAAAATTAAGTCAAAATGGGTAACCAAGTTATATTCAATAATCTACGACCCACGATTTCGGTACACATCTAAATTATTTCCTTCATCGCAATTCTGTAACGAAATTTTATAATCAGTCACTTACTTATACAGGATACTGAATTCGACCAAGAGAAAAATCCGAAAAGTTATATTGTTTGCTTTAGTTTTATTGCTTGTGAATTTTATGAAAAAATACCATTATAGTAGTCGGCCATTACTGTGGAATAAATTTTTGTGACGTAAAGAATCCAAGATTGATGGGAAACTGCAGATTGCCTTAACAACCTAATTAATAATATTGATTTGGAGGTACAATCAATGGATTCTTTCATTAATACACAGAAAAATGATTCATTTTTATTTGATACTATTACTGTTTGTATAAGTCTGCATAATATTAATAAATGATGGACTAAGCTTGAGCGTTTCAATGTCAAAATTAAATTGTTGTAATTGTATACATTTCCACATGTTTTGTCATTCACAACCCGGGTTTCGCATTTCGGCACTTTTGTACATTCTATCATGCAGATGCAACATAACTGACAGACAGTAAACAAGACCCAATACTGGGAGCTGAATATTGTATATATATAATATATCTGAAATAATTTTAATTATAATTACATTCAATTTTGGAAAAGCTAAACTAATAACCAATACAACCTAATGACTTCATGGTTAAAGGTTTATATAATAATCAACTGCTATTACAATTTAATTCAGTGATTTGATACTATGAGATATATACTTATTTTAAATAATGATATTGCATGACCTAATGTAAGAAGTAAGTTTGTCAGAACGTTGACTTGTTTGACTAATTTCACGTAAAGGAAATAGCAAGGCAGATTAAGTGAGGTTTTACTGATCACTCAATAGAGACAATGAATTTAATTGTACTTGGTTTATTTACAAAATTTTAAACTAAAATATATATAATTATCCTTCGTGTATTGATGTTCACAGTTTCAGGGAGTACCAGTGCTATGGAGTCGTTAAATAAATACGACTCCGACTCTGACCCTGATCAACTAAAAAAGGTTTAAAATTTTTCCTGCCTTTCTTTTTACTGAGTATTGAATTAAAAATCAACCAACCGATTCGGAAAATAACCAAAATTTTACATATTTTACGAATAAATACCGCTGTATTTTCATTTCAACATTTAAATCATAATTTCATTTCAGGTTAATTGTTTCCACTATTTTTAACGCACAGTAAAATTATTTTTAAAATTGATTCTCATTCATCTACCATATTGAGACTTAATCGAGAACGATTTATTTCATCTTATTCAATGAGATATTTTTGAAAATCGTTTTATCGAAAAAATTCGGAGTTCGGCTCGTTTTTTACGACTTCGTCTCCACAGCCCTGATTATAACAATTCAAATAAATAAAGGATATTATGCGATCAGATAAAAATACGCGTTGAATGCAAATCATTCACAATTCAATGACTTATTTGGTGACTATCTAATAAAATTATGTAACGTAAATATGATCACTCTTTTTATTGTAAATTCGAATCAATGCAACCGGAAAGAAACAAATCGAAAATCACACTGCTTGAAGTAAATAAATTATAACTCGGCGGACAAGGTGAATAGTTAACGAATTTAAAAGTTACGCCAGTTTTACACAAACGCATTCTCGAGATACATTTTTAAACAGTTAAGAGTTCTTGCAGTGTTACCACGTGTTTAGCTTGTTTTAGAAATCCGATTAATTAATCTATTATATGTGTGAAATCGAAAGTATTCGTTGCTTGCTGAAATTGAAATTTTGAAGAATTTTTAAATAATATGTGCAAACAAAAGAGTAAAACCAACGGCGAACAGAAAGAAGGTAATTTACTTCTATAAAATTAAAAACTGGCGAATTATGGAAAGATAATTTTGATGAAAATCATTGCAATATTTTAACTTTGTCATTTCTGGATGATAAGAATGTTCCGGCTGATGAGTGTGTCCTATAAATTTATGTGTAAATTGATACTATAAGAAAAGGAATAACTTTCAATATTTTTAATAAATTTTTATTTTTCTATTCTTTTCTACATTTAGTGATCGAGGACATTAAAAAACGGTTAATAATAATATTGATAATACCGGTATAGGAGTAACTTCTTCCTTAATTTTTATTTGTCTGTTTTGGGTTTTAAGCTTGAAGTTGGTATTCAAATGACAATTACAAAATTTTCCCTGATTCGATATATACTACAGTTTTATGTTTTTTGTAAAATTTAAATTTCTTATATTAACATAAGAAATAATGTCCGTTATCTTAAAAAATCGAAGACGCATTTCTTGTTAAATTTAGACGGTCTTATGCTAAATCCTTTTTTGGTTGTAGATATACCAGATATTCCACTCTTTACTTTTGTTTATATTCATGAATAGAATTTTTTACCATATTCCATTATATGCGTTGTGTTAATTTGTAAGTATCAAAATACGCAAAAATACGTCAGATTGGAATAATTATTTTTTGAGACAAATATAGACCCATATTTTAATTAATCATTCAAAGCAATTAGATTATCCAAGGATAATGTGGAAAATGTTGGAAATGTGTAATATAGTCGTCATACAAACAATTCCACAATATCATTATGATCTCAGTTAATCATGGCGTTGTAGATAAATGAGTTTAAAACAGCAAACTTTTAGTTATATAAATACTCTTATTGTTGTGGTTGATTTGATGATTCTCCGGCAAAAAGTAATTACATAATTTGTGTATAATTGTAAAGACATCTTTATTTCATGTAAATTTAAAAAAAAAATCACCAAATGTTTTTAGATAGAATTAAACCCTCAAACTAAATGATTGGGTTACCATTAAGTTCATGTGGGCACTGTGTATTGTTTTGTTGTAAATTATGTGGAAAAATATATTTCACATTATTTGCGTAGTTTTCAATAAATATTCTTCAATTAGGGAAACAGAGCAGCAAAAAATCGCTGTGAGGTTTTAAGGAAGATAAATAAGTCTAACTTAAACTTCAAACTATATTTTATGCATATCACACTAAAAAAATACGAATAGCTATTGAGCACAACCGATTATGATCATTATAAAGAAATGCTGAAGTAAAAAACGAATTGTTATTTTATTTAAATTAAACTTAGATTATTGTAAGTGTAATTGCATTTTTCTTCGTAGTCAATTTTGAAGATTGTCTGATATAAAAAAGCATTCCAATACTTTACAAATATCAAAATTACAGGAATTCTAATTAAAACAATAATACAGGCAAATTTATTTTTACATCTGCGACTTAAAAAATGAAAGTGCGATTTACGACCAATCTCGAATTAAAAAAATGAAAATCTAGGAATTCCAGGATCATAAGAATATCACGAGTTCAGGTTTCAGCGGCATTCGGCTTTCGTGCAAGTGCTTCCTAAAAAATTTCATGTCACTGCTTTTATAATTTTAAAATTATTGGGGACTGGATTGTCATTTCCATCGATACATTTGATGGAAATTCAATTGAATTGTCCAGATTGCTATTTAAAAATAATTTTGCTCGAGACGATAAAATAAATTACTCTTCAAGTAAATGAAGTATTCAGAGCGTTAATATTATAGAACTTTTCATTAATTTTGCAAACACTCCCCCAACAGCCGAATAAAATGATTGCTCAAAAGCCTTGATGACACGTCAACAGCATCGGCCTTAGACTCTAATAGAATATTAAGAAATATTATGTCACCGCATCAAAGGATAAAGTAAATTTAGATACACACCTTTTATGAACACAAAATTTGTAATAGTGGAATTGAATGAATGTAAGATTTTCTTTTATTTTATAATGATAGTTACCAACATGATACATAAAATTGATTGTACCATGAAGTTTTGAAGTTCCGATGCTTTCCTAAGTATGATATATTTAATATCCTCAATGCATAGTCAACTGACAAACTTTGCTTACTCAAACTATTATTTGCGAACGTACACACGTCAGAGCGGTTAATTCCGAGTAGTCAACGGCAAAAACATTTTTTGTTTTACAATTACACATCATTCTGAGGGAAATAAGTTGTGATGATGTTGATTTTGGTCAGTTGACAATAAATTGATAAATAACCATGAATTTTGTATACTTCGTTAGTAATTTACACTAACCTTAAATAATTATTTTACTTATACTAAACTATTTAATTTCAATGATTAAATTAATGCTTTGAATTCTATAGAAATATTTATTGGTATTTTTCGTTTTTCAAAAATAGTATTTACTTACATTGAAAAAAGTTTGATGCGAAAAATCATTTTCTTGTGGAAACATATAAAAAAATATTTCATACTCATATTTATCGTCCAATAATAATTATTAACGGGCAGCGTTGAATTGAAAAAGTGTTTGGATGCTGGAGAATTACCGGTTATCCTGAAACGATATATTTTTTGGAACGTATTTCTTCCATTTTCTAATTGTTATTATTAAGAAAGAATCAAAAATTGTATTCAATGTGTACTTAAAATTCTTTCACATACGATAGTGAGTACTACTGTCACTTCAAATGAATGATCAAAATGATAGTTAAACAAAAGGACCCATAAAAAGTTTGAGAATCACAAAATTTAAAATATCAATTTTATTATACATTACATATGCTTTTAAAGAATTTTAACACCAAGAAACAATGACGTAAATCAATGTTTGTAATTTTATTATGCAAACAAACTATCGTAAAACATCTCAATAAGTCTTAAATAATAATTTTGAATCAATAATAATTTTTATATTCGACTTGCGTATGTAAAAATTTGTCCCTACTTATTTTTCCATGTTATTATGAAACAACAAATTATTTTATATGGAAACCCTGATTTGGCTGTTTTTGTTTTGACAGTTTGTCAATCTGACGTTTATCGTGCTTAAGATTAACGCCGCAATTCCGACTATGATTTGAAGTATAATGTTCGCAATTCAAATCTTGTGAAAATTGAACATGATTTTTTTTATTAATGCAATAGATAATACTTTATCCAGTAGTTAAAAATTGATTTCCTGAAGCAATTATGCATATCTTTAAATAATCTAAACATAAAAGCAAGTAGGAAATGAATTGCTGGATCCAATCTTCGACCAAGATTATATATGTATATTTTATTATAGAACAATATTCTTGCTTAGTAATTATTAGATAAAGTGTTTTTTTTTCTTATCTGTCTAACTCGTTTATTAATTTTAATCAATAATTAATAAGAACTCCGCGTAAAGCGTCGCCTCGTATCAACACTATTTTTCGTGCCATTATCACCTCATTAACCGTGCATTAAAAATAATTGACAAATAAAATAATATCCATAAAAAAATTATGACAATATTTTCGTAATATTATTTTATGATTTCATATTATAATATTACATATTTGAAAGTATTGTGTTGGTCTTCTTGAATCGGTTTTATTTTGATTTTGATATTTTATCACATATTTTTAAGAACATTGTACTCTTTTTGTATTCGAAATTTACCATAAGCCGCTTATAAAAATACAGTTTAATTTCACACAGATTGGTGTGTAAAACCGGGAAGCAATATTGGTATTGTTAATACTTCTTAATTTGAGTAAATTATTGGTCTTGATCAAGCAATATTTCATTATTTATGTATTCAAAATTAAATTTTGGTTAGAAAAAAAGTGGCATTTTCTAAATCATATTTACGTGGATAATAATAATTTCATTTTGTTTTTCAATAAATAGGTATAAAAATAATATATTGAATTAATCTTGCAATTATGTAATACAATAATAAACCAAAGGTCTTTAATCTAGCCTGAAGATAGTATTGTTTGTATTATTACTAAGAAGAACCATTTCTTAAATTGAATAATATTAAATACCGCAAGACGTGTCGTCTATATTTATGTCACTATATCTACAAAATGGGAACTAATAAAATAGAAACATCTGTGTCATATCTTGAATTGACACTTTGAACCAATCTGTCTTCAAGATAACAGCATCAAAATGCAGTCTACATCAACTGATTATCTACTTGATGAAAGTGAGATATTATTTTGATATTTTCTATGTATGATAAATGTTGTTTTGAATATTACAGTCCAAGGGATCATTTTTTTCTTTGTTTTTCATTCATTTGTATAAAGAATTTTATGTGTATTAAATTAAGTTTCTTCAATGTAGCCTTACTTGATTATGGAATAATTACTTCAAAATCCAATTAGTATTCAAGAATCTAGTAGATTTAACTTTTTTGAAATATTTTTTTACAGATATCTCTGTTTATAATAAGCAAAAATGTCTGTTACATCTTAACATGATACTTAAATAATGTATTTTTCAAAGTAAAATGAACAATAAATTTTCCTTTTGCAAAACTGTTGTCCACTGACTGAAATTCTTTTTAGGTAACGCAATATGGGTTAGCACGATGAAAAAAATAGCAATGTATTTTAGTTCTACAAAATTATTTTTAAAAAATATAGTTGATAACTATTTCGGCTCACGCCATCGTCAGAACTATGCTTAAACTAACATTTGCTTATCTATTATATATATAGCTGTGTAGAAAAGGTACACAATACATCTTCTCTCCTGTTTTAACGGCCTAGCTTGTTACTTTCTCACAATAAAACTAAATTTTCAATAATTGTAAATGAAACAAAAGGCAGCTATGACAATAAGTTTACATGTGGGACGGAAGTGGTCATTACGGAAGCAAATCAGACCACCCCCCAGGGATAGGTTGGACTAATGGGGACGCTATTATATTACTTTGTTCGTTAAGAATCCTTTGTGATAATTGATGTCTATTGATTTCCAGCTGTTTCAAAGCCGTCATTCTGCGACCCTTACTACAAAGATGCAAACATTTAGGCGCTGAGTTTGAATTTATATTATGTGATTCCTTAATAACGTGATTAGCGAATTGTGAATCTATTTTTTATACTGTTGAATGATCTTACATGTTCCTTAGCTCGAGTAGATATACTTCTACTATATATATTTAGTGTTATAGTGGAGTTCTACCAAGTGAATGCCAATTCAATCAAGCAATATGGGTTAATTTGTGGAGTATTTTATTCACAGTGCAGTGTCCAGTTGTTTACTTTACTCTTTGAAGCCCTATTAAAGTGAATTTTGTATTTTCTTTATACATATTCATTAGGTTGTTGTTGTACACAGCCTATAAAGGCATCAGTGGTCACATAACTTTTCATCGCATGAGCTAAATGAGTAATCATACTATTTCATAATCTTAACATTATGAAGAAGTATAAAAATGAATCCCAGAGTTGCTATTGATTGGAGTGATAGATATACTTTCCATATGGTTAATAGCCAACATCGACAGTCTGATGTTAGCTTGAGAGAACGTGATTGTCTTTGTTTACATTAACTTCACTCTTTACCTCATTGTTTTTAGTAAATGTTATATAAAAACTTTCCTGCTATCAGTCGCGAATATTTGACAGCTATTGACTCTCATATAAGATAACATTACTTATTTAAATACTGACAATAATCACTTTACCTTATTAAAACTTGCCAATATCAATTCCTATCTAATTGTATCCATGAAAAGACATATTCACGAATCAATACATGAATTCCTACTCTTATTACATTATCTTCTACCCATTCAATCTTAAAAAAACAGTTTGTTCGGAGAGTAATTAATGTTTTTGATGTGTTGTCGTATACGTACGACGGCGCGATTTTTGTTTAAATGAGTATAGTCGTACATATATGACAGTACATTTCTTTGGGTGAGTGGTGTATTTATCCTTCAAGAATGAATTATAATACCATCTATGGACAATCAGAGGTATTATTTTACCATTTGAGAACAGAGTAATATTTTTTTTTCTATTTCCATATTCTCATATGATTTGATAACAAAAAATATATTTATTTTCCATGTCAAAAAAACTCACTCCCCATAGCTTTCACCATATTAATTATTCTACTCCCGGAAAGGTTAAAGGGTTGCTGTTAAAATTTTTAGACCCGTGTGTATTGAAAATCTATTCATTGTCAAATACTTCATATAAGTTCATATATTAAATAAATTTTAACAGAAAAAGTTTATAAAAATATTTTGATACGAATGAAAGGAAACACATTTGTTTAATTAGATATTATATTATCAGGATGAAAGAGTTAACTGATTTTTCATGTTAAAGGTATCCACTGATTAATAATACAGAAAAACTGATTTGCTAAAATCCTCTATTTTAAAGACGTGTTACCTAGATTAGGAAAGAATATGGAACAGAAAAAAACAATGACACTCAAATTCAAACGGTTGACGCTGGTTTTATATTGTATCTTACTAACATCAAAGATAATAAATAATAATTCACAAGTCTTATTTAAATAATTATTTGCATTTGATGTAGTTCATTGATTAAAGATAAATCAAAACATGTAGATTATTCTTAAAAACATATTGGTAATCAAATACTGATAATGTAGTGATTTCTTTAATCCTCACAAATTTATTTGATAAATATAATATCTACATTAAACCAAAAACAAACAATATCTTAAATAATATTACTTATTAATCGCATAATTTAACTATTTAAAAATACGTATTAAATTATAATCTATTATGCAGTAGTATACAAATTAATTCTATCAATTCACATCAATACTTAGATAGATTTTTTCCATATTTTCTTTTTTATCAATGTCCCAGTTATTTTCAAAGCACTGCTAAAGTTAAAAATCAATTGATATACAAAGTTTCTAACATTGAAGTGAACTTGTAGCACTTTGCTCACTACAAAAATTACATTTTTTGTTATATTCTTTGAAAATATTGTCATTAACAGCAATCAGTACAATTTTTGTTAATAACGTGTGGATTGTATAATTGGTTTTACTATGTTTTTACATAAAATGTATATGTATATATTATTTTTGTTTGATTATTGATTTAAAGTATATATTAAAGGTTATAGAATTATTTTTTAAAAACCAAACTCGTGACTTAGTTATCTTACATTAAATATATTTGTAAAAGAATAAGTGTTAAACGGTGTAGCTAATTTTAATCATGTCTAAAACGTGGGGAAAATTCTTGTGATTAGATAGTGTCTAAAATGCGGAAGATATCTTGAAATCTTCTATTGTTATATCATCGGTAAATATTATTGATAGGGAACTGCTTTACAGGATATCATATCAATAAAATATAATTTATATGACAATAAGTGATGACTTTACGACATAATATCCATTGACTTTGGAGTGGTTTCATTGTTATGAATGATAATAAAATGTATTGGTTACTCGTTAAGGTCAGCATTTAAACGTTTACGGAATTTTCATTGACATGGTTACAGTTTTCTTGCACATAATAAATGCATTTCAATTTTTTAACAAATAATGCAATGCTTCTCCAACTGTTCTGTTGGTTTATTATCTCTTATAAATACTAAAATAGTGGCAAATTTGATATTGAATTTCCTTGCCTTAGTTGTAATTATATAGATATATCAAATTCAAATTATCAAATTTTATATACACACAGTCCATTTTTTACGCGATTTTTTTGGAGGGCACCGCTACATTTTTTTACGCGCTTCACTCGTTTTTACGTAATTTTTTCCCCAAATTCGTTTTAAAGAAGACATTTACAATATATATGATGCTAGGCATGTACGTTTCATTATTTTTTTAAATAAAAAAAATATGTGTATTTTTAAAACTTAATTTTGTAAAGCATTCCATTTTTTTTAAATACACATACAATTGCCAAATGTTAACAAGCGTATCGGATATTATGCGAATTTATGTTTTAGGGTGTGTAAAGAAATATAATGCAATTGCATGAAATCATTTTTTTTATGCGCCTTTTTCTGGAACCAATGTATCGCGTAAAAAAAGTACTGGGTGTAGTTTGAAATGTCTTGTCTCTTTCATCTCTGGTTTCGGCGTTTAGCATCTTCAGGTATTCAATCGTAAGGATTAACTCTGAAAACTAAATTTGAATTTCAAATAATTTCTAATCAGTGTGGTCCCTAGACATATAATTTATTAGTTATAATATTCTTTTTTATTCTTTTTTTATAATAACATTATAAAAATTCAATTAGGTTCTGTTAGGTTCAGTTTATTCGTATACTTGAATACGACGCATCTTCGTGCGTGTGACAAAACATATGGAAGCGTACAAAAATTTTAATGTGTTAAAAAAACCGGACATCGAATTGCAAATATGATGTCGAGATCAAGAAATCTCAATCATTTATCATCATAAAGTATGCCTCCTCCCAAAATGTAACATGTTGCAATTGGCATCATTGTTAATTTGACACTCCTAGGGTTTGATCAAGTCAGCCTTTGATTAGTGAGCTAATTATGAGAAATTAATTTTCTCTCATAGATAAAAATATAAAAGTATAGTTAAAAATGTAGATGAATTATTCGTTAGGACGTTAAAATAGTTTTCTAAAAACTATTATTTCCGATTTGAGTCTGGATCTTTACTGCATTCTGAGCGCATGTGGTTATCCATTGACAATGATTCCAGAATGGGGGTGACCAATCATATATTAAATTTTACATTGTTAATTAATTTTCCAAATATCATCTTTTCATAAAATTATTTTGTTCGTTTAAACCAAATTATGCCACTTATAAACGTGTTGTATCAATTTCTGAAGAACTAATAATTATTCAATAAAAAAGATGGTAACTGCAATTTATGATATCGACTGAAGGTGATTGAAGGAATTTCATATCAAATTTGAATTGTTACAACTTTGTACGATCCCACATTTTTTGTGTCATCATCATACGTGTGATAGAATGCCTGAAAATGTCGAAAGGCGAAACCTGGGTCGTTAGTGATTCAAATTTGTAATTGCAATTGTTCATAGACATATTCAAATGTTTAAGAGTTAAATCGTACATAAATAAGTTTTATTTCTAGTATCTAAATTTTTTTATCAAAAATCAACATTCATATACCTATATAGTTGAGATCTTGAAACCCTATTCGCCCGGCCTCAACTTATTAATTGACAAGTAATAGCAATCAAATCCTTTTTCGTTTTATTTCACCATTTATTTATTACCTGTTGCTTTGAAATCCTTTTGTTTTTTTGAGCTATGAACTCTTCATTTTATCAAAAATGATTGTTTGAAGTGTGACTGCAAACAAATACTTGAAACACTATCCTTAAAAATAACATAAGATAACATTATCTAAAA
The DNA here is from genome assembly GCA_028555115.1 of Himalopsyche japonica. Lineage (NCBI taxonomy): Eukaryota > Metazoa > Arthropoda > Insecta > Trichoptera > Rhyacophilidae > Himalopsyche > Himalopsyche japonica. Next base: position 502,337 of record JAHFWJ010000560.1, on the reverse strand, counting down.
ATGGGATGGTTTCAATTAAAAAAAAAAAAAAAATGTTAGCAGTTTTATTGTTTTGTTCAAATGCTTTTTTTTTTAAATATTTCTGGTGATACAGTCATCGGAGACCAGTATGATTAAGATGAAAATATATTATGTAGACTCTTTATAACTTTTTTCAAATTTATTTTCAATTTTTTATGTATTTTAGTGTATAACTGATTCTGACCATAATATGAAATGTAGATCGTAAAATTGGTAATTATGAATTCAATTCTATTTTTTCAAACATAATGCCTTTCTAACAAGAGTGATTGTATGCTTCTTAAAAGTGATAATTTTTCTTTATTCTTAGGCTGTCGACCTTACCCTGCATTGTTGAGTTAATAATTATTTCAGTTTACGATATTGACAGAAGGTGCTTGATGGACTTTCAATATCAAACTTGAAATGTTGAAACTTTGTACATTTCCACATGTTTTGTCACTCGTGTCCGGGTTTTTCTTTTCGGCATTGATTCGTCAGTGTGATAAGATGCCTGGATATTTTGATACACGAAACCTGGGTTGTGAGTGACAAAATGTGTCGAAATGTACAAAGTTTTCAGTATTTTTTTCTTTACAATTTCTGGTTTCAACATCCATGGTGTTAAGAATTTTACCAACTCACAAGAAATACTTTGTTTCTCAATATCTCACCACTGACACTAGAATTCTACACATTCAATATTTTTAATATGTAGGCATGTATTATTTTTGGTATCTTAAAAATTTTACATTCTGTTTTTACGCTTTCATCTGATAAGAAAACATCACAATTCTAGAGCCCAGTTTTATTATACAGTTATAGGCCTCAAATTAACGAATCACATTTATGTTACAGATATGAAAATATGAATTGTCTTTGACAATAATGGTGTAGCTTTAGTGTAGCACTATTTAAGGATGCGAGCCGTCTTTTGGCAATCTCTGTAATAGTTATTAGTGTATCATAATAAACATTTGTTAATTGTTCGATTATGTTTCATTATTACTTCACAATATGTCCCTAAGACATTGCAGTCACAACATATTTGGAATTAGATTTTATGAAATGTTTTTTATAGATATCTTTATATAGTGTCGCAATCAAGTCATTTTAAATGTCGAAAAAAGTAGTTTGTTATGAATTTTATAAACTGGTATATTTTTAAAACATGAAGTAACATTCCTTTGATGTTTTTTGTTGAAAATTGCAATCCAATGTCTCACTTATCACAATTTCTACAATGTCTTACATCCGGTTCTTGTTAAACAAATACATATATATATATTTATGAAAATACTTGAACCAAATTCACTTACGAATAGATCTCTGTGTATAAATATATATATTCGAAGTTATTTTTATGTTATATTTTTAAACATGGTCATTGTGGACAATCTTTGTTGCTTGAGTGTTGTGAATACAATTAAAATTATTTTTTTTAATTCCTACAAAATGTGTTGTGCAACATGGTTCATTCTTTTTAAAAAAGTTTTTAAATTTCAAAACAAAATATTTCGTTCTTCCAAGAATAGTGTGGTGAAAATATATCCATTTTTTGTTTAATATTTTTTTTGTCACAAGAACAAGAAAAAATGGGTTTGTGCAAGATTTCTATAACTTCACGTTCTGTCTGTTACTTTTTGTGACCATGTTTGCTCCCAATATAGAGCGTGTGGATTTCTAAAAGAGATTATCTAACAAAAGTGGTCCGACTAAAAAAAAACAACCTGTTACCTAGTCTCGCAGCTTTTCTTTTTCGAATAGAGCGTATTCTCTTCCACTGTAACTCTACTAATTGAACATCTCAGCAAACATTCTTTTAACAGAAATCATTATTTCTCAGTCCTCCAATCTCTCTTTTTTGGAATTGCAATAGTAAAGAAAAGGGTTTGGATTAGATTAACTAATACCTCTTCTTACACCCTATTTTTGACATTGGATAGGTGGGAGAGAATACTGACCTAATAAACTTCCTTGCCTTTAAACACAAATATATAAATCAATTGAAAAAGCAATCTATGAATCAGTCAGTACCTGTAAAAATTGTAACTGAAGCTAACAATTTTCACCACTCGGCTGCAAAACTAGCGGTCATCCGGTATAGTTATGAAAAAATAAATAATCTTAGAATTCACAAATTATATCTTTTTAAAAGCAATAAATTTTTGATGCCATTCTCGAAACAAGTGGTTGGCAACTGGTGGTTTGTGAGATGATTTCAATGGTCAGCAAAGTTATTGATCATGTTTGAATTTGAGAGTTCTTAAACTAATCTATATACACATACAAACAAATATTGCTCTATTAAACTTGCTACAATTAAACTGGTATAAATACCTTATTATTATAACCAAAAATGTAACTTTCATAATTATTATTACATATAAATTGACGTTTGAATTGTTACGGAAGGCAAAAGAATGTAACCCACACAAAACGAATTTTACAGAAGGTACAGATAACTGAATTGGAGCAGAAATCAAAATATCAAATAGACGCAACACTAAAATGTAAAAGGACTGGTGATTTATTTAGCCAATCAAGTATAAATTTGAAAAGTAATTTAGTAAATATAGTTTGATGTAAGTTTACTTTCTTGAATAAAATTTTGATGTCCTTTTTTTAAACATAAAAATTATATTTGGATACTCATTCGATATTTGAATGCTTTTGCAGACTGCATCCTTTTTAAAGAACATGTATTAAGTTATAGAAATTGTGATTATTAAAATTAAGTTATTTAAAAAAAAAAATAGATTTTAGGGTCTTTTTACAGTTAAGAAGATTTTTTTGATCTTTTGAGATTCAAAATTCTCAAGTATCAAGGGTTGGCTACTGCTGCTCTTGATTGTGATAAGATATGATGAAGTGTGGGGATATATGTCATTTTAATTCCTTATCTTCATCAGATAATCTAGCCATATCAGTGCAGATGCTGTAACTCATTTACCATTTCTCCGCAGGGCCAGTGTCAGCCGAAATGCATACGGCTAGTGGTCGGCTGAAAGAGAACTTTCGGGAAATATTTTCACTCACAACTCTCAAGAATAGAGTTCCGATCATCGAATGGCTTCCAAAATACCGGGGTGACTTGTTTGTGCAGGATCTTATTGCTGGTGAGTGTTAAAACCATATCGCATGATAAACAGCAACACCGATTCACTCATGGAAAGCATTTTCCATTTTAAGTCAAAGTGGAAAGTGAAACGTTTTCTGCTTACAATATTGTGTATAGAATTCTTGAATTATTACAAAAAAAAAATAGTATCCTTTATACTATTGTGAATATAAATATATGTAACCATCTACCACAATATATGTAAATATTGTGGTAGATTCATTCAATTCATTTCATTTTAATTATTTTTTTCTCTTAAACTGTGTTATATAAAGCGTGTTGTTTAACCGTTTTAGTGCTAAGCAATTTTGGCAAAAATAAATGAAAATTGCTATACACATATTGATTAATTTAGAGGAAAAAATAATGGTGTCAAATAAAACACTCTAACTTAGACAAATATCAATCAATTTTATTAATTATTTTTGCATTATAAAGATAAAATGTTTATTGTTTATTAATGTTTATTAAACATAAAGTGATATCAATATTATTGTATTTTATTTCTTTTAGAAAATAAAAAATCAAAAAAAAATAGCTCAACAATTATGTTTTGCCGCACAAATAGCTACTAATAACTACTAATTGTTGGCCTTCTCGTTATTCCCATTTTGAGTATGACAGCAATAAAGGCTTTCATTTCGTATATTGTTGTCGGCGTCCACTTTTTTGCTCGAGAATTATCCGATACAGTGTGCGAGGCCAAAAACTGTGCAGCATATCGATTTGTTTCCCTTACGATGGTTTCGAGCAGTGATATTTTAAAATAATATAAAAAAACGATAAAAGTTATTTTTAAATGTATAAGAATGCACTCTCATTACAAATTACGCGCGAGGTTAGCGTACGTGCACTCCCGCGGAGCACCGAAAACACACTGAAACTGCGCCGCAATTTTCGATACAAACGATCGCAGCGCTTTTGCGCCGCGTAGCATTCTAACGGTTAAGAATATGTCACAATTTATACACCCGTGTTATGTAAAACCGTGCTATACGAGGCCTATATGTATTATGGGTTTTTTTTTATTTAATGAACTTTATATAACAATAAACTTATTTATAAATACCTTGATGGTCCTCTAGAGCAAAAAAAATCTAAATTGTATATTATATCTCATTTATAGAAGGTATTCATTGTATATACATATAAAATAATATTTATCAAAAACAAATGTATTACACGGTGAAAAAAATAGCAATGTATTTTAGTTCTACAAAATTATTTTAAAAAAAATATAGTTGATAGCTATTTTGGCTCACGCAATCGTCAGAACTACGTCAGAACTACTATAGTTCTGACGATGGTGTGAGCCGAAATAGCTATTAACTATATTTTTTTTAAAATAATTTTGTAGAACTAAAATACATTGTAATTTTTTTCACCGTGTTATAATGGAGTTCTACCAAGTGAATGCCAATTCAATCAATAAAACAAATATATTCCTTGAAGGTAATATCGTATTGTTACAAATAATGCTGCATGGTTTTCCAATTATGTTATATTTTGGGTTGCCAAACTTCAAGTACGCTCTCCCAATTATCAAGTAATAAAATATAAATAAAATAATTTTTTATTGTTGTCTGAATATTGTGATAAAATGCATAATTATAAGTATCTTAACTAATCATAATTGTACAATATTTTCTTACTACTTAATATTAATTTAAAATTAAAAACAATACATTTTCCATTTAAAGGTATCAGTGTTGGATTGACTGCCATTCCTCAAGGAATTGCATATGCAGGAGTTGCTGGTTTACCTCTTCAGGTATTAAACATAAACAATGTTACATTTTGATTGATCTGGATGTGACAAGTCCATCCCATGTTATAATAAACTTAACAATATTCAATTTAAAAGAAGAAACTAACTCTTCTATTATAACATTATTTTCTCCAAAACTTCCAAGAATTTTACCCTAAAACTATAATTTTGAATTGAGTGAAAAAAATTCTAAAAAAATATTATTTTTGGGACATCTATGACATCACTGAAGCTATGCTTTTGAAATTACTTATTACATGAAATAAAATCAAAATTGTTTAATTCATAAAAATGACAAACTCTAGGAATTGTCACAATTTCAATAATATGTAAAAGAGTTTACAGAGTTGTGTCAATCATCCGTCATTTTTATCAATTTGTCAAAGTGCAACAATACAACTTATCCAATAAACATAGTGTTCAATTATTCATGTAAGTTAAGGACTTTCTGTAAGCCATTACTGAATGAGAGAATTGACATTTTGAGAGAATGCTGGATTTATAATTATTATCCTAAAATAATTAATTTCAATTACATAACAAGTGGAGTAAACAAAGTTATCAATTTTAATTTTGTATTTATAGATATATTTCCATGAAGTTATTCATGCAATCAAAAATAACATTCTTCTGTACATTTATAAATCAGGATTACTTGTTATTTGTGTATGAATACCTTATAATTTTATTTCAATATAATGCAAAATGGTAAACAACGTGTGGATGTTTTGCTACATTCTCAGAAGAAACACTTTCATAAAAAAAAAATTCATTAACTTATAGATTTTTTTCTTCAATGTAAATGATGTCTAAGATTTCTTCCACTCATCCAATCCTGAATAAACGGGGCAAAATTAGAGATTTTATCATTTTACTAATCCTGTATATAATTCCATCTTTCTATCCCTACTCTTTGTGAAAGAGCATGCTTAAACAACTGACAACATAAAAAGACAATACATTGAATCACAACTAACACGTTGAATTATAATTTCTTTTTAGTATGGCTTATACTCTGGATTTATGGGATGTTTTGTGTATCTTTTCTTCGGAAGCTGTAAAGACCTAACCATCGGACCAACTGCTATCCTGGCCCTCATGACGCAGAAGTATGTCCAGGGTTTCGGTCCAGACTTTGCTGTTCTGCTTACATTTTTGAGTGGATGCATCATATTTCTTTTGGGAGTGTTTCACTTGGGTAATTCTTCTGCATTAAAAGTTTATGTTCATTTTTATTTGTAACTTCAACAGGAATGAAAAATATTTGACATTTAATAAGTTAATTGAATGTTGTCAGGATATAAGAGAATAATCTTGGTTCAACAGGGCTTGACTTGATCGACTCAGCGGTTACTTTATGGGAGCTATTTTTTTAATAAAAAGTTAACTTAATAGTTTTGAAGTGAAACACATGTCACATCTAGAAACGCAAAAAGCTGAATAACGAATTTATCAATTCTATTATTTATATTAAGCATACTGCGAACGTGATGCTCAATGGGTCTGATGAAATTTTCTGAAACTCGTTTTGATAGTATCCATAAGAGTCAGAGACAATTGAGATCAATTTGAGTGCACTGATTTAAATATTTTTGAGCTGGAAAAATATTCTTCCATTTGTTCTTAATTTATTAAAAAAATATAACATTGCATTTCACATTTCAGCTGACATCACAATACAACCATAAACATTCTTACTATGTTTTTCAATTGTCATCTTAATATGGACATTTTTAGATCTTTAACTTATAAATGAAACTGTCTGTGGGTTTTTTTATCAATGGAACAGTATTCCAGTAACATTCGCTTAGTTTTCTTTGTTCATGTTAACAGTAATATAATTTCAAATAATTTAGAACATAATAATTGTTTAAAAAATAAATATGCCTTAATTTTTTGAAAAAATAGTGTCATATACATATATCAATGGAAAGTGCAGGATATATCCATATAAAAATATGTATTTTTACATCAATTACTTCTCAAAACATATATGATTAGATGAAAAGTTTTGTAAATGGGTTATTGAATTATTCAATAGTATAACCAAAACGTCCCTTTCGTCTGAATTGAAATAAAATGCTATGTTTGTTTGTTTTCCAGGTTTTCTAATTGAGTTTATATCAATGCCCGTCACTACAGGTTTCACAACAGCTGCTGCTTTGACAATAGGATTCACGCAATTGCACTCTTTGCTTGGATTCAAAGGTAAGAAATAAATCTGTAAATAATCGCGGAATGCTGCATGAATAACTTTATATGGGAAATTATCATTTAGATGTTCATTTAGGTGCCAGGATATTACTTGTGATTTTACCGGACTGATAATAAGTCCCTTGACATAGGAGCCCAGTAGGCATTGAAATACATGACATTTTCATGTATTTCAATGCCTATGACAAATGTGCCTTATCAGGTACATTTATATCAGACCACGGTGTAATAAACTGTATAATACTGTACTATATAAAGTGTTTTTGATTTTAAATGATAGATGATTTTCCGCTCTAGTTATGAATTGAGAAACCACTTTATGACTGCAAAAATTATTATAGATATTACTAAGCTGATGACTATTAACAGTATGTCTTTCTTGGACCCAACATAGAAGAAGAAGAATTTTTAATGTTTTTTGGCAACGGTGATATTAGGTAGAATGATATGCCTATAAATTTGCTTGTTTAACCAAACAACAGAATGTAAAAATTGGAATATTCGTCTGTAATTAATTTAATTCCCAATTTTCTTCATTTAACATTTTTTACTACAACAAAGATGCTTTGTGCTTATCTCTTGTTTCTTATTTATGTTTAATAAGGCTAGTGATTACTACTGATTATTATATAAGTTTGTCTCAATCGAACGGATTTATAAATTTTTATCATCTCACCTAATATTTTCACAGGAAAGTCAAACACATTCCTCGAAGTATGGATCAATTTTATTAAGTATGCAAATACTGTGCAACTATGGGATTCCATACTTGGAATCTCCACAATAATTATACTTCTACTTTTAAGAGTAAGTAATTTACCATTTAAATATAATTGAATGTGTGAGTGAATGACAATGTTAAACTATAATTTATAAAATGCATGATTTCTTCATAGATAAAGGTGCTATATACTCATCTTCCATATGAATATAACATTCACTAAAATATTCCTGATCTGTTAGGACAATAGATGACGGGACTATGTCAATTGATTCATATGAAAATTGATGAAGATAGCTTGGTTTGTTATGGCTTTATCTATGATAACTATCACACTGATGATTTTTAATATATGTACACATATATTAGAAAGACACTGATTACGCGCATAGTGAATCAACAGTTACTCTGCATTTGTTTTGTACTGAATATAAACAAGCGTTGTTATAAGTAGTCCTATATCCGTGTAGCACATATTATATATATATGTGTTTCCGATATATTTTTATGTGCTAAGTGCTTGTTAAGAAATAACAAAACATTTAAATTTAACATAATCAAATATTTTTACATTCATCCTGTTTTGTTTTAAGGAATTAAGAAAATGGGGTAGCAGAACAAACAGACCTGATGTATCGACTTTGAAGAATGTTCTGCTGAAATTCAACTGGCTTATTTCACTTGCAAGAAATGCCATTGTTGTGATTGTCGGATGTGTAATCGCTTGGGGACTTGAACAATACGACCTTGTACCATTCACTCTGACAGGTTTGTTTGTAATTATTAACCCTTTGAGGAGTATGGCCGTACATGTACTTTCAAATATTGTGATGTCTTTTATCAATTGCAAGTTCCGTATTTTTTGTTGAATAATTATAATTTCATGCTGCAGATATTCATGCTGCACATATCTGTCAATAATTTTAAGCAGTCGGGCTTACATTTTTTATTTGTTTCAAATTAATAAAAGAATTTTACAAAAAAAAATTCAAAGAAATTACACTTTTAATCATGTATCATAAAATTTACCGTCTGTTCAACCGCTTTCTTTCTAGGAATCAGTGTCAATATTGTACTATGTTTACTCAGACTGCAATTATTTTTTTAGGCTCAAACTAAAATAATTTTTTCTAGAAAATTCATAGTGAATAAATTTATTTACATTTATTACTATGAATTTCTCAATTGTACAACTTTATTTACTACATGATGTAATAGTAAATATTCTTTCTAGATTGAACCACAAAAAAACCATATAATTTTATATGAAGTGTAGAAAAAAATATTTAAAATAAACCAAAAAACTTATTTCGTAAAAAAATAACTCACTATTCAACGGGTTAATTTAGCAAAGTTCATATAGTTGTTTTTTATCAGTACCCAGTCATAATGTGAATCATAATATTTATAAAGATTCGCATGAAGTAACACTATCACCTATTTATTTCTCACATTAATACCCTTCCCACGTTGAATACATTAACTGTTTTTGGCCAAGCCTTTGGTAGTTGTTAAATGAATGCTGTTTATTTAAATCATTTAAAGTATTTTTATGCTTTTTTTTTCAGGAAATGTGGACAAAGGATTGCCAGAGTTTCATCTGCCTCCCTTTTCGACAACCGTTGGTAACACTACGTATACTTTCCTTGAAATGGTGGATAACTTGAACATCAGCATCCTGACGATATCATTGATTTCAGTCTTGGAAGCTGTCGCCATTGCTAAAGCATTTTGTAAGACTTTCTTCCGAGTATGCATTTATATAAATATAAATATGTCAAAAGCCAACGACCATACCACGTTGAAAGCACCGGCTCTCGTGCGATCACCGAAGTTAAGCAGCACTGGATGCGGATAGTGTCTGGATTGGTGACCGCTCGGGAACACCGCGTGCCGTGTTCTCTTGGCTATGGGAAGGAAAACCCAGACAGAAAACCGAACACCAACCCGCCTGGGCAGCGTGGTGTTGCTATGTCCAAACAACCCCCTGGAAAAAAAAAAAAGCAGGGGGAGGCCTTCATCTAGCAGTGGATCGACCCCGGCTGATGATGATGAATTATGTCAAAACTTCTTCTCTTACCTACTAAGGCTCATAACCTCAATATCGAACAAAATATACTTCAATTAATTGATTGAATTGACATTTTCTAGGTAGAACTCCATTATAACACGGTGGAAAAAATAGCAATATGTATTGTAGCAATTTTGTAGAATTAAAATAAATAACTATATTTTTCATTGTGTTACTTCAATAAGGCATACATATTTATATTCATATGTTTTAAATTTAAAAAATGCATTTTTTCTCATACATAAATTAAAGATTACTTATGGAAAACCAAAGTTACCTTTTTTTGTTTTTTTTTTTCAATTGTGACTTAATTATTTTTTTACAAGTATTCTTATGACTATAAAATTATGATCAAAACTGTATTAAAGTAAATGCCTTTTTGCTTTAAGGGTGACAACATATGGGCTTAGTTGTAGCATATACAAAATTACACAAATACAGCATAACTGTATGGTATACACTCAGTAATTTTTATAACCACAGCTTTACAACTAGGGTTTTAATTCAATAATACTGCTTTTATTTTTAAGTGAGGTTTTGTTTATGTCAGCTATGAATGTTTCATAAATCATTCAATTTTTATGCTTTAGCCAATGGGAAAATTGTGGACGCTACTCAGGAGATGTTTGCCCTTGGTCTGTGCAATATATTCGGATCATTCTTCAGAAGTATGCCAACAACAGGATCTTTTACACGCACTGTAGTCAATAATGCTTCTGGTGTGCAAACTACAGCTGGTGGAATATTCACAGGTTTGTGTTTCTTATTTTTTTCTGAAATTACTGTGAAGCAAAATTTAATTTAGCATTTGTTTTATCACATTATTAAACGTTTCATTAAAATAAACATTGTATATTTTGACCCTGCAATTCTAGTGTACAATTTCTACAAAAATTGTATTTTTACCATTTGTTAGAAGTGGTTTATACCCACTAAAATCTACCAAACTCATTTGTAATTATAGATAATCTAATTCACCAATTTTCCAGTAATTTATATTCAGTGCTGACAGTCAATTTGATTGTTTTTTTTTTGTTTTACATTGAATTTAATTTATTGAAATCACATACATATATAACAACGTTGGATGTGTTGCATCTTTCCTAATATTTTCTAAATTTCAAAACACTTGTTGAGAAAAACACCATATATATATATCTACAAAATTGCAAGGCACCGATGAACAACCCCTCATACCTCGCTCTGGAAAGGTTAGGTCCTGCTTGTATAAAGAAATTATCTTTTGAAGGAATCATTTTATCTCTCCCTAAATTAAATAAATGATAAATATTAATCCGTTTACCTGTTATGTCAGCAGTGAAGTACCTAAATCCTGCTTGGCTCATCTTCTTTAACGGTGGAAGAATGGTGTCCTGATCATATGAAATAGTGCTTACTCAGCAAAGCTGAAGAATACTAGAATATCATGGGTGGAGGCTATTTAATTGGCGGATAACCAGGAATCTTAGCCTTATATTCCACATAGGAAATGAATATGATTGAATCAATATATATAAATGATTTGGATGTAAATTTTCAAATTTAAGGTGCATTGGTTCTGATGGCTCTAGGGTTTTTGACTTCAGCTTTCTACTACATTCCAAAAGCGGTACTTGCTGGACTTATCATCAGTGCCATGGTGTTTATGGTGGAATACGAAATCGTCATTTTGCTGTGGCGATCAAAAAGTAACCATAAATAAATCATAATGTTTCAATTCTTAAAAACATGTCTTGCATGTGGAAATTTATGAACCTATCTAAAAAAGTCACATTCACCACTCGTCTATGGACAAGACCGCATTGGCTATCATATATATTTGTCTTTATCTATCTGTCTATCTGTAACAAGTAGCACAACACTGTGCATAATGTGTAGACAGGTTGAGAATGTGTGTCGAATCCATCTAATGATATACAATAATATTTTTAATCATCAATTTTTATAAAAAAACCTCTCTTTGACATTCTTTGTGTCATAATAAATCTAATGTTTATTTTATTATTTTAGGAATCGAACTTCTTCCATTCTTTGGTACATTGATTGCATGTCTTTTGATTGGCTTGGAAATCGGTATCTTAATTGGGATTATTCTGAACATAATCATAGTTCTTGGCATAGCGGCAAGACCTAACATATCCATCGACGCAGTCAAGGTTTGTTACATCTTTTGACAATACACAGAGTTTTCTCATTCATCATGCTACTGATAGTTATTCAAATTTTGACATGATGTTGAATGCGATGGGTTTACAAATCATAATTTTTTGACACCTTAGATTAAACAGTATCATCTCAGAAACTCAATTATTAAGATTATTATGATTACATATTTTTATAGATTTTTATTTTTATTGATTGAATATACTATTCATTTTTCAATTGGCAATTAAAAGATAATATAAATTTAGGTGAATGGTCGTGATGTGGTGATTATTACACCTTCTGATGGCCTCATTTATTGCTCCGCTGATCATTTCTCCAGGGCTGTGATGACTGCCATTTTTTCAAAAAATCACAAAGATGACAACCCTTCGCTGATCATTGTGGATGGTAGCCAAACGAAGAGAATCGATGTCACTGCAGCCAAGGTAAATACATTATTTTCTGCTGTTGGAGAGCACACTATGGCCACGATTTAGATGTCAGATTAAAAAAAAAATCAAAACTCTTGCTTAGCTCTCTTTGGTTGCAGCGTTCCCATATTTAAATCCCAGTATAGGCTGTTTCATAAATTTGATTTATGGATTTCTACTCAAAGGTGTGGTTACCTATAATGTCACCTCTTATTTTTTTCTAGGCCTTAATTTCTATTCTTACTCTCTGAAAATAAAATGGTTGAAGGTTATAGTCTCAAGCAATTTACATAAGACAACTTTTGTTAAGTAGTGAATATAGCTTCAATTAAATAAAAAATTACCCACATAAAAGACATGTCTGTAAAACAAAAAATCATAGTGTTCAGCCTGAAAGTATCAAACATTTTCTACTTCAGCTCTATTAGTGTCTAGCCACTAATAAACACATGGTGTAAACAATACTATATTGGGAGTGAGTATGGTTTCAAAAAATAAATAAGATTCATTTTTATTGTATCCATTTTTGTTATTAAACCATTGATTGACAAAGTTCTGTTGTTTCGTAATGTATTTTATTTATATGATAATTTTTTTAGAGTGTAAAAGTACTATTAGAAGATCTGAAAAAGCGTGACCAGCAAATATTTTTATGGCGGTTTGACCCGTCCGTACAATATGTGCTTCTTGGTGTCTACCCTTCAGCATCCAAATTGTTTGTGCAGCAGCAGGAACTCGATGAAATCGTCAAATGTAAGTTTGCAATGTGAAGTTTATCTTTTGTCTTTGTGATAGTAACAATAATTATGAAAAAACACCTCACAAATATTGATTGCTTAGCCAGGAAATTTGTTTATAAAAAACTAAAAAAAAATGAAGTTTGAGAGAATGTGACAGTAAACTGAAATACCCTCATATATAATAGTAGTGAGTTTGGCTGTTTATAGAGAAACTGAGTGCTTGCAATGTGCATATAGTCAATCCATTTGTTCGAGTTCTATAAATTATAAAAAAAGCAATATAAATTGGTTTCGCTTTATAACAGCAGCCGTAGTATTGAAAATCGGGTATAAACTAAAAACTACGCAGCAATCTTATATTTAAATTTGAGTCTTGCGCAAACTTCAACGCTATAATATTGCTATTCGGAAAGATTCGATCAGATCCGTATGGAATCTATTTATTTTTTCAAAAAAGAAAGCTTTACAGCTCAGAAAGCTTAGAAAGCTTAGAAAAATATTGTTTTTTACATAAATTTCTGCTCGTTAGTGTAAAACAAATATAGTTACTATTGTATGTACTCAAGTAATGGTTTTTAGCCGAATTGCAGACGAAAAGGTAAAAGATGTATTAAATTATCAAAATTTGTACATCTGGTTTAATTGTTCTCTATTGTTCATTAAATTAGTTTGCTGCAGACTACTCAAATACGAATTTAATCAATTGAATGATATTCTAATGATTGATAATTATTACATTAACTGACTTGTCAATTAGAGATTGAAATAAATAATACGTCATTTACTCGAGTGTATATAAGCCCAGTAGTACTGACGAGGGAAACGCGATTCATAAATTATTGTGGGTAAGAAACAAGCAAATGTTTTCAATCAAGTATTACTATTGACTATTTGTATTGTATACTTGACGAATTTACTTAAACTTTTCCAGAATTATCTAAATTACTTCTAGGGACTACATAAATTTGATCTTCTATCAGAAGATTGCGTGCACAACCTTTTTTTATCATTACCAACTCAATTCGAAATATATATTTCTTTTTCAGATGCTGGAGATGCCAGTATTGTATCAGGCACTTTGGTTACAACGTATGAAACATAAGAATAAATAAGATCAAATAATTTTATTATAAATTAATTCATACCGTAAAGATATTCATTCCGAAAAGATATTCCAAATGATATTTTTTATTTCCTAACAATATTCATATTGGAGTCTTCTATGAGGAATAATGAATGTTTCAGTTTGTACTGTGATTTAAGGTTAGACAATAAAAAATTGACAACACTGTTTTTAGTGTAACTGAATGTAAAACTAGGTTTCCGAGTCTTAGTGCTAAGTTTCGACATACTGCTATATAGCTCTCATATTTTTCAAAATCCACGACTCTGATATATTCCATTTTTTTGTTATATTATCGGGGAATTGTAGTATATTATACTTTTTTCACATAAAAAGACTAATCGAAATATAATTCAAGTAATTTGAGAATGGAAATAATATTCATAAATCTATAAATCTTGAAACAGTTTTGATTCATGGCATTGTTGTAAACAAAACTCTTTAAACATTGTTAATCTTTTAATGTTGATTTTTCGACAGTGTCGTTTTCTGCGAAAATTTTTAATGATTTTTTTGATTCTGTGTTGGTATGTTATTGTTAATTTAATGGCTACACTTCTCATTAATGAGGCATCCGTTTTACTATGCATAACTGTTGGAAGGCAGTATAGAGCTTCTGTTGTTTTTCATACTTTCACTTTCATACAAAGAAACTATTTCGAATAATCCAAAAAAGGTCCAGCAGACAAAAAGTTAATGTTTCGTTTCTCAAAAAATGCCTTTTGCTTTCAGATGATGATTTTAACTGATGACAGAGGTTTGTTATTTATAGTTGTTCCATTTAAAATGTATAAATATTGAATGTTGACGTACTAATTTACATCCTATCTAAATCACCAAATCGACTCGAATTTATAAGTTGGATTTTTTAATCGATAAAAGCTCCTAAAATGCTTTCATCCTTTTCTGCCTACGTTTTTTGATCCTGAAAACGTGACATAAAAAGATTGATAAGCTAACAAATAGTCCTTTTTTAATCATCTTTTCATTTTAAAACTCTCACAAAAGAGGCTTGAGCAATGGACATAAAATATACTCTTGCCAATTTGTGTCTGTAAAAATGCTATATTTAATGTTCAAATACCCTTCAAAGTGAATATAATCAAAAATATTGCCTTTAATACATTAAATTATTTGTCTATTTTGTATTCTTTTGATTTGCTTCCAAAAACTATGAATGTTTTAATATACCATCTCTTAAGTGTATGACAATATTGAGATTGTAAAAATTCATTTTTATCTCTTTAGAAACTATTTATCTAATAAATTAATTGCAAAATAAAACAAATAGTCTTATGGTTTCATAAATTATTTATTAAAAGATTTCATTTATGTTAACTGTTCATAATATTATACATTTTATTATACTGATGGAAATTGTTACCAGAATATCAACCATTAGTTTATAATATTATACTCAACCATTTGCTTATTGAGTCATTTAAAGGATACTGTAACACTGAATGCTTTAAAAATTGATTGACCAGTTTTGGTTTTAACTCTCTCACTACTAACATCTCAACTATTGAGACGGGTGATTGTGGAAGGTTGAAAGATAATATTAGATATGAGATCTGATGACACAACATACAATATTGTTAGAAGTGTCAAACTAAACTACTAGCAGTCATCAAGGAAAGAGTTAAACAAACTTATAGATATTTATTTTGGTTGAAGTGAAAAAAGAGTTTAGCATTTAGTCTAAGAGTATCTTTAAAGGAAATCAATAACTTTGTTTTCTATTATAACCAGTTGTAATGTACCAATTTTTTAATGCCAGTTTTAATTTTATACAAATGTAGCGTGTTGAACATAGAAATACTGACAATATTTGAACACATTCTCATTATGGCAAAAGGTGTTATATTAAAATGTTGTGTTATCAATCATTCCTCACAAAAAAAAAATCTTCCGAGCTATAACATTACCAAAATAAAAAAATAGTAACTGTATGTATAAGTAAAAATAAACATCCAGAATAACAATAATAAGAAATTTTAATTAGATAAATAATTACTCTTTAAAAGTATTTACATTGAAGACGTGAGTGAATTAAGGAGTAATGATACATTTTTGAAAAGTCTGATTTTTTAATGTGCCCATCTCTTAAAGTTTCTGGGTTATATCATTGCAATAATTAATCATAGGGTATTTTTTTTTAATAAATGAAGAAATCATAATTTGCTAAGGCCTCGATTCACCGTTCTCCGATCCATTTATCGTTCATTTTTATAGTACTGCCTAATCACTTGTATGAACATTTCAAATAACACAGCAAAATCTTTGATTTCTTATAAAGTTACTTCATTCACTTGTGTCTTCAATAGTAATGTTTTTATAACGAGAATGATGTGTTGAATTTAAAATTGCAACAACTATCAATAGAAAATATCATAAATAGATTCAACATTGAATTATTTTGTAGAATATGTTATTCAAATTTTATCATTTGGACACAGCTTTATGATATGCAAAGCTAAGCAAAGACATTCTATTTATTATATATCTGAAAATTGTTTACAAATATATGTTAAATATTTAATTAATTATAAATGAATTTTATGTTTATAAATAATATTATGTGTTTCAATATTAATACTGAATAATAAATAATCACTACATTAAGGGTAAGAATAATGCTGTACTTTTATGATAACGACATCTGTTAATGGGAAATTTAAACTCATGCTATTATTAAAATTAGCATACTATTAGATGTCAAAAAATTTATAATTTTTAATTAAAATGGTGTTCTTAGTTTTGAAACCATGAAAACATTTTTGAAAAGAAGTCGGTTTACCAAATAGACTGTTTATCTGGAAACCTGTTTCATTTAAACATGCCTCAACGGTTAACAGATGTCACTGTCAAAGAATTTTCAGCATTTCTCTTACTCTTAAGAATAGTACTTAGTTAAAATGTTAAATTAATAATAGCATGTATATTAATAATTTTACATTTTTCCAATGTTACTTTAGTTTTAAAGATCTTATATAAAATCAAGGCTCTGTACTTTAAATTAAAAATGAACGACATAATGTGTAGAAAACCTACATTTTTTATTTTTACAATAAATTATCTATTGCCATCTCAATAATTTTGCTTTAAGTAGTTTCTCTAATTTTTGGGTATTGGCATCCTGTTATCTATCGCCCATACCAAAAGTGATATGTTAGATGAAACCAGGTTCAACATCAACATATTGAAAACTCTTTGAATTTACATTATTCATATTAGATATGTTTTGTTCATAAACAAACAAATCTGATTTAATCTGTCTAATGAAAGGAAGTCATTCGTTTGTCTGTATAATAATATATATATGTCTGCATAAATAATAAAGATATTAGAAGTATAAATCAACACAACGAAAAATCGGTTTGGCGCAATCAATATTTCCATTCAAACATAGCTTTGTCAATGGCAGGAAGAGTGAGGAAACAAATTATAATTAATCTAGAAGTAATTTTTTATCTCACTCCCACTCTTTTTTTATCAAAAGTATGTAGAGTGAGAAAAGAAATGATTTATTTGACCAAAATAAGTGAATCCAGTGTATCATTTTTTTAAATCTAATTCAAGCCTGATCAACTGAAATGTAGATGTCGTAATGTTGAAAATTTTAAATATTTTTTACGTTTCGCCATGTCATCATCGTGGATGTTTTTACATTAAAAGAAAAATGTTTAAATATTAAACATAAATTTACTCATATCACATTTTGAATTCTTCATTTTGGCCTAGTAAAGTCTACTGAAATGCCATCTTCATTCAGTTTTCTAATGTTCAAAGTGCTTTTAAATGTGATTATTTTCACATGTCATATAGAACGAAAGAGAAAACCTCGCAAAGTAAAAAAAATATTAAAACTAAAATTGAGAACAGCAAGAAATACAATTGATTTCACAACTCATTTTGTCAGTCGAACTATGTTGACTGACGTTTCTAAAATTTTGCAGGAGAGCCATTTAATGACATAACTTTTCAAACACTCCACATAAGGAATACTTCAGTCTAAATTTCAGTGAAATCTTTTTGCAGATTATAAAATACAACCACATTTTAAAAATAAACTTAAAAAGTGCTAATATAACTATTTCTGTATCACACGGTGAAAAAAATAGCAATGTATTTTAGTTCTACAAAATTATTTTTAAAAAATATAGTTGATAGTTATTTCGGCTCACGCCATCGTCAGAACTATTTCTGTATCAATTGCCGGTTTGTGTTGCACGTTACATCACTAGTTTTACCATTATATGTGTCTCAATTAAGGTGGTTATTTTAAATAAAATTTTATTCTCTGATTTCAAACATCAATTTGTTGGTAATATTACAGTATATGCACATGTATAACCCAGTCTAAGTCAACAGTTTTACATTTACAAATATTTATTAACATTTCATTAAAATATCTGGTATTAAAGATTAATTGCAGAAACAATAAACAGATGTTTAAATTACTAAGCAAATTTATTATTGTAATTGTTAATTTTAAATGTACGTTTTACATGATTATTGACATTTTATATTCGCTAAAATAATAATTTATGACAAATATATTATATTAATTCTAACATGTTGCTTTTTATTGCCCCTTATTTTCTATTCCCTTCGCTGCTGATTTTAAAAGGTCAAGATTTTACAACAGTGACATCTTTTATCAGCACAAATTATCAAACGATTTTCACAAAAATAATATACATAAACATTATTTGACTAGCTACAATATATTGTATGGACGGGCAATAGTGTATTTTCTGACTGACGGGGTATATTATTTACTCTATGGTATTTTCTTGTATGCCATTTTAAATCAACCAAACTACATATAGTTATAATGAAAAAAAATACACAGATTTATGGCATAATGCAAAAAAAAACAAAAATCGTTAAGAATATATCAGAGTTAAGAAAATAAACATTTTGTTCAAAAACACACTGATAAGCTGGTGAAAATTAAAAAAAAAATGGTCATTGATTAAAACATTTTTTATGTTATTCTATTCACCATCGACTGTATAGGGGGTTCAGAGTATCAGTGGTTTCTTGAGGTCCTTATTACAAAAAATAAAATAAATTAATAAAAGAAATAAGTTGTTTCTTACATATATGTGAAAAGACATAATAATAAATTTAAATAATAAAACAGAATGCCTAGTATTGCTTTTACAATTTTATGCTTGCAAAGATCGAAATCGGTACTGAACTAAGGTAGCATAAAATTGTGGAAATAATGCTTCATATGGATTCAATTATTTAAAACAATACCATATGTCACTTTTAAAACAATATATTATAGTTTGTTTTCGTTTCGTAATAATGGTCATCGATTATTCGCTTACCCTTTTCATCATGAGATGTCGCTGTCTCATAATATAATTTTTTTCACTAACTTTTTAATTTCGTTTTCATATCTTTAAAATTAATTATCATTAACATAACTGAACGCATAGTTAAAAAAATATTTAACTCGTCCTCGTAGTTCAACCTTAATCCACCGTTTCCACGGTAGATAATTAAACAATATGCGGAATGTTTTCAAATAATTAATTTTATTTTTGAATTTAATCACCACAATTTACAAAACAGCCAGGAGTCCCATATTCAGAGCCGCTGTTTTAAAGTATCAAGAAATAAACAGTTAGTGCTACTATAAACAATCAATTTTAATTTAATTGTTTCGGCTTTTCCGATTTCCTGAAAACTAAATTAATTGATTTTGCATTGACAGTTTGTTTATTTTTTCGTCCAATAAGGAAGCAAAAAGCATTGCAGTGCTTTTGAACGTAAAATGCGTATTTTTATGGTATCAAATTTAAATGATTTATGATTGTCTTCTAACAGCAATAAATGAGTAATTGTAATTGGTTGACCTTTAAAAAACTAACTGATTTCACCTCAGACATCTTACAGTATCTAATTTTCACGTAATATCCAATTTTCACGAGGAATACAACACGATTTCCGGATGTTATTGACTCTTTCGTGAATTGATTTGATTCCAAACATATGTATATATTTTTTTTCACCCTTCATAAAGGGCCGTGCGCTCAACGTAGTTTTGCAAAATTGACTGTCAATGTTGAATTCATTCACAAATAATTATTATTCAGGTTGTATGTGAAACACTACTGAATAAATTAACATGTATACATTTCTGCAACAGCTCTCAAATCGAATGGTAAAATAGAAAAAAAAGTTTTCTCTGAAAGACTTAAGAAATTTAAACCGTTCAAATAAAGAACGATTCCAAAAGTTTAGTTTCAGTCGTCGTCACGTCTTATATCACATGGGTGGAATAGATCTAACGGATAATAAACCATTTGCATCGCACATATACAAGAAGGATTATGACAAATAAATATTCTAAGGCTAGAATCTAAATATATGTATATGACAATATATTTTTTTCTTGACAACACAATACCTTCTTAATTCTAATTTAATTTTAAAGTAAAAATCTCTTCGTATTAGCAATATTAATATAATATAACTTACGTTATCAACTGAAGGTTCTTGATCGAATTTTAATTTTGATATTCAATTTTTCATACTGCGAACAGTTCCATAAGTTTTTTCATATATGAGCTACATTTCGACTTTCAGCGTCTTCGGAATTTTTTAACATTGTTGCAATTGAACTGACAGTCAGTAAACAGTTTGCATCGCTTAAATTTAAAAAAAACTTAAACCAAAATTGTAAAATCATTAGTATGACTAGAAAACTTTAAGCCTGATGCCACTTTCTTAATTTCTCTAGTGATATTGAACATTTCTTTGTTATTCAAAATAATTTATAGAAAATAATCGACGTCATCTTTCAAGTCAAAGAACATAATAGTTCGACAAAGTTATGATAGAGATAAATATTTTTTTATGCTATTATACAGGATTAATTTAGCTAACGATTCAACATATAATATATTTTTTCCACAATAAATTATCCATATATACTGTCGAAATTCATGTTTATTAAAATTGCGACCAAGCAATGTAGTAAACATTCCCTGCAAACACTCTGTATAAAAGTATCAGTACTGGAATTCGAACATGGGGATACCGACAACGAAGAGCACAATGTTCATCGTTCAGTATTCAGCGAGGTTCTGGAAACATATCTGTTTAAATAGCCAATTAAACTGAATCACTGAAACGGAATATTTAAAGAAAATTGAATTCTCTTCTTATTTTTTTACTGAAAATGCTGTGATAGTTTAGTTATTTTTACAATAGTTAAATTTTCGTGATTGGAACGCAAATAAAAATGCAACGTCAAATAATTCAAAAATGGCACGTATACCTCGAAACATCTTGTCAAATCGATCACGATTTTCACTTATGATTCACTTAATATGGCATGAAATATTGGGCATGTTTTTATCCATTTTTAATAAAAAGATGTCCAGACATTAATCAGTCATTCTTCCTTAAGCAAAAATCTATTAAAAAATTGTGTAACATAAAAACTGTCGCTTTTATCTGTCGTATTATACTAACGCTAAGTTTTTTAATATTCCATACTAGTTATCAATACTTACTATATACACGCTAATTAGTTTAATATACCCCAGGACGATATTCTACATACTTGTTAAATGCGCAAAAAATATATTTATTTCTCTTCAAAGCCAAAGTGCCAAATTATTTACATCAAAAGTTTAAGGTTAAATGGATCAGTCAAATTGTTTGCAGTTTTTTTTTGCTAAGTGTTCTAATTAAATACATCACATATTTGATTAGCATAATATACCCTTCACATCAGTTCGTATGAATATATTTTCTTCAGATCCGCACTCATAAAGAGTTTTTTTTTGAATTAATGTTTATTTAAATTTCTTTATGTATCTATCTGCTTCTGAAATGTAGAACTACATTAGCTTAATACAGTTAGGCAAATACTTAAATTTACGTATAATCAATTTATTTCACTGGAATATAATTAAGAAAATAGCTGCCGGGAAAGTTATATAAAGGATCTAGTGCCAGTGTTGTGAAGTGGGAGTCGGAGTCATGAAAAACTTATTTGTCGAAGTTGATTTCGGAGTCGGAGTCATGAAATTTGCCAAATTGGCTGGTAGATTTTTAATTTTATACACGTAAATAGTAAAGGTAAAACTTGGAAAAACAAACAATTCATATCTACGATTTCTCAAAAAAATATCCGGAACATACAATTTGATATTATTAAGAATGGTAGAATTCTCATTTTGGCCTCGAATGGGTCGAAAGAAATATGTAACTATATACATTTCTCTTCGATTTCTCAAACTATTAAAAGTGAGCATATCTAAAAGAAATTCATTTGGATAAAGCCATGGATAGTATCCATACGCCCTCAAGTAAAGAAGTCTCAAAAATTTCATCTAAACCTTTCCCATTATGACGGCATATTTAAATTTATTAGGGCACAATTAATAGATCAACTCTCAAGCCTACTTCGTACTTAAGCGTTGTACATTAACACTCAAGCAACCGGTCCCGTGTTCGCGCGGAAATTGTCGCATTCAGTTAACGACCGGTCCCGCGTTCGCGCGGATTTCGTCTCGCGCTGCATCTTTACGTCTGCTGGTCGAACACATGACACATGTGGATATATTTTTTTAATTTACGACTTAGAACTGTTTTGTTTATTGTTCTACGTGTCTTTCATTCTATTTCTCCGAAATTTATAGCTCCAAATCGTCCTTGAAGTAAACAATATTTGCCAGCTCCAAAAGTTTCCTATAATTACTCTTGGACTGTAACAAATTAAGTTTTTTTGTTTATCACAGCTCGGCAATCAACTTTCATTGCTTACTAATCATACAAAAAAGCATTATTGATAAAATTTAAGTGATTATAATAAGTAATAGAATATTATTACTCATGATTAGGCATTAGTAATAATATTCTATTAATATTGACTTATTATTTTTATTAGGCACAGTAGTGATAAATAATATTTAAATGTTCATAAAATGAAAAATAAAAAATATTTCAACAAGTTTTTTTAGTAAATGAAATATTTCATATCTCATTGTGCCTCCTTTTCCTGTCGTAAACCACTGACGGATGAATGGTGAACGCCTACCATGGGGTACAGACCCTAATTCTCGGAAGTATAACAACTCTCGATAAATATTTTGTGTCGATGACTGTTTCGTATTTGATTATTTGAATATATTATCATTGCATAAGACGTAATCCCTAAAAATATCTTCACAAAATCATGATAGTAAAGGTACAGGGACCTATAGTATATGATTGATTATCAACATATCGATAGCCAATAACCATTCTGTTTTGAGTGACTTATGTAGAATGGTTTAGTTGAGGCAACCCGACAGAGACCATTTTTGACGAAAAGCAATAAAACTCTTGAGTTATTAGACAGAATGGTTTCATTCATTACGTAAAAAAAGATGTGAAACATGATTCTCGAATATTTACGACTTGAGATCCAGTGATTGTGAAATTGTAGGAATATCGAGTATATATTGTTATTTATTATATGATATAATTAAAACTAAACTATATCATGAACCCGCAATATTTTAAATATTTCAAATTACAAATATGTTTAGTGCCATTTACCTAATTGACAAAATTGAAAAACAGATGTTTACATTCGGCTTAGAAATATGCTGAAATTATGATATAATCAGATCATTTTTTTTTATTTAGTCGATGATGACCAAATATCACACATAATTTCTTTGAAAATTTCAAAAATTATATTGTTTGGCTCTCAAGTTTTGACGAAAAGCGCCCGCTTTCGGCTAGAGTCTATTTTTCGAGACTCCCGACAACCGAGTGATATGAGAATATAACGGAAACAAATAAACATATCCACAGTTTGAGAAACTCCACAATAAACACACAATAATGTGTAACATGGTGTAGGATTTCTAAAGAATTTGACATTCCTTTGTGGGTTTATATGAGTGTTAAAAGATATTTTTTTTGATTTTTATGAAAAAAATATAATTGAATCATGGATTTGTAGCTTGATAATTTTATTTTTAAGCCAATTATTTTAAAATTACATATATAATACTATACTCTACATAATACTTCTTATTTTATTAAATTCACTCAACTGAGTAAAAAGTTATAAGCATAATTCCTAATGTCGCGAAAAATAGCAAAGTATCGAAAAATGTGCGTTGATAGGCGTTTTTTCTGCGCGAAATGTGCGGTTGCTTGAGTGTTTATCACAATTTTACACCTGAAAAGGCTCTCGTGGTACGTAGGATAAAGCCCAACATTTGCAATGTTTTATTACAGGTAATCCTAATGTGAACATTTAATGTTAGTTTGATTTCGAATTGCACTCCAAGATCTTTTATGTGATAAAATTCGTCAGAAAGTTCGGCTTCTCATGAACTTATAGTAAAAGATAACGTAAATAGATTTATCTCGTTTTAAGCCCTTTACTTTGTACGGATCTGTTCCAATTAAAAAAGCAGTGCCTGCAAAATTTTTCGCATTTTTCGCTAGCAGATGCTTGCTTTTAAATTATTCATTGTTTCAATAACAAAATGGACATGCTAATCAAAAGCAAATACGAATCGAAATTCTCTTATAATCGAAAGAACCGCGCGAAATATGTTTATTGTAATTTAAGCTTTCAAGTGAGTGCACATTGTTCAGTGAAATACCTAATCTTTTTTACTAAAATGGACTTTTAACATTCAGAATCGTTGATTCAACTGATGTTTTTGAAGTTTTTGTGTTTTCATCAAAGAAAAAATTGTCATTTTGCAAGGTATTGTATATTGCAAATATATCAATACGATAATCTTCTTATTCTTTTTATTCCTCTCCTCGTAGAAGGTTGGATATCATGGTATATCAAACATGATATTTACTTGGAACATTTAATGTGGTGGTCTTCCGTTGCCTTCCACATCGCAGTTACACAGCCGTACCGTTGTCACAACTCCGCCTGTGTATGTCTGGTTCTAAGCTTTTTCGATTTCAATAACCTTCAACCTTAGCCCAGTACTGGTAAGTGCTGCTGCTCACTACCAGGGATTTGAAATCAGAGTTGCCTTCTCTTAGATGAGTTGCCTTTCTAGGCTTACGAGACTCACCTTCCCGGTCTGTTGGTCCGCGAGAGGTATTTTATTTCCCTCCTACCCTCCATATCTGGCGAGCTTTCCCCTATCCGCCACCTGGAGACGCGCTCTCTAGGGGTTCCAGACTCCCCCGTGAGAATACGATAATAAATATTTTAATTGACTCTATGGTTCGCTAATTAAAGATACAACTTTTACGACTGCCCAGTTTTAAAAACCTAATAAATATTGTATAGTATTTAAAAAAAGCAGTCTCACTGTGATTCGGTTTACATGTGTAATAAAGAATTTAATATGGCGTATTAACAATGTTGAATTTATGACATGTATGAAGGTTTTTACCAACCTCAAGAATAAAAAAGCGTTTACTTGGTTTGAATTTAGAATGCCGATAAGTTCGGACCGATTGTGTAAAAGAACTAAGAAGTATATTTTAGCTAATGTTTTAATATTGTATAACAGTTATCTCATGACTTATAACAACCGAGCAAATAAAACGAATGCCCACGTGCGTTAACCACTTAGCTACAATTCTGAAGGATTTAAAAAAGATAAATAATATTCATTTAAAAAATGAAAAGTAAAACAATCAACAAGGAATTATAATTAATTAATATGCCCCAAATAATATGGTGGATTTTCCTCGTGCTACAATATTCAAGTACATAACCAGTTTGTTGACAAAAAGTGCAATAGAAGCCTTGAAAACATACACAAAAATCTCATAACACTTAAAAACGTTAGAACGTAAAAGATTATTTATAAAAAAATATGTCTAAATCTGGTGACATCTCCTGCTTTGTATCGTCCTTCACTGACTTCAGAGCAGACTTGCATAACACAGGGTCTGCAAACGTAAACTATTGTGTAATATATACAAGATGACGACATTTTAACCAGATATGAATCAATGAATGTTTTGAAATTTTAGTAATAAATGCTAGATTACTAAGAAAAGTCAGAATTGCTTAAATATTTGTATAAGTAACGAATAAATATATTAGTACTGATATGAGCAACTTTGCATTGATTGTTTTTATCCGTTAATGTTATTTATGATTTTTTTAAATATTTGAGAATACTTTATGTATTTCTAAATACACCAAAGAAATCAAAGTTTATAACCTCACTGGCTACAGATTTTCTCTATACAAGAGGATAAAGAATAATCAATTAAAAATTTTAAAAAGTAAATATATCATGCAGGTTTTACCAATATACGCAAAATTTATTTAATTTGTATCATTGTAAAATGAGTTGACATTTTTTCGTCCCTTTAACTCCAAATTTTGACGTAAAATATTAAGAATTTAAAAAGACACTTTTAAGTATAATGTGGCATTTGGGAAAAAAGCTGTTTTTAAAACGCTGTTATGTGCATATTTTTAAATAAAGGTTGCATACTAAAAACTTGAACAATTCGTGAAAACTGATTTTGTCTCTATACTTAATGAAATAGTCGTAAATCTGACAGTGAATATTTTGGTTTTCGTTTATTTACTACACAATTTAATTTAAATTTTATTGCCTTTTTAAAAATGAGATATTCTACAGATGTAAGTTTATGCCCAAACACCACTGAATAATAACATTCACTGTAACATACGTGTGTTAATATAAACAGCTCTTAATTTCAGGATCATTGTGCAGATAAATGCTTGCATTATTGTATCAATTATTTTATTATAACCTGTATTTCGGTATGAAATTGGAAGGAAAAAATTAAATTACAAAAAATAAAACACCAAAAACTGTTCTATTGTTGTTCATAACGATTTCATTCATCTGATCGTAGTTTGATCCTTTATTATTTACGCGATATTAATTTTCTTTATTATGTATGTTATATTTTTATAAAATTTCCGGAAAGGTTCTGAATATTAATGAAACCCTTAAACGACCATTAATTCAATTGTCCTATACAAATTAAGCAGTAAATAGAACACAGATACACTAAGAGATGTAGTTTATAGATTTCATATGATATAACACCAATTTGTTGCCAAAAAAATAATTTTGTTAAATAAGTTGTAAATTTTTTTGGCTGTTTTTAATTTGCCGTCCACTTTACGGTAACATTGGCCACCTCTTGGCGTTTCTATCAAGTATATATTGTAGTTGAAATCAAACGGCTGAGCGGGTTTTTCTTTTACCTTGGCTTTTCAATATCAGTGTTTTGGCCATTGTCGTATATGTCATTAAACAAATCGACCGGTATTATTCTAAGCAGGCAAGATATATAATATACACGCATTTTTTTTCTAGTTCTATCAATAGTTTCAATTGAGTATGCTTTTTATATTTCAATAACACTACAATGTTATCGGAATTGCGTGTGTCAACGGTTTTTCAATTTAATGATAATAAAAAATATTAACTATTTTTAGAGTAACACATTAAATTTATAATCACGTACCAATTATAAAATCGCACGAGAAACGTTTTAACGTCTACATAACCTATTTGTAGACGTACGAATACCAACGGTTTTTGGCGCATTTTTTAAAATGGTAACCCATATTTTATCTCTACTACACAAAAGTAGCTTCTTTTCTTTTGCAATTTAACTCATATTAAAGTGTTGCAACGAAATTTAAATATTTACCGTAGAGTTCTTAGCGAAATAAGAATTAAAACTACAAATATTATTTACATGCAAAAAATTGAAACAAATAGTCAATATTAGTTTGTTTAAATGCTCGAAAGCAAAATACTATAAATAATTATTTGCAATAAAAATCTTTTGATGTTCACCGATTATTGCCATTTTTTAAAATTCCGTCTGAGCTGCTAATATGTATTCATCAGTTCAGCCATACTCAACGTTTTTTTTTATTTCTTGCCACATACGTGTTTACTGCACTATGTGGGTCATAACAAAGTAAATTACTATAATGCTCACAATAATGTAAAACATACAGTTATTTGTTGAAAAATGGGCTAGATTTTTATGTCAAAACAAAGACTTACAGACAAATTATACATTATATTTAATTGCTTCGCGCCAATCCAAGACCCCAAGGTTTGCATTAGTTATTTAATTTAATCAGCAAGCAATGCTTTGTAACAAATATCTCTTCTTCAAAAAGCATTTTTTTAACTGTTTTTAAATACAACGACCTCCCACAAAACGGTTACGTTACCACTATTTAACTGGCTCCAATTTTTAAAATAACCAATACTTATTAGCTCACACAAATAACTGTTATATATTAGAGAAGGGAGATATGATTATAAATTGTGTCCAAAATGATGGATTGATACAAAAATACACGCGCGATCGGGAGGATTGTCTTCTTTAAAACGAGAAAGGACGTTAACGTTTTTAATTTTTCAGCGAGATAACGTTTTATTGCATGAAAACTACTTAATCACGCGCGAGAACGAGACTAAATCCAACTAATGCAATTAACATACTTTTTAAATGACGTCATGTTGTACTGTCAAAAAGTGCATAACAACACTGCAACATGCCGCACCATTTACCATAGCTGGAGAAGCGATAATAAACCTTAACAATCAATCCACATATATAAAATATTTTTTTTATATCTTAATGATATTAAACGGTTTCTATCTAGCCAAATCGTTTGTTATATTTAACTAAAAGTATTTTTCATACTACATACATTTGACAAGCGCTGGGAAAAATTTTGAAATCAGAAAAACTTAATATTCATTTATCTACGTTAATAAATCATTTTTTAAGATAAATCGTAACATCTAAGTAAACCTAAAAACCTGCGCAAAAAGAACACATCGATTTAGTTTTAATTTTCTTTGTTTGTTGTTTAATATCATAGAAATTTCCTACTTTTTCTGTGGTTATTATTTGATTAAAATAAAAATCAAATATTCTGAGGATAAAGTTAAACAATTTTTTGTCGAAATAGTAGTCTTACATTTTCCCGCTTGTTATTCACACAAGATGATATACAATAGATGAATTAATTTTAGAATGCTTATAAATCCAATTAAATATTTCAAGAATGAATGAATCAATAAAGGAAAACTTATACAGTGGAACCTCAACTTGGTAAAATACTAAAGTTGCATCTTTATTCGCCACAAAGTAATATTAACGGTATCACCCTTGCCATCTGACTTGTCAAACTGATATTAAAACATTTTTTGCACTCCTGAATAATTATGAAAACGTAGTTATTACCGTTTACCATCACAGTATCGTCATATTGAACTTGCAATCATTTTTGGTCGTTTCGTTTTTGAAAAAGGAACCAATTTCAGCAAATGAAGCGATACATACAGCGATTTTTAAAAATTATCTCTGTTAAATTTCATCAAAGACCGACAGCGAGGATTCCAAATCCCCCGTGTTAATAATAACATATTACAGTGGAACCCTGAAGAATTTCACAAGAAGTTGACACCATTCGATTATTTCAACAAATACGATTTGATAAATAAAACTTTTACAAAACCTTTTCATATTTAACAATTTTTGTAAATTAAAGAGGGAACATTGTTTTTTTTTTTGGATAAAACTTTTTTATTATTATCTAAGCTATTCCGCATTTTACATTTTTTTAGGGTCCATTGAAAACGTCAAATCGAAGCTTCAATGTAGTTATTATTCATTATTGATAACTCATCAATAGATCTGACGTATATTCAAAAAATGTCATATTTATGTCAAATAATCAAGACCGATCTTTTCTTAAAAATTGCAATTATTCATAAAAACAGCTTTCATTGTATCCCAGAACACGTCTTATTATTTGTATACCGTTGTAGTGTGATGAATCAGTGTTGTGTGTTACTATCTTAGTATCTTGCTCTGACAAAACGCGATTTTTTATTGTGATATATATATTCCTTTCAAATTATTGTGTCAATTTATTGAATGCAATATGATGGAAACATTATTCAAAATTCAAAAATGGAACCACCATAAACAATGGAGGTATTTTTTTGCAAACACAGATGTCAAAAGAACACTGTTTTTTTGCATGTCATATTCTACCGAGTAAAACCATAATTCTAAAAATATTGTTTTACAGCAAC
The DNA here is from genome assembly GCA_028555115.1 of Himalopsyche japonica. Classification (NCBI taxonomy): domain Eukaryota; kingdom Metazoa; phylum Arthropoda; class Insecta; order Trichoptera; family Rhyacophilidae; genus Himalopsyche; species Himalopsyche japonica. The sequence goes on along the minus strand of JAHFWJ010000560.1, from coordinate 471,915 downwards.
GTATTAACAGTGTTAAATTTACAAATGTTGTCAGTGTCAATATTCAAAAGCGATTAAATATTTGAAGTAAAATGCTATTGAAGATGTCATTTTTATAATAAATAAAACTTTTTTAAATAATAAAATATTAACTCCCATTTCCACAATTTAATATTTTTAAAATCCGTATATAATCTTCAAGCATTCTCTTACAAATATGTAATAGACCTGACAAGTCAGTATGAATGTGTAAAAATGCCAAAATGCTAAACAAATGTTGAGAGTGACAAAACATATGATTATGCACAACGTTTTAACAATTAAAAATTAATATTGAAACTCTATCAAGCACCCTCAGTCGATATCGTAAATTATATACATTATTATTAAGAGGATCGAAAAAACGATGTCATCAATCCCCAAACTAAATTAATATTCGACTTAATACTAACTAAATATGTTTATTATTTTAAATTGCCAATGATCTCAACATTATGTATATTAAAATAATGTTTATTCATATTCATTTCTTTGCATAACAAGCCATTGACCATACAGACGTTTTATAGTTTGAAAAACACCAAACAAACATGGTGAAATATATTCAATTGTCTCTACATATTGTTTGTTTACATATATTAATACTATGCCATACATTTTAAATGATAAACAAAAAACCATATCCTGTCAAATTAATAAAGGGTAAATAATTAACGAATATTTTTGTAAAACCAAATATATTTGCGATCACGGGACTCGGATAGAATAATAAAATTCTGACACTTAGTGATTACTGGCGATACACTTTTTCACTAACCATATGATGATTTGACAATTTAAGCCTTTTTATTTTACTTTGAATATACGGTAAACAAAAATATATATTCGAACCATAAATAATATTTTTTTTGTCGGGTATTACCAATTGAAAAAAATACTGTGTTAATTACTTTTTATTCACTTTTAAGCGACTATTGTCACATTTAATATTCGAACACTTATGACCTTGATATCCAAATAATAACCTCATTATTTTTAATCAAATTTTACGGGATTTTTTCGAAATAATGTTAGGAGGAAAACACTGAATAAGGAAACACTTTGTCCAAAAGTTTTTATTCGAATTTTTTAACATACTATATACACTGTTTGTAGATATCGAAAAACTCTTTATCCTGTTATAGCTTCTCAAAATATCGTAACATACACTTTCCAACAACATTGATTTTATTTTAGTTCTTAATTCAAAAATTGTTTAACTGTGAAAGCCGAGTTCTTGAATAGCGCAAAATGCTTTGTTTCCAGAAACTTGCACACTGATTTTAATATCGAATTGTTAAAATAAACTTCATTTCGATCCAATGTTAAAAAAATGAATTTAAAAAAATAACATCTTGTAATAAAACTATTGTCGTCGGATAAGCTTATTATGCAACTGGCACAAAATTATTTAAGATTTTTCATATAATATATTATCAACAAGCAAAATATAAGGTTAAAAGATAAAAATCCTTCGTGGTTGTTGGTGCCATGATCGATTAAAAATCATTCTGAATAGTTTTGTTTATTACCTGTGTAGCGTTACCAAGCGATCGGCAATCTTGAAAAATTGGAATAATATTTTTAATTTTTACATTGATTTTCTTAATCAAATTATTTGCTCTACCTCTGATCTAATGATAAATTTTAAAAATAAAATAACACATGTTTATCGTAGAGTTTTTCATATTTTTCTGAAAAATTTACTTAACCATTTTTATGACATGACTGAATAAAATAACTTTATACTTTGGCTCAAAAAATTGTGGGCATTTTTATTATTATTCTCCTGATGACAGTATTCAATTTTAAAAAAGCAATTTGCTTTGAATACAAAAGAAAAAAATGTATTGTACATGTATTTAATTAATATTTAAATATATTAAATAACAAAGTAATTGAAAATATTAAATGGTTGGTTTATTTTCAATTTGTCTATTACGTGATCTAAATGTGGGGGCGTATATAACGTTAATTGTGATCATAGAAAGATGGCTATAAAAATACTTATTATTAATACACACTAATATATTTTTTTTCATACAATTAGCTTCTTACTAGTGAAAATAATTCAGAAGGAATTGGTAAAATTTATCTCAGACAACTTTGAAAATCTTGATACCGTAAAGTTACTCCTTATAATAGGATCCTAAGAAGATTCTGCTGTATAGAGCGGACAGGGGAACAGTGGCGTCAAAAAATATTTAATTTTGAAGAGTATTCGTAAAAAATATGACAAATTTTGTTTTAAACTGTCTTCGGTTATATAAGTTAAAACTACAGTCCCTAATTTCAAAGAAAAAAAATGATATTTAAATAGAATATTTTCGAAATTCGCGAAAGGTGAAGAACCGCCCAAAATGGTCGACATTTTTAATAAGTTTGCCGTATGTCGCACTTTAGTCGTATGGATCTTAGAAGGTTAGGTATTCATTCAATATTTCCACAAGGCACATTTCCACTTTCGGAATAAATTCCTTAATATTATATAATGAAATTAGCATTATATGTAGAACAATTAAATGTAATTTTTATCAACTGTCGACAAATTTTCTCGTTAAAACCATAAAATAACCGTGGCGATGCAATATTTTGTGAATGAAAATTTATTTCATCGTAAAATGATAGAATGACAACGAAATAAGTTCAGTTTAGATGATTTAAAATGTTGTAGTTTTTCAAGAAATAATTATACAGTTCCTCGACAATCATTTACATTTACCAAAACTGGGAATTAAAAAAAAACTTTTTTAAATTTATTTGATAAAACAATAATATATACAACTACAGATATCGTTATTTTTTAACAGTAGCAATAAAATAAAACGATTATCTATGTAAAACAATTACAATATTAGATAATTTCTATCGATATTATTGTAGTTTTATCTGACAGATAGTTCCCGCCAAATCGACAATCGATTTGTTTACTGCTTTTATGTTGACACAATCAGAAAGAATCAGAAGTTTCCCGCCAAATGCAGTCTGTTAATAAAAAACGGTTAAATAGAATATTTCTTTCACCAATCTACGACAGTGAACTTGGCCGTTACACTACGGCTGCTACGACCTCCGACATCTTTCATAAACGAGCGTTGAATTTTCCATATAAAACGATAATGCCATTTCATATGACGAGCAGTAGTGCGCCGCGCGCGGACTAAACATGAACTAAGAAAATTTTCAAAATTAGAACATTCCATGAAATGTCAAAATTTTTACGATTCCATAGAGAAAAGTGATAGAGAATGAATCGTAACCATACAAAAAATAAGTTTTATTATAAAAATATGCAGCATAAAATAACATAAATTTGTTTAAATCTTAAATAAATTATTTGTATGTTTTAATTTTAATACATATGCTTTGTTTTTATTTTTAAGTGTAATTACTTGAATATTTATATGAAGTTTATGAATAACTATGAATGACAGTGTAAATCTTTAAATTTATTTAAAAAGTGGAAGACATATAATCGTAAGTAAATAAACATTACTAAACCTTAAAAACATTTGTTATTTATCTAATAGAATTATTTTTTTTGTATTAATAAATATTTCGGCATTTTCTGTTGAGTTTCAAATACAAAGGCATAATGAGTTCTTCCTACGTCAATAGACAATTTAATCAATCAGCACTCATATGTAGTAACTAACTAGCCCAATAATCGTAATTCTCGCATACATAATTCATTTTTTCCGTAATTAAAATGTTTAGTACATAATTGCTCACTCAATTCTTTGCTAAAATGTATCTCTAGAACACTTTAACAGTGTGTATTAGTTTTTAAAGCCGCGGAACGTTTTAACATCAGAATATAGTTTTTTTAATGATTAAAATTAGTAAAGTATTCATTTAAACATCACAATAAATTAGTAATTTAGGGACACTTAGAGTTAGTAATAATCATATAAAAATATTTAATGGTTGAAACTCATAATATTTACACGTGAATTTCAATAAAAATACATTTATTAATATTTTACGAGACGATTTAATTTTTTCAGAATAACTTTATAGCAGGTTATGTACTCGTGAATTTAATTGATGAAACTACACATATTTGTAATAATCAACATGTTTTATAATAAAAATATATAATTAATTAGAATAACCGTACAAAAAGATTGATTTAATTCATAAATCCAGCGGTTGTATACTTTATTTAAACAAAACCAAAAAAATACAGATAACCGGTTAAGAATCACTGGATACAATCAGCAAATTACATAGTTTAATTGACGGCAAGAAATAATAACCAAAACATCTTTCAACGTTTGAAGAACTACTTCTTGTCATTTTCCCTCATCATTTTAGTTTCAATTCTAAAAGATCGGAAAATATCACAAATCTAGGTTTTAAAAGAATCCTGATAATTTATGCAACTTTTTACGTCTCTGGTTTAGCAAAGAAAATGACTTGTGTGTCATTTCCACGTGACTTATAGATTATATAATAAAACGAGTTCAGATTAAATCAATAAAGCATACATACAATTTTTGAATCAAATAATTGGAAGCCAATTGTTTTCAATATTTGATAGTTGTGATTGTAAAACATTCATGCTTATAAAGGGTCCAAGAAATACGTGTAAGAAAATTTGAAATAATTTTCATCACATATTAAATAAAACATTTTACCCGAATCCGTCTATTAAGATTATTAATATTATGTTTGATAACAGTACCTGGCAATTGCAATGTTTTTGATATTAATTAAGGATAATTAATGGAGAAATATTCTTTGCATAACATTAAAATTGAAAAATAATTTGTAATATATTTGCATTCCTTCAAAAATTTCAGGTGCTTAACATAAGCAGTTATAGAATGATATTAAAACATCACTCGTTACAAATATTCATTTACTCAACTTAATTTTTTTATACTTTTTATTTGTTTTATAATAATAAAGATCAATTTCATTTGTTGACATACATTTATTTTATACACAGCTATAATTTGGAGAACGTTTCAAAATTTATGAAAGTTAAAACACATTTTTGAATACATACTTATTCCACCAATATATTTATTAATCACTGTTTTGCTTAACTAGAATAAAAATCAGTGATATACTCGTTAAACTTTTGATCCAAAGTATTGGTTTATAAAATCGTAGAATAGTACGAAAAAATCTGTTTTATTTTCAATAATACGGTGTGTTTTCACCAAAAATCAACAGTTAAATCTATCCAAGTAATTATGGCGAAAATTTCAGGTGAAATTTTGATATATCAATTCAGACAGACAAAATACACTAATCCTGTCAACAATAGAGTCATAATTTTGTCTATGGTTTCAACGAAACGTCTCCAAACGAATTTTATATTACTGGAAATCATTTGTTAGATATATTTTCACGTGTATAAGTATATTTCAATTCCTAATAATTTGATTAGATATGATGACGATGTAATTTGATGTGATGTCACTGAAACGACAACAAAAATATATTTTTATCTGAAAAACACCATAGTTGTTACATATACATATTTTGAATAAATAAACCAAAGTTATCATTATAGAGCGAAAGAAAAGATGATTACAAATGTTTATAATTATTTTTAAGAATCCAAAGCAATTTTTCCAAATGGTAAATACTGCTTTATTTTAATCCTAGTGTTTTTATTCAATTGTTCAAAAATTATTCAAAAAAAGTGTTCCACAGAAGGTGGTATTTTCAACATTTTTTTGTTGAAGAGGGCCGTGGCATAAAAAAGTTAAGGAAGTACTGATTTAAATTTCAATATTTTACGGTAGTGATTTGAAAAAAATGATCTAGTGAAATCCATCTTTATGTGATCAACATTTCGACCGGAGATATTGCTGGTGTTGTTTAGTACGTAAAATAATAAAGTTAACAATATTGTTTGTTATTAAAAATTAATTTCCTCATAGATGACACCAAATCCACAATAAATCGTTCTCATCGAGAAATGTATCAGCAATTATTCCATCGCATAAAAGTATGTTATAAAACGTGTTATGAGTGTGTTCACAATATTGATATAATCAATTAGCGCTTAAGAATTCGACATAATTTTTACAGCAAAATGCAAACAATTCATTATTCATTATCAACATTACCGCAACAGTAAATATTTAACCAGGTTTCACAGACTCTAACTTAAGTATTGCAAAGATATTTTATAAATCAAACGTTCTAAACACGTTTAAAAAAAATGTTTTCCCAAGTAGTGATTTCAACAAATCATTTTTTTATTTTGTTCTAAATTACATTACTTGGCTACATTTATCTAAAGCGGTAACGTCATTTGGAGATCTACTATAGAAACTATTTGAAGCATGATTTAAGAAAACAAAATGAACATAATATATAATGTTTTAGATGAATAAGGAATTAGGAATTCCGTTTTAGTAAAAAAATGCTTTTTATTCTGTTTGACGATGCTCATTAAGTTATCGAAACACGTGTCACATCCAATTACACAACGAGAAAAACAACAATAGTTTAATAAAAAAAGTAAATTCTGTTCATATTTGATATATTACCATGAGATAATAACTCCAATTATATTTAGATTCAATCTTCATCGCTGCATATTAATATGTCTTATCGAATAATTGCTGAATTCCTTATTCTTTTATACTTCAAGCGTTTATTTAAATTTCAATTGTTATCGACCAGAGCCGTACCTAGTAGTTTTGCCACCTATGTGTAAACACAAATTGTCTCTTCCCTCACAGATTGAATATTCATAGAAATATCATAAATTTTAGTCATTACTAAAAAATGAAAAATTATGTTTGATTTGAAAAATAATGTCATGAAAAATGAAATTATACTTTTTTAATTATTTAAATAAAAAGATATTTTTGAGAATTATTAGAAAATGGTATTTTTCTGTATATCTGCTACCTTGACCTATGATAAACATCAAATTAAACAACATAAAAGTAACTAATTAAAAAAAATGCTTTCTGTGATATCATATGTAAAAAAAAAATTAAGCGCCCGTGTGGACCGCACAATGTTCACATATGGTAGGGTCGGGCCTGCTTTTATTATGCACAATGCATCATACTATCACAGTATAATTTATAATATATAGTAGATTCCATGGTAACGACTTAATAGGTTTTCGCTTTTGTAGCATGGAGATAAACTCTGCCAGTTTGTAACATGACGAATAAATAAATTGACAACTCTTCGGAATACGATAAAAAGTTTTTTTAAAAAATCACCATAAAATTTTATATAAAAAATCAATTACCACATTAATTCGCCTCAAGATATATAATAACAAGAAATAAATTTTGTAAAATTCACTGGTTCGCGTTTGCCGAACTAATGTGAAAATTCGTTGAAAATTATGCGTCAGCAATCATTAACACCTTATCGTGTCTATACAACATAAGCCATTACGAAAAAACTAAGTAAATAATGTCTTGTGACTGATTTGTAGTAATCAAATTAAAATAAGAGGTCAAAAATGGCAGCGCGAATTCATTTGTATTTTTCTGTATATAATATATATATTTGGGTATTATTTAACGTTTGCTGTCACAAAAGAGACTTTATTAATTTGTTATGGTTATATGGAGAAGCAATCGTTTGTTCGTGTTTTATTATTGTATTTTAATCTAAGATGCATCAAATATGTCAGCTTATTCTTTTTTAATACAGGAGGCTACATGTGGATTTTTATTTTTATAACGTGCTAGTAATATATCACGATAGTTGCATTATTTCTCATCACGGTTAAAAATACCTCATGGCCCTTAATACTTAGTCTTGTAAATTCATTTTCTGTTTGGTACTTGTTACTTATTGTATTTTTACATAGTTGATTTATCACTATAATTTTTCCGAATGCCGCCAAACACTAGTCTCTCGGAAATGTGACAGCTGTGATTAAAATTTCAAGCTATCAATATATAATATTTGATGACCGGACATTGACAGCATTGATGCAAGGTGGCAAAAACACATAGTGTCATTTAGAATCGAGGACTAATATAAAAATATAGTATTTATAGAATCAATATACAACACGCTTTTAATTTTACAATTCATATAATTTCACTGGGCAGACGCGCATTGAAAGGTACGAGAGAAAATAAAACTATTGATTGAATTGGCATTCACTTTGTAGAATTCCATTATAACACGGTGAAAAAAATAAAACTACTCTAAAATTTAGCTTCGTGGTCTTCAAAATACTAATAATATATTTATAATTTATCATTAACCCTAAGTGGTAACTTAACATAATGGGCTATTTTCGTTTATATTTTGTTGTTTTGTATATAGTTTTAATTATTATTTTTTGGCAACGATTCAGTAGTGTTGATGTTAAAAAACTTCTCTAGAATATTTAAACTAATCAGAATACATTTTGAAAAAAAAATTAGCTCGAATGCTCAACACTTCGACTAATCAAAGACTTCATTTAAGCGTTTTTATATGATGAAACCTATCATACGTTTTTGTATGAATTCCATGCCTTTTTACGCGGTTTCTTTTTCTGCGGGCTTTTGAAGAACGTACATGCCGCGTAAATCGGAAGATGAGTGTATTTTTGTTAGTGTTGAAAATATGCAAAAATACTCACAGTTCCCAGTTTGAGAGCCGGTGTTCTATAATATTGTATTGTTAAAAAATGAAAAAAATATTTATTATTATCATTTGAATTATGTATAATTTGGGTTTTTCGTTACAAAGAATCCCTCTAAATGCCAATATTCTTATAAAACCACCGTAATGTGATATATGCAATTTAAAAAGCATCCATTCTTTAGTAAGGAAATTCATTTTTGCTCAAGATAACAGTATAGTGCAGTCTTTAAGCGTGACAAAATTGATTCTAGAGTAAATTCTAGCTTTCTGTTACTGAGATAATTTGATTACTTGATCGTTTCAGGAAGTCTTTATATTCGTTGTGTCCTAGTTTTTTTGACGAAAAAAATACGTTTAATTCGTTTTTTATGAACACCAAGTAGCAGAAGTATGGTGAAGTAAATAAATAAAGTTATTTTACTGCAGATTTTTACAATTCACAATTTAGAAAATGAGAACGGAATGATTCTTTAAGTATCTTAGAATCGAAATAAAAAAATAATAATAATAAAATATGTAGTGCCAGATTAATGGATATAATATTAACCATGGTAATATAAATATCATATTTGCTTTCGTGTCAAAACTGCCCGTATGAATATATCGGTCAGACACTTAAAAGTTTTAAGCTTTTATCGCGTAAATTTATTCAATAAATAACATGCGATGTAATAATAAATTTACTTTTAAGGTATTAACTGACCCTTCTTAGTGGAAAGATTGTTGTCTTATTGTTAAAAATATTTTATTTATTTTTATTTCAGATTCTAACTTACTTAATCGTCCATCACCAGCAGTAAGATGGTGACCACGAAAATTACCCCTCGTCGGATCCTGGCGAAGATCTTTCCCATAGTCACTTGGGCGAAAGATTACAATGTTGGTGTCGGAGTTGAAGATCTGGTGGCTGGAATAACTGTGGCACTTACACTGATACCTCAATCGATAGCGTATGCCTCCTTGGCTGGATTTGATCCTCAGGTATAAACTTCAGGACAATTTTTGTCAAGTCTTGTTTATGAGGCTTGACCATGAAGGGAAATTTGTGTCGAATAAAACATTATTCTAATCATGTATGCTCGCAATGTAAAGCTTGCAGGCTTTTAATGGAAGCTTTATCATAGGTTCATTTGTGAATATGCTACATGACAACTGTTCGTCATTCAGTAGCTTAATCTTTCCTCTCTTGGGACAGAGTTAGAATAAAAGAATTATACCAACAGTTAGCTAATCAATCTTTTCATTTTGGATTGTATTCGTGAAAGGTGAGAGAGGAATAGAAACACTACACATATCCACGCCTTTGAATAAAAACAATCTATATCTGTCCGGGAATTGGAAGTAATTAGATGAGATTTAACTAGCGTAAAGATTAAAAAATACAGTACAGTGAGTGATTCATTATGACCATTATCTTTTGCAAGACTATGTACGCTATCCGAATTGTTCGTTAACCGATCGTCCGAGTTTTACAGGTAAAATTAGTATATTAGAAAGTTAATTTTATTTTTTTAACCGAACACATTTTTTTTCGTTTTAGTGTTCGTTGTTCGATTCGTTCGCAATCCGAATTTTTGTGAAGTGCTGTATAATATATTTAGTTATGACAATTTATATCTTAAAACTTATTTTTAGCACAGTTTGATTGCAATTGGATAAAATGCAGAATGGCAATTCAAAGTTCACAAATAAGCATTGAATTATCAGTGAAGTGATCAAATCAATTTGGCATAATATCAATTGTAAAAAAACACAATTGTTGACCAACCTTCAGATAAAAAATGGAAGTAGCCATGACAGTTCTATACAACATCTGAAAAAGATTTGTTATTTTGATGATGTAAAATTGAATGTGATCATGTAAATTTTATACGATCCCCGTAACTAATTATATACTGAAAAGGAATTATCTTGGATTTTCGTCTTACGAGATTTTAGCTCTATTCTTAATAGAAAAATAAAAATATAACGCTTTATATTGCTGTCAAAAATACATAGTATATTCATAAATTAAATTCATATGCAACGTAATTTTAAAAAACTTTCATACTATTTCCCATGTCCAGTTTTGTTGCTGTATTCGTTCACACTGTCCAGTTTAGTTATATTATAGAATCGAACAGAATGTTAAACGTTAAACAAATTGATGTGGAAAAAAGCGCGATATTATTCACTGTTTACGAATTAAATGAACCTAAATACAAAACTACAAAAAATATGCGGCATTCATATAACCTACTGAGATTTCTTTTCAACGAACATTTTCATACCTAATTACAATATTTCACGTTTCAATTATTGAACTTCTTGATATACTTTTGATATGATTTATATTTGACAAATAAGTAAGGTTGTGTATGGCTGTCCTAGATAAATGTATTATTATACTAATTAAAACCGAATCTGCCCTTGGCTTTGGTATTATTTTTATTTAAAATACTGTCAAGTAGATTTTATTATACATATAAACTATCTCAAAAAAACATTTGATCTCCCTTTTTACAGTACGGTCTCTACTCATCGTTCGCCGGAAGTTTGGTGTACATATTCTTGGGAACGGTTCCTGAGATTAACATCGGTCCAACAGCTCTTTTGTCCTTGCTCACTTTTACCTTCACTCATCACACCAACCCTGACTTTGCAGTACTTCTATGCTTCCTAGGAGGTTTTGTTCAGCTGGTGGTCGGCATATCAAGATTGGGTAAGTAATCACATTTGTGCTTAAAGTATCTAACCAAATTTATGATTTGTCCGATTGAAAGTCCGATTTTAATGGCAATGATTGGGTTGGCATTTACTGAACTGAAATGAGACAATTAATGCAGCTTAAATGTCAGAGAGGTCTTCATTCTCATTTATAAATGCTACTCGACACGTGTTTCATTTCTTTCAGAAATATTGTCAGATTAACTGTATTGCAAGATTATTCTTTACAAAGAAAACAATGGGTATATTCCCTCTTAACTGGACGTGGATATGCTAATATTTGATTGTTGTTGAAGTCATATTAATTTCTAAAAGCTTTTGGTTTTTGAATTCAATTCAAATAATATTAAAATACAGTTAGTCTTACAATGTTTCTCACAGTAAATCACATGTCACATTTTGTAATACACCTAGTGAAATAACGAAGAAATTGAATTATATTTTTTATTATAAATTAAATTTCAAAAATTCCCAAGAATCAATTGAAAATTGTTAGAATTTTTCTTCATTATATACTTAATATTTAAATTGTCAATAAATTGTTATTCAACACAGGAAATGAAATCGAATATATACTAGCAACATTTTTAAATCAAAACGTTCCTATTAAAAGATTTTCATACATAAATTTTTCGACATTTTTAAAGGATTCCTCGTGAACTTCGTCTCCATGCCAGTCGTATCAGGGTTCACATCTGCGACAGCGTTGGTGATAGCCTGCTCACAGATCAAAGGACTCGTTGGCCTCTCCTTCAAGGCTGAGACCTTTTTGTCCACGTGGATTGGTCTCTTCGAGAATATCAAGAAAGTTAGGATGGGTGATACTGTGCTTAGTGTCATCTGTATTATCACACTTCTTGCGATGAGGGTTAGTATCAGAACCATTTTTAAAGTGACGTGACAGCAATACGAAAATTTAGATTTCTTTAATTTCGTTAAAAAACTTGAGAATTGTAATCAGGCTATGTTTTTTGTATGTGGGCGATTGGAGACAATAATCAATACAGCCAACCTTCCCATAATGTAAAGACCACGCTATAGGAGTTCGTAAAATCTCTGAAATCTTCATTAAGTTGTCAAAAGCATTAATCAAAATTTTTATTTAATAATTCGATTTTCCGCGTCATCGTTTCATTTTCAATATTATAGGCCAATTTGTTATTAGGAAATATTATAAAAAACGAGTATAAGTATATATGAATTAAGCATGGGAACGTTTTCTGCAATTTGACAAAAATATACTTAAGTGTGATCTAAGTTATTACAAAAGTATTTGCTTTCTCGGGCAGAAAGGCCAATTACCCGTTTGACTCTTGTTCTTTTTATTATTCTAGCAATTGAAGGAAATAAAGATAACACCGAAAAAGGATGAGCCGATTACTAGAAAACACGAAATTGCCCAAAAGACAATTTGGTTTGTTTCCGTTGGACGGAATGCAGCAATTGTAATTGGTTGTGCAATTGCTGCGTATATCATGGACTTGCACAACTCTACCGCTCTGATTTTAACAGGTTCGTATTATGTAATAAATTTAATAATCCAAACTAGAGTTATTATTATTATAAACATTAGAATGGCAGATATCATTTTTATTTAACCCATTGACTGCTAACATCTTAACTGATGAGCCGCCTCATAAATTACAATGATTTGATAGATGATATTAAAAAATATTAAAGTGTTATGGAGTCAGAATTTTATAAACACGCTTATTTTTATAGTGTTGGCTGATCTGACATTATTGTATTCATTTTTAAAATATACGGTGTAGGAATATCCTTTGTGTAACTCAGCAGAGAAAGGCTTAAATAATAAAGTACAATTTCGGTATTATTTCCACGATTATAAATTATGATGATCAGGACCGGTTTCAATAATTGCGAATATTATTAGCCAATACGACACAAATTAAATCTAGACTATATATTTATAAAAAAAATGCGTTAATAACTATCAAGGTTTTAAGAATTATGAAAATAATTTATATGTAATTGTACAATATATAACGTCTTTAAATGAAATAAAATATCTTTTTACAATAAAATGTTAAGGACCTCTTGGTTCTTACTAATTTGTAATAATATTTAACCAACTCAAGGTTTGAAGAGAAGAAAATATTTTTTCAAGCCCCAAGCGAATACTGACTGTGATGTTTAATAAACGAAAGTTTTTTTATTTTTTGGTATATGAATTTTTTGATTAGTTATTTATCATTAGATTTATTTTGAAATTTTTAATCACAGCAAATTATAGTCCATATCGTCGATTACTTGATTTGTGCTTTTTTTTTGTTTAGGAAAAGTTCAGTCTGGTCTGCCCAGGTTTGGTCTGCCGAACTTCAACACTTCAATAGGCAATGAGACGTTCTCTTTCACCATGATGGCTCAGCATTTAGGATCCGGAATTCTTGTGGTGCCACTGATCGGAATTATCTCTAATGTTGCTATTGCAAAAGCTTTCGGTGAGTGGAATTCATATAGTCTTGAAAGAACGTGCAATTTTTCGATCTGAAACTAGATTACGTTTTTAAAATTGTTTTTTTTCAATGGAGTCTGTGAAAAGTTATTTTTATGTCGAACAAAAACAATGTCAATTTCAAAATTCATTTGATTAATGTTGACTTAAAAATAATTTATTTAAATGTTTTTATACTTTATCAAGGTCTTATATATATTTTTTATAATTTTTTGCAGCTAAAGGAAAAGTCTTGGATGCTAGTCAAGAAATTATAGCTTTAGGTGTAGGTAATGTAATAAGTGGACTGGTGCAGTCCATTCCAGTCAACGGGTCCTTTTCCAGGAGTGCTGTCAGTAATGCATCAGGAGTAAGAACACCAGCTGCTGGTTTATATACTGGTAAGTAATCTTTTAAATATATTAATAATATGTATTTTTCACATTGCTTTTCTGTTATATATTGTAATGGTCATCATATTGCTTGTCTATATAGAACTGATATTCCTGTTCTGAAAAACAGTAAACTAAGTCCCGTGTTTATTAAAACTTTATATCCTACATTAATCTTTACCCTACTATTTGCCAATTCAATTAACTTGTCTCTTTAAATTACTAAGAAACATTTGGTACTTGCCCTAGCTTTTCAAAACGGTTGATAAATAAAGTTACATTACACTCTCTCGTAATGTTAAATATATCACAGTCGATGGAATTAAATATTCTTGTGTGTGTAAAGCAAAAATCAAGATACATTTGATAGCTGTGATTTTTTTTTCGCCAGTAAAAAGTATTTCAATAAAAAAACTGCTTCAAATAATGTAAATGTTTTCGTCAATCAAACAATTGTATACCTCCGAAATAACTCCGTAAAGGCCACCTTTTATTTTGGTCAACATTGCTGTAAATATTCTTCTCATTACATGCTTCATTTAATTTAATTGAAGTTTCTTATCAAGGAAATGTGCATAAATCAAGGATTGTAAGTTGTGCTTCAATGAACAAAGCAATAGTAACTCTAAGCAAATGCACAAAATAACGCTATTTTAATGTGTTTGTAAAATAATAGTAAAAAATAAGGAAATAAACAATGCTGGAAAAAAATATGTTTAACTATGTTATGCTGTTGTTGGACATCTGTATAGAATATTATAAAGCTTATAAAATATAACACTAGATTTTTTATACTCTATAGATGCCAGTAACAATAAAAATATAATAATATTAAACTTTTTAAAATAATTCAAAACTTATATTTTATTTTTAAAATTTGTGGATTTATCGACAAATCTTCACGAAAATTGTGAAAGAAAGGACTATGGATCGAAAGACAGATCTTTAATGATATATTAATTCAATGAGTAATGTATTTTGTATGTGTGTGATAGAGTGATGGCTGACCATAGAAAACATACTGTGATGCTCTTTCTCATCAACAAAACATACTAAAAACAGAAGATAGTCATATATTTGTAAACTTTATACCACTTAATGTTAAGAATCTTGAATAATTCACACTTAAAGATCTAGAGAAACCAAAGTTCATTTGCGTCCAGATGATTTTTCTCAATATTCAACTTCACACTTATTTTCACTAAAAAACTTCTTTCTTCCTTTTTTCCTTGTCCTTTTTTTCTTTATCATAAATATCAGGATATATTTTACAATGTATCAAGCACATGCATGCAATAATATAAAACATAAATACTTGGAATGGTTAATCTAGTAAATCAAATGAACTTAGGGCAGTAACTTGGTTAAGTCTCTGTAGAGCAAAGTTTGCGACTTGATTAAACTCTAGTAAAAAATATTAGGTGGAGTATAATATATATTAGTGAAAAATGGTTCAACCTAAGGTTTATAGTCTGGGCAATCCATATTTATATATATCCCTGGTCACCATTGCCACAATAATTAGAAGTTTATCCTTATATAAGAGTATTGTTAATGAAGAGAATGAATTATTTATTTACAGAATGTGTAAATACAAATTGAATTGAAAATAATTATTGATTTCCAGGGGTTATTGTATTGATGACATTGGGATTCTTGACACCATACTTTTACTTCATACCGAAGGCAGCTCTTTCCTCTGTCATCATCTGTGCTGTGCTGTTTATGATTGACCTAGCTATCATCAAAGACTTATGGAATTCTAGCAGTGAGTCTAATATTAAAGTATTAATTTTTTAACAAAAAGTAAATAAAAGTTGAGTGATGAGACATCAAATACTTTCTTTAGTGGATAAAAAGATAGTTCTATGGGTGGAAGAAATAGCTATCAACATTTATATGTAGCTCTATTATATGGACCTATGCAGCTCTTTAATCAATATGATACAAAAGTATACAGAGCGATTGATCAAATAATAATATTGATAATCCCTAAAAAAACCCATTTCTTTATTTAATCTTTGCTGATTTACTGATTTTCCCCCCAATTTATTGCATATTGTTCTCAAATCATTCTACAGTTACTTTTTCTTTGATTTCAGAGCTCGATCTCATTCCACTCTTTGGTACATTCCTCGCTTGCCTATTTGTTGGAGTAGAATTTGGAATTTTAGTTGGAATCGCCATAGATGTAGTAATTTTACTTTACTACAACTCCAGACCTCGATTATACATGGAGATTAAAGAGGTAAATCGATTAATATTACATATTAATCAACAATAACATTAAAAGTCATTTAGGATTTTATTTTACTTAAATATATTTAAATTTCAGATAACTCCTAATGTAAAATATACCCAAGTGACTCCAAGCGGTGGATTATTCTTCCCATCTGCAACTTATGTCCGTGAAACCATTGGAAAGATTGGTGTTGAAAAAGATGAAGAACAAACAAGATACAACAATTCTGTCGTTGTTGTGGACTGCATGAATTTACAAAGAGCAGATTGGACCAGTTTACAGGTAACTTAAATATTCATTGCTAGATTATTTTCTTCCAAATTTTATGAGAGTATACTTGACAATATTCATTCATCTAATAAATAAATAGTAGCAGGTTTTTTTTTCTCAAGTAACGCGGTGGAACGGCAATCTGGCACCTTTTTCACTGTATTTTTGTTACAAATTTTTTGGTACACTTTGTGGCATATTTATATATATATTTGAATATATTTTTATTTAGTAGAATATTTGACATGAAGTGAGTTCCTGCACCTTTTTTTCTAAAAAAAACCCTACATAGTGAGTAGTACAGAAAATACAAAAAAATGTATACTTGTATAATCATATAAACATGCACTGTATTTCTGACTCAATCACCAATTTAACCCATGTTCGTCACTTGCTTTTAATTAATTAATATCTTATAGTAATTGTGGTCTCAATTATCCTCGGATATCAAGGAATTTTTTTACACACATACACCCAGTCCTTTTTTTACGCTATACATTGGTTCGAGAAAACGGCGCGTAAAAAAATCACAACTTTCATATAATTTGACAATCCAAAAATTGAAATATCGCGTGAAAAAGTCCCAGAAACATGTGAAAAACTGCCGTCCAAAAAATCGCGTATAATCGAATTCGCGTAAAAAAAGGACTGGATGTATTGTCTTTTTAACCATTTTAATAAAAAATAATATATGTTTACTTCTACAGTATTTTGACAGAAGAATATTGGATTTTATTATGGCAGTAAGTAGTGCTGTATACTTTTGTGGTTCAAATATTATGTTTATTCTTTTAAGGGACTGAAGTCACTCTTACAAGATTTCAATAAGGAAAACAGAATAATAGCATTCACCAACTGCCGTCCTTCAGTCAATGAAAAGTTTGAAGCTGAAATGGGTGAAACATTTTTGTACTGCGCGACAGATGCTGACATCAAAAGAGTATTATTAGGTATGTAAATTTTATGTAACAATCGTCAAATGTTTAATACTATAATAGGATCAAACACTTACAGCGTTTCGTGGTAAAATTAGACTGAACCACTGTTGTATAATGTAGCATTTGTAGCAAAATAAATATTATTCATGCACTATATTTAGTTTAATCTTAAATGTTCAAAATAATATTTTTTAACAAAATATTGAGAGCAATTTCACACGGAAAAGAAGAAATTTATATCAATGATGATGAGACCTTCATCTTGAAACTTTTATAATGGATAAGTCATTCAAAGTATATTGATTTATACGAAAGTGTACTTAATCATACATACATTATATAATACAAGTGAAGATTTTATTTTTTATTAATTGTTAGTTTCCAAGCAATCTCAAAAGAAGTTTTAAGCCAATTTATGGTTTTGTATTGTAGAATATTACAGATAAAGAGAATATATGTTTCAATATCCGAATACAAAATAATCGAGTGTTCGAAGAAAAGAAAACTACAGATAGAAATAATTGTTATTATGACTTTGTTTTAAATTTGCTGGACACTTTTTTTCAGGAAAAACTACTAATGGAGAGTATTTGACTGAAATCAAATTGGACGTCATAGAAATGGGCAGATTAGACAGCAATACACCATCATCAAAAAGCACGCACATGTAAAAGTATTAAAAAAATACCCTTGTAATTTTAGATGTATTTTATTTAAATTAATAATTATTTATTTGAATGAATGCGCTTCATAACCAGTATTGCAAACAAAATTATTAGACATAGAGTACCAGAGAAGCAATAGTTAAGTATTGAAAATGCATTTTTAGTTAATAGGTAGATCTTAATATTTAAATGTAATATCTTGATATTTTTATGTTAGTTAGACTAATCAATTTTGTGCAGTATAAGCTATTTTAATTTATTTATATCTACCAAATCAATTATCCGGTGAATATCTATAAAATTTATATGTGTAGATTGTACAGATATAGTTTTGAACTACAATAATCTCATTATCATCTACACATTTTAAGCAAAAGCAATGATATTTTCATATACACAGGAGAAACTTATTAACGATTTAAAATGTTCTATTTTATATTTTATGACATGAAAATTGATGTTAATTGTTTTATTATTATAAATAATATTGTTGTCATATTTATAATTAAGCAGATAGTAATTCAAAAATCAACATAATCTGTCAAAAAACTTTTCTTGTTAAACATGTACATAGGTACTTAAAATTTTAACATTTTATAAATAAATATGCATTGATTTTAGTAAAGATATTTTTTTAGCGATTTCTATATATTATATTTGAAACCTTAACAATGATTGTAAGAAAATTTAAAAAAAAATCTAGCAATGAATTTAGATATTCTTTAGATTTCACTAAGAAGAGTTTTTTTAAATTTAAGTAGCCAAAATAGATTAAAATGTTTTATAGTAATATATAATACGAGTATAAGAGCTAAGTTAGAGTAGTAGTTAATGATCTGTGATTTTACTATTGTAATTGTATATTTTATGATATCGACAACTATTGTATTGATTGCTGATAAGTTGATTAAAGATGTCAGAAAAAATTATATGTATAGTTTTATTTTTCTACCACACTGATTCTTCCGATGACTATTTCAGTGCACTGCCATCTCGAGGCAGAGCGTCGAAAAGCTTTAGTCCGAAAAGTGTACTGCTATACCGACACTATTATTTTGACATTTCAACCAAAACGAAGACGTTTTGAGCGATAAGTGAATAGCGGTCTTAGTGGTTTTGTTTGAGATTTTTTTCCGTGTCGGCACGACTTCCTTTTTTTTAATCCAATATGAAATAAACAATATTACGCAATGATCTCAAGACGGGGCCCGATCACTCGTGCGAATCGTTGGACCTTCTTAAAGTCATGATGCCTGTTAAATAGGGCGAACGAGGTAAGTGCAAAACCAAATCGCAATGTTTATAATATCACAAATGAATGGCATGTGTATCTTTTTTATCGTCCTTCGCTAAAAATAATAATTCACCACACTGTTATTTCACAATAAGCCATAGAAAGCGTTCAAATCAATCGCTATATGGGTAAATTTGAACGCCGATAAATAGTCGTTTTAGAAATCGAAAAACCTACTGCAAGTTTCACATGTGTTCCAAAACTGCAAACAACTGTGGAAGGTAGGTAAACGAATGTAATAACTTATAATTACTTCAAATCTTCAATTATTATACCAGTAATACTTCACACTGCGTAAGCTTATTTTTTACATAATTATCAACATATTGAATCATATTTATATTCAGTAATGTTCTAGAATATATTCTTCCGGTATTTAATCGACATAACAACTTCTCTCTGTTTTTAATATTTTTAAAATTGACTTATTTGTACATACTGTTAAATTTAATCTACACCCGATGAATTTGCGCACGAAATATCGATAAAATTTGTAAACATATCGAAAATTCTCGGAAAATCGTTTTGTTACTTAATGGCTTTCAATGTCGTTTTTTATGAAAATTGAAATTATTTGTCGGTAAAACGCGGCAAAAACGCGATTCTAGCTAGAATCTGACAAGAACTATCGACATATAGACTGATATTAAGCGAGAAAGAAAAGCGGTTACCTACTTTTTGGTTAACACATAACTTTTCGTCCACTTTCAATATGGAACATAAAACATAAGTTATAACTTATAAGCACTTAAGCACTATATGTAATTCAATTGCTCAACATCGGACTTATTAAGGTATTAGTAGTTAGTTAATTTTTTCCTCTGCGGCAGTGGCTTCCAAACTTTATTCTAATATGCCTCCATAATTATTTTTTTTAAGAAGGCATAGTAGCATAAATTTCTTAAAAGATATTAATGTGTATATATATATATATATATATATTTAAAATAATAATAACTTAATTACAAAAAAAATAAAAACTACAGTTAACAGAATAATAACAAGTTGTGCTCCCTTTCGATATGAAAATGTATTTATTTGTAGATATGGCATGAATTTTGTTTATTAAAAAAATTTTACGCAACCCATGTTGGAAACCGCTGCTCTGCGAAAATAAGATAAGTATTGAACGATTGTTACAAAAAACAACACTTATAAATCGATTGACTAATTAATGTATCAAAACTTCCGCCGGAGTATTCGAACCCGCGACACCGTAACTCAATAAAACGATTATTTAAATGCGTTGATTGCTCGACTACACAAAACTTTGCGGAATAAGTTTTGTGGACTATTTTTAATAAATTGGTAAAAATATTAACTTCAGTGACATATCATCATGTTCATTAAAAAAAAGATTACACAAGAAAATTGAATCATATAAAAATTTAATAAAAAAATTAAATCGAATTCGCCAATCATTGCGAGCGCTGTGACATGTGCGAGCGCATACTTACGTCGTTTAGTATTGCCAGATATTATAATATATAAAACATTTCTAATTATGTGTTCTTATTTAGAAATATTTTTTATTTGTGACATAGCTGGCCACTTAGTATTTTATTCCTTTAGCAATACGTATATATAAAAAAACTTTCAGTTCAAATTAACATAATTATAATAATTGAATCGCCAATATTAAAATATATATTTACGATACAGTGACAGTTGAGGAAGGATGCCATTACCCTTGGGTATGGGAATGTTAATAGCAAAACATTTTCTTTCACATAAATGATACATCTTGAACCCATTATAGATCAACTGATATCTTAAATACACATAATGTCTCTTAATTTAAAAAATGTGCGAAAATGTTAAATATTTCAGATGTTATATAAAAGGGTTAACTTTTATCTATATCAAGTTTTAGCATCTATCTAGTAAAGCCCAAAATTTTCCGGTTATTAAGGTATGATATGGTAGAACAAGTCAGCTTTGACGAAAACAACGTCAGATATTTTCTGAATATGTGAAGATATGTTAATTACCCGTTCTTAATAATAAATAAACAGTGATTATATAGACAAAACGATAGTTTGATTATGTTACCTCTTGCCCTTCACCCGGAAATTGTTAATATATATATATATTTTATTTCACGATGTAGGTGTTCACTTTTAAATTGTTCATGTTATACTGAAACACGTGCACCAAATTTAATAATACTATTATTTATTGTATTTTATCGCAATCTTTTTTTTTTTTATAACTAAAACAATACGTCGTAATGTCTAATTGAGTTATACGTTACTTAAAAATACAATATGAGTTGAATTGCAAATCTAAATACGAGATGATTATTAATTATTGTTGAATAAAACGGGACGAATTGTTTATGGATAACACGTGGATCAATAAGTCCCGGGACTGACACATATGGCGTTGCCAACAAAAGTTCCGTATGATTTTTCATAAGTACCAACCTTCAAAAGATACCTGTCAAAATTTCATGACATTCTGATGTTTGGTCCATGAGTTACAGTGATTTAAGTGACGCTCGTCTTGATATTCTCAGAATAATGGATTCGAAACAATTTCGTGTGTTGATTTATCATTGTTTTTTGATGAAAAAAAACACAGTGCAAGCTCAGCAATGGCTTGAAAAGTGCTACAGGGAATCTGCTCCATCAAAAACAACCATTTGTCGGTGGTATGCTGAGTTTAAACGTGGTCGTACAGACACTGAAGATGCTGAACGCTCTGGCCGGCCAAATGAGGCAATTACCCCGGAAATCATCAAAAAAGTCCACCAAATCGTTTTCGAAAACCGTAAATTAAAATTGCGTGAGATAGCTGACACCTTAAAGATATCATACGGCAGTGTGTACACTATTTTGCATGAACATTTGTCTATGAGGAAGCTGTTGTCAAAGTGGGTGCCGCGTTTGCTCACAGTGGATCAAAAACAACAACGTGTCGTTGATTCTGAGCGCTGTTTGAAGCTGTTTCGCCGAAACAAACCGGATTTTTTGCGTCGGTATGTGACAATGGACGAAGCCTGGATCCTTCACTACACTCCAGAGTCAAAGCGGTCGTCAGCCGAGTGGACTGCAGTCGGTGAGAAGCGTCCAAAGCGGCCAAAAACGCAAATGTGGACCGGTAAGGTTATGGCCTCAGTATTTTGGGATGCTCATGGAGTTTTGTTCATCGACTACCTTGAAAAAGGTAAGACCATCAATAGCGAACGTTACATTGTCCAATTGATGCGTTTGAAGAACGAAATCGGTGAGAAACGGCTCCAAATGAAAAAGAAGAAAGTGCTCTTTCACCAAGACAATGCGCCGTGTCACAAGTCGCTCGCTACAATGGCGAAATTGCATGAATTGGGCTTCGAATTGCTTCCACACCCACCATATTCACCGGATCTGGCCCCCAGCGACTACTACCTGTTTGCAGACCTCAAAAAAATGCTCCAAGGAAAGAGATTCTACTCCAACGAGGAAGTCATCGCCGAAACGAACGCTTACTTCGAGGCCAAAGATAAATCGTTCTACAAGAAAGGTATTGAAATGTTAGAGAAGCGCTGGACTGATTGTGTTGCTCTTGAAGGAGACTATGTTGATGAATAAAGTCGAATTTTGCCAAAAAAACGTGTTTTTCTTAGTTAGTCCCGGGACTTATCGATCCAAGTGTTATGTCATATCAGTTTAATGCTTATATTAATTTGATGAATAAAGTACTATTTGAAAAATATTACATTATTTACCTACACGAATATTGAAAAGTAATTTGTAACCAGAGAAAAATGATAAAACAACACCCTGATAGAATAAAATAATTAAATTATACAAATTTAGATTCTCCGTCAGATGTACCTTGGAATATAAAACAATTATACGAATTATTCACATTATTTCCTTTTTTCTGTCAAATGGGTGCTTGGTAGATTTTTTTTGTACTATGGTAAACACACACAAAAGATTATTCAAAATGACCTAATGAACGTTAATTCATGATTTTTTGTTTACTTAGAAAAATAATACTTACAATTACTATCAATATTTTAATTTTACATTCAAGTTATGATGCTAGAATAGGTGGGACAATGTTTTGTCTTTCTGTGCTTTAACATTAAGCATATAAAGCTCAGTTTCAGTAAAGTTTAATTTCAGTTCGAACGATGGGGACGCCAAAATCGTTGTCAACAACCATGTATAAAAAACAGATATACATACTTAGTTATTTTTACACTGTCATGTTTTTTTTTCATTGAATACGAAAGAGAATGTTTAACACATTAGGCACCCCTGTTTGTAAAATAAATTTCTAATTATACAATGAATATATGATTATTAATGTTGGCAATAATTTGATATGTTATACAAAAGGCCTACTCGCATTGATGAGTCATACAAAAACCAGATAATCGACTCACGTGAGTTTCGTTTAGTAGTTTCGGTTTTTTGTGGCACAGACGTCATTAAACTTTGACTTTTGTGAAGTAGTTTGTATTTTTTTTTTATTCACGCATAGTAAAATCTATGTGATCTTTTTTTCAAATTCCGAACAATTGTTTGCGTTTTGTTGTGATCGAATAAAAGCAACTTTTTCGCTTCAGTAAGAGTGAGGGTAAAAAACGAAAGAGCGTCCGAACGGCTGGCAGCTATTGCGTATTTGATACTACACATTTGTCAATTTGTACCATCCTTAATACATCCCTTATATCATCATCGTAATTTTTAGAAGTTCTGGCACAAGTTAGAATTTTTTCTCAAAAATTGCGAAATTTATATCGTTTAAAATTATATTAAAAAACCTAAAACTAAATCCTAAAACTCATACAGCATAAAAATAAGTAATGTGCATTTATTTATGAACGATGATGCTTTTTCATAATTGATTATTCATCGTTTTATGAATTATGTTTATGGCAGATAGAAATTTGCTCCATCATTTACAGTAAAATTATGACGCAGATATCGTCCAAAACATATAAAAAATTACATATTGCCTATAGGAAAAATAATTTATTCTGTGAAAATGGCTATGCAAATATTGTAATGTGTTTAAATTTTCGTCACTCGTTTTATCTGTCATACACCATGGCTCGAAACACACAACCGTTGATCTACTTTCAATATTATCGATATTTACTGGTTTTGGATTTTTAAATAAATAAACGAATTTTGAAAATGGAAATAGATCTCATCACGTACTATAAAAATACTCAAAATAGGATGTGAATTAAAATTTAACATATGAACAAAACACTTATATTAATGAATACATTTTAAAACTCTTGCAGCTACTTGTCGATGTTGAAATATTAAAGTAAATTTATTACTGAAATGCCAGTTCTTTAGGTAAGTGACTTTCGCCTCAATCAGCTGTGCGCTAACAGTTCGAAATAAAAATTGGAACTTTCAATACGTATTTTTTTTTCATATCGATTTAACAGAAAGATTTTTTTTGTGCTGAAATAGAAAATCTACCAATACTTCTCTACTTGCCGTCAAATATCAAGTCAGTATTAACCGTTTAAAAGCTAATTTTATAATAATAAATGTTTTTACTATTTTTTTAAATATTTTTTCTACTGAAAATACGCTTTTTTGTTAATTATTGTTGCCTTGTTAAGCTTTTTTGGTTTTAGTTGTTAATAAAACAGAAATTAGACTTTGATTAATACATGTAATATATATTTTAATACTTGATTTGTAGGCATTAGTTTTAACGCGTGCCAACCGATTATTAGTTGTCATCTTAAAATATTTAACATCAAAGTCGTTTGTTTTTTCAAAGAAACTTATTTTTAAAATTAATTCATAGTATAACGGTCACTTCCTCGTCCGTATTAGTCCGCTTTATCGGGGTTTTAATCGATCTATTTTCCATTGCTGCCGATGTTTTTTGTACACCGTGTTTTTTGTACTCAGTAGTAATATCTTATGCCGCTTTGATAGTCTATTTAACATGACCACCACGTGCTCAATCAGTCAGTCGGCATTTCGTCGTCGATGTTACTGTTTGCTTCGCAAGTGATTATCCTGATTTGTTTATATTAGCGTCGAGATTTCTCTGCGTTTTGTTTATATTTTTGCCAACCTCGCGGTTTTTCCAGTGCTTATAAAACATTGACAATTGTTTTGGAAAGTTATATAGAAAAGAGTTCGCAGCATTTTTATAAACCAGGTGAGTGTTTTTGATATTTTATAATAACAATACAAATTTTTTCGAGAAATGAAAATCATGAATGATTCACCACTTTTATATATATATATATATATTTTAAACTTTTATTGCGTGTATATATGTTAAATATAAATAATTTCAGCTTTCGACTGTTTTTGAGTTCAATTGGTAGAACTCTCACCGGTAATATGTCATAATTTTGTGGAAATACGATGCCTTTTCATCTTGTCCACTGTTTAACTTACTCTATCAAAAAAAAAAAAATGTTGAATACTTAAAATACATTTTTTTTAGAATATTAATCAAGACCAAATTCGCTAATCAAAAGCATAATTAACTAAAAATAGATTTCGATTAACGAAATCGATCCTTGTAATTATTATATGTTGTAAAATAGTTTGTTTTTTTTGTTCTTTAATGTATTATATATTGTTTTTTCTTCGAGAGGTGCCAATCAACACTTTCGAAACCTGTTTTTCAATAATCTAGAATAATGTTTTTTTTTATATTTTTATAAAATAGAATCAATAATTGAGTATTTAATCAGTCTTAAATAACGTAATAATTCATATGGAAACGAAATGTAAATAACATCGCAATCATTGACAATCACTGTCTGTTTATCGGTGAAAAACCGACGTGTAAAAACCTCACGCTTTCCTTGCGCACTGATTTTTGTTTCTTTCTATATTTGAATAGGACGGACGAATGAGAGGGTAAATCGATATTTAAGAGAATCTATAATATCCACTCCCTAGATAAAAAAAAATGTAACGTTATCTTGAAAGAATGAACACACTTTGGTATGTAGTATTTGCGGTTACCAGAGATGTAGCCTTGAGTTTTTTAAACGTTGTTTTGGTGCGATTCTAACCTAGCCGTATTGGCTGATATTGACCGATTTTTATCGTAAGTTTTTTGTATGAACGATATGTTTTTCGATATCACTTAATGGTTTTTAATATAGTAATGCAAAAAAACGTCCATGTAAAATTTTATAAATTTAGACAACAAAAAAGAAAGAATATATGTTTATAGTAAGCTCTGTGACCTAAGAAATATTAAAAAAGCAATCTACACGAACAATTATATTGGTTTATCAAAATCGTTCAAAAAAGTTTTCGCCTTGGTTTTTGGCAGAATTTCTATGAGGTTTTGACCGTTTAATCTTATTTTGATAATCAAGTCTAGATATATTTGAAGATAAATTAGAATAATAAATATTCCAACTATTTCATAGAAACAAAATCTTTCGTTCGTTATTTCGAATGCTGAACTATTTTTGTCATTATATTACTATCATTATGACTTTGATAAAAAAGATTTTTTTACTATATTTAAGGTAAGCCAA
This sequence comes from Himalopsyche japonica, assembly GCA_028555115.1. Lineage (NCBI taxonomy): Eukaryota > Metazoa > Arthropoda > Insecta > Trichoptera > Rhyacophilidae > Himalopsyche > Himalopsyche japonica. Next base: position 444,866 of record JAHFWJ010000560.1, on the reverse strand, counting down.
TAATTTATAATGCAATAAAGAGCTTCAACACAATTTTACTTGTTTGACTATTTTTTCTATTGAATTTAAGTATTCTAAATAACGATATATTGAAAAGTTGAATGGCATTCGTTAACAACTAACGAAGACTGAATTTGAAATATTTAATTGAATGAAAGAACCGCGAATCCATAATTGATTCTCAGAATCAATAGAAAGAGTCCGTGATCATAGACCATTCACGGTATCTCTATATTTGCATGTATCTAATATATTGGCCACAACGATTTAGTTCGTGGAAAACCGAGCTTTATTTACTATTGAACATATATATATATGCTTTTGCGAGTTTCTTTAAATTTCATAGTTGAATTTTGAGATTAATTATTATTTTTGATCGTAGTTTATTAAAAAAATGACTCAGTAATGTGCATTCGAATTAGTTTTTTTTTTTTTTATTGAACAACGTATTTTGAAGATGAAAGAATCCTTCCATTGAATTGTAAATTATACATACATGAAGAACCATATCGCATACATTTTTAACTCGAATTGTTAGAAGTTTGTACATAACCGCATGTCTTGTCACTCACGATGCAATTTCGCCTTTCGAAATCTTCATGTATATTACCGCACGGATGCAATAAAATTAGCAAATCGTAAAATGTATGAATTTTTTATGTCATATTTTATAAACACCGATAAAATCGAATATAGCGATTTGGGCTTTATAAATTTTAATGTTAAAAAAATTTCGAAATGGGTGGTTTGTACGAAAAGGTTGACGATAAATGTAAATTATATTTTAGCTTCTCTCGGATGTTCTATGTGTGTAAGAATTTTAAAGGTTGTGATTTAATTACACACCTGCTCTATTGAGCAAATATTATCGCATTTTTTCAGTTAAACAATAATTTTTTTAAAGGTACTTACTATTCAAATGAGAAACAATTTTCGATTCAACCAATACATAAAAATCCAAGTTTCGATAATCGATCTTACAATACCTTTACGTAGTAACTATAATCCGAACATCACAGCAATTTTCTTTTGATATTGATAGTGGATTGTGTAGGTCGATTGATTGAAAACAAAAACGATAGTTCGAATAGAACGTTCATAGCGGACCGTCAAATAAAAAGTTAATCACCAAAATTCGAATCATTTCCAAGAAATTGTCTATGAAAATATTTCTCATTTAACCTGTTATTAAATCATTTGTATTTGGCAAGTATTTATGGCGTTCTTATCCAAAATTGTAAAAAAAATAAATTGCCAACATGTTGAATGTTTGTCGATTTTGATGGCTTTTTTATTTTCGCGATTTCGAAAAAATCGATTAATTAATAATTGATCAGGCGGTGATGTAAGACAAGCAAAAATAATATCGTTGCCACACTTTATGGTAAACGTCATGTCAGTAAATTTTTCGTATGTTTTTACAAACATAAAAACACAATGTGACATTTCAATATTGATGACTGTGATTTAAAAGTTATTTTATTTTCGTCTACTACGGTATAAAAAACACGTTTAATATTTTACGATTATAAATTTCATAGTCTTACAATATATTCAAATTGTAAAGGGTATTTCGCAGAATGTAACATACAACATTTTTTTTTTGACTGCATCTAATTCATTTAAGTTTTTTTTAAATATTTATAGTAAAATTTCTAATCTAGCTTACGACCCGAAGGACATAAAAAATTTCGGTTTAAATATGCCATTGTTTACTATTATACTGATAATTCTTTTGGTTACTACTCTCGCTTTCATCAATAATATATTTTAATTATTGATGAAATATAGTTTATTATTTTAGTATTTTAAATTTATCAAAATATTAAATTCTTATAGTATGAACAATAACTTAACGCATATAAATTCGCTTACATCGAAATGATGTCCAAAACGTTTACCCCACAAACAGCCTTGTTACCTGTATTTATTGAAAATATTATAACGATTACAGGAGACGAAAATGTTATGTCACATTTTAAATGAAATGAGATTATCTCTTAACCTTTTTACTGCCGACGGTATTCATATGTTAGAACGACAATTTCTTTGAAAAATAAAAACCTTATAAATACATCTTTTTTGGCCGATAATTCTTGACAATATATGAAAAATTCACCATAATTCCATAAGATGTCACTGTGTATTTCAAATATTAGATTATTTTAAATAGTCAACCTTGGCTAGATATTGAGTGTTAAATTACATCGCATATACGCATGTTATATGGCCGGATTGTCGTGGACGGGATTGTAGAGCGTATTAATGCGCGTATGGTACAACAATGGTTAATCTTTTGAAGACGGTACTATTGCATTGTCAGCCAATTGGAAATTATACTTTTTTTTTAGTTCGAAGCTTTCATCTGTAATCAAAAATCAAGAACGATTTTCATTGGACTATCTATTGTTTATCCCATCAACTTTCGAACACAGAATCTTTTCAACTCAACACTAACAATCTGGTAACACCACTTCACGATGTAAACAAATGTACTAATTTAAAAATAATTATTTTGTTATTTGAATGTGGAAGGTCAGTTTTTTTTTTGACTTGCTTTTGTACATTAATTAATACTCTGGTTTTTTTTTTGTTATTTGTTTCAAACCTTCAAATTGTTTTTTAATCGTTGGATCTTCAGCGCCACTGCCATCAAAGTGTGCTATTTTTTTATTATTTTTACACTTAGCTAAGTTGATGTGCGAAAAATGATTAGTCGAGAGTGAGTTTTTTTTTCGTTTTTGTTTGTTGGTGTGCTGTCGATATTAGCCTACTGCCGTTGCGATCAAGCGATTGAGTATTTGGGCCAAATATATTTAATTAAATCGATTGAAAAATAATTTTCGAATTGTCTTACATGGAATATAATCATAAACTCGAGTAGTACAACATTCATTAACCACTGACCCCTTATTTACGTATAGGCTACGGGAATATTTACACATAAAGTATATTTTTTTAATCGAGTGTTTAAAATTTTAACCGTTAATTAACAAATATCACACATTAAAAGTTTGTTGGTAAAAATATTGACGATATGCTATTGAGTTGGAGGATTTGTCGTGTTATTGTTTCCATTTAAAGACAGTGTTAAAAAATGAAGTAAACCACTCGACTTCTGGACAGACTGTTTATGTATTCAAAACTCTGAAATCGGTTTGAAATCACAAAGTTTCTTCGATCGTTAAAAAGACGTAAATATACCATCTACGTAAATAAGAGTGTCAAGATTTAGAATAATTAATATTTATGTAACATACTCGAGTCTGAAAAAAATAACTGAAAACTGTTTGACCAGCTGTTTAGTTGTGTTGATTTGTGTGTCCATTCACTTGCTTATTTTGCTTACCATATTGTGAATATTGTTAATCATCTCGAACCTGATTAATATTAGATTAACAATTCGTTTAGTTATCAAATCGGCATCAATAAGTTACTTTTCGTTATTTTGTGATAACAATGCAACGTATTTGTGTATATTGTCCGAAGATATGAAGTACAGTGAAACCTCGATTCTACGTTTTTCGTGGGACATTTTCGTGGGTTATTTTATTAATACTCAAAATTGTAATTAAGGAAAATGGGATACACTGGCGTAAAGAAATGAGCGTGCTTGTCTCGTAGTGTTCAATTGCAAAATTTATCTATCAACAAACAGTAAATTTTTTTTCCTATCAATTAATAACCGACCGATTAACGGCTATAATAAAAATACGCAAGTGCAACATTAATAAAATAATTATTTAAAAATTGATAATTTTAAATACTTATCAGCTTAATAATGGCACAAAAAACATAAAACCCTGCTGATTGTTCACCTTTCACTTGACCAAAATTGTTCTTTACTGTCTTGTCATGACTAATATTGTTAATGTAGAAATATTTTTTTATTTAAAGAAAAAATTAAGTATTTATTACAAAAAAATCCATGCAAAAGATTGTTATCTAGCACCTTCATTCACGCAAAAACAGACAAATTGGAGCATAACCTTAAAATAAAAATCTATTGATTTAAATATTTTGTTGTAGTGATTGTAAATTCAATTCATTCGGCAAATTAAATTGGCAACACCTGCAGTTTTTTCCATTGTTATATAAAGTAAGTGATGGCGATGTACGATTGTTAGTTCTCGACTAACAAGGTATTGAAAACTTTTTTCCCCTCGTTTTGTTTTTTTTTTGCGATTCGCTGATTGATCGCTTACAATGAAATGTACCTATTCGAAACAGCACGTGATTATTTAGAACGGTAAAAAACCCGCATTTTTTACATAACAAATCACCCGCAAAAATATTCATAAAAAATGAAATTGCCAAGTATTTATCACATGTATTTGCGATTTCTACGTTTGTTACGCGGGCCGACGGTGGCTTAGTCATTTAAAATCAAGTGAGCTCACTGTAGTCTCAGAATTATTGCGGTTTGGTAGTAAAATACGTTTGCTATTAATCGGAAGGTCGCGGAATCGATTTCCAGCTTTGTCACAAAGAGTGTATGAAAAATTTGAATGTAATTGCCTTCAAATAGATTTTAATCTGCTGGAAATAACTTGCATTGCACCAACTGCAACTAGTAACTTTTAATTGAAAAGAAGAAAAAAATTAGTTTAACAAAATTTTCTTCACCTTCTAGCATTCATTTTTACTAGTAATTATTAACGAATAAACTATCAAATATTCAATTATCGTAAATATAATCTGGTGTATTTGATTGGAATCCCTGCGTAAAATAATATAATATATAAATATTTCAAATTATAAAACCAAATGTGTTAATACTATTTTTACAATTTCATATTTTCACGATCAGTGCCTGTTTCCCTCATCACGAGAATCTTTGTATTTGACGCTGTATCAATTGATAATGCTAGCGATGACGGAAACCGGTCGTGATCATAAAAATATTATATTGTAGAAATAGTATTGAAAATGTATTTTTTTTTGGCCTTTTTATCAAGAAGTGACTCAACACATTAAAAGTTTCTTTACGTTATTGTGCTTTCTTCAATAACGTTCAATTTTGTTTTGCTCCGGTTTGTATGCTACGATCTCGTTCCCTTAATTACCGACGCTAATTTCGTGCTTTTGCAACGAAACGACACCACGTTGCCTGTATTCATAAAACTGATATCCCATTTCATACACTTATCTCTTATACTTAGAAATACGTTGCAATATTTACATTGTACTGGCAATTTTTTGTATCTCGTTAGTGCCTACATAACAGTCATAAATGTTTACCTCTCGTAATGAAGTGTTTGACCATATTACCGCATTAGCATAACAAAGTTAGCGAGTTAAAAATATTTTACTATTATTTGCTAGTGTTTTGTAGCAGAAATATCACGTCAATAAACCGGTTTTCATAGTGGCCATAAATTAAAGAATACTTAGATTTAGCTTATTGTAGTTTCACTGCAATTTTTACCGGAAAAGCGCTTTTCGTTCTAGCACCGCTTAAGACAGGGCCGGCAATACCGGGAATAAATATTTAACATTTTTTGCTTATTTAGAGATTTTTCTCATTGAAATCTTCAAACATTTTCATCTAACTTCTTTCTATATGCTAGCCGATGCATTGTGACCAATTAAATATCTATACTCTACCTTTACACTTCACAACCAACTCATCACATCGCAAATACAATATATAATCGATATCATGTTAAAGCTTTTTTTCCTTCTTTAACCCCTTCCTAACTGAGATGCTTAAAAGTATATTCTGATATTAAATATTTCAAAAAATATTTTTTTATTGTTGGTTTCAATAAAACTTTGTAAGATTATCGCAAAAAATTGACTGTATATTGATGCGGAAATAAGTTAATTTTTTTTTTAGTATTAAAAAACCGTTATGTTTGGAGTATCAATTAATTAAAACACTAATCAATGTTGTTAAGGTCCGCGAATAGGCTGTGAAGGAAGGAAGGGAAAATTCAATTCACAATGACCTATCGGCGAAACGACGCAAAAATCATTTTTATTATAGTATTTAGAATTCTTTTAAAATACTCTTAATTTTTTGATGTTCAAAACATCATATGCGAATATCATTTAATAAATAAAAAGCTGCGCAAGTTGGTTCAACCGTATAGTGGACCTATCGTTCAAACATTTTCGATTTCACATGGAAAACGAGTAGACCTGAACTGTCAAAAGCATTTTAATAATCTATACGATTTTATTTTTCGAACACTTACTTGCACGCCATCAAGTTTTGTTGATTTGCTCCAAAGACACTCCCAATTATGGAGAAAAAAAACTATACGCTTAACATTTGTCATGGCACTACATACTTCCGTTGTATTTAAAATAAACTGTTTTAACAGATCGCTGTTATCAATGACGGTGCATGTTAAAGAAGCGGCAGTTTGTTAAAATATGTTAAAACACCGATTTAATACACGACACACACAAAAAAATAAGCTTCGCCATTTATCAAAGAAATATTGTTCAGATAGCTTTCAATTATTTAAGTGCCTTCAATATTACCAAATTGCTATTAATGGAGATATTTGCTTAACTAGGGTAACAATCAATCTAGTTTTTCTAATTTCGGCTGACATATGTGAACGGATATAATAAACAAACTTATTCATTCTTTCTCAACTTAATGTAATACAATTCATTTTGAAATCAATTTCTTGATAATAATTTCATTGTTATGCATATAACATTACGTAAATATTCATTATTCAATAATCGTGGGAAATTCCTCAATGAAAATGGCGTAAATATACGACAGTGTGTGCATGGCATATTTTATTTTGGCATTTTTATATTCTTGCTGTATTTTTTAAAAATAAAATTATGGTCATTATATATTGTAGCACATGGTAATGAAATGACGATGCATTATGTGAACATACAATAATTTATAGTATAGAATAAGTTGTCAGTGTACACAATAAAGCAGTGCTCCGCAACCATTGAGCCACTAGGCGATGCTAGGTGTGCCGCGGAATATTATTCTTACCAAAGTAAACAAAAATAATCCTCATTCAATGTAAAATATTTTGTAAAAACGCAATCGTAGAGAAGCTGAAATAATTATGTGCTCGTTGAAATAATAAATCAAATGTAAGTAAATATTATACACAGAGTCTACAATATAACACGTGCGTTTATAAGAAAAAAAAATGTAAATAAAGTAAACCTTACAGAATGAATAAGTAATTAGTGCCAAACTCCTCAATGGTGAATCATTCGCATTTTTATAAATATTGTATTGTGGTGTGCCGTGAAATTTCGAAAATAACATTGACAGTTTGCAGGGAAAGAAAAAAGGTTATGGAGTACTGCGCTAGAGTTAATTAAAAAACATATATCTATATTGTGTGACAAATGTGTTTTGTATAATATTATATTAAAAAGCTGAAATTGATTATTACCTCAATACCCAGGCTCCCAACCTGTGAGACGCGAAGGGTTTTTTTAAGGGGACGCCAACTTATTCAGTAATCTTGTTATAAATGGTTTTTTTCAATTACATTGAAACCGCTGATCACATTGTTTTTTATAAAAAGCGGTCGTCACCAGAGAAATGTTGCGAATCTATGCCCCAACATATCGTGACAAACAATGAAATATTTAAATGATATCAAGAAAATATAAAAATAATTCACTTAAAGTGAGCGCGTAGATAAAACCAGTTTACATGAAAATATGTTGATTATGGTAGTACGACACAACTTGAAATATTAACATATATACCTGCAAGAATTTCTTATTTATTTATATATTTTAAACATATGCAATAAAATTTATTGGTTTACTTGCTTTTGCAGCATAAAATTGATTAAAACATCGATTGATTTATAGTAAACATTGGAAATTGGCAAGGATGCCAACCGAGTAACATCAGAAATAATCTTTCCATTAAATGACTAAAATCAAATAAACATAATAGTTTTCGTCCGACCTCACACGCGTCCAATTTGTCGTTAATTCTTAACATTGTCATATTCGTTAGCAGGCTGGCTGTCCCATTTTAGAAGTACGATTATACCAATTGCACAATTTCTGAAAAGAAAAAAATTACAAGTTTAATTTTTGCGGAACCACCTATTCAGGATCCCCAAAATATAGTTTGGGAATCCCTGGTATATTGAATGAAATATATGTGAATAAAAGAGTTTTTCAAGTGTAAATTTACAGATTAAAGTTCAATGGTTAAAAAGAAAAAACGATTTTAAAAGCTTTTTTATACTACTTATATAAAATATAAGTCAAGTATTAACTTACAAGAGTTATATATTTTAATTAATTGCTGTGTTAATTGACTTGTTTTTTTTATATATTATTTTTATTATTACTATTAACAAAATTATTATTATCTAAAAATCTACAGTTCCCCTGAATATAAAAAAAACGTGTTAAATACACAATTTTCGGACCCTACTTTGGGGAGTACGGGTATATACACTGGTTCCTGAAAGGGGAGCGATCATACCGAAATTATATTTTACGATTTTTATTATCTACCTTTTTTGTTTGCTTCCAAATATTGGCTTTGTGCATTGTCTAGTATTTATTTGAAACAAATAAAAAAATACTGCTAAATATTTCTGTATGGTAATATATGAGGAAGTAATAATACAGAATGAAAATTTATGATAGACAGCACAAACCTTAGCGTCGCGTGTGGTGATAATCTTCAATGAAGAACAAAGCACGTTACTTTATAATGGATAGCAACATAACGATGAATTCTCAAAAACCACTATTTGCGAAAAAAACACTCATTAAAAATAGCAATTAATCAAAATCTCATAACAAAGTAAAAATGCTTTGAAGTTGTTAAAAGAACATAATTATTTTATTCTTCGTTTTTATTAGTAATTTCAGCCTTGAAGTGAACATAGAGAAACCAAATTATAGTTAAATAACCCAATATAAAAAGGACTAATTTGTATAAAGCATGTCTTACATGCTCAGATGGCCACGTACATATACTCGATTATTTCACATTACGGTCAGATACAAAAGCAATTATAGTCAACCTTTTTTTAATCTGGCTACGTAGGCCAAGATATAGTAAACTGATTACCATGATATTTATAATTAAGTAAATTTATATTATTGACCTAATACAGTGCTGCATCGAAACAATATATCATAAATATTGGCATAAATGTTTACAAACACTTATATTTACAATTTTTGTATCAGAAGCGCGAAATTTTTCGCAACATTTTTCCAAAAGGCTCGGCAACCATAGGGTTAAAAAATTAAAAATGAAGAGAAGGAAAATAAAATGTGACGTGGTCAGCAACTTAGGTTAAGTGATCCGTTTACTGAGAATACGCCATGAAGGATTGTTTTAAAATTAATAACAAAGAAAATAATCGGCTTATAATTAATACGCGCAAAAAGCTGTAAAGGAAGTGAGCCGCAGGTTGACTATGGCTGAAATAGAGGTATGACTCCCTAACTGATAGATAGTTCATGTTTTGTAATATTATATACATATATTACTTACTGTTTTTGAATAGCGTAACTATAGACATTCAGTCTATTTTCGATGTGCCTTCTTTTACCTAAATTAGGAGACCAAATTGTTGCAGTACCCCCCTTGCTTTCTTCTATCATTCATCAATATTGATGTAGTAAATAGTTTGAATAATTGAATATTAAACTATTATTACTTTTAAAGTGTTGACGAGCATTTGTTGGTGGAAAGTCATTATACATGGCCTCTTTTAAAAATTATATCGTGATAATGCTTTCGTTGAGCGAAACCGGCCTGGATCAATCTACAGCCGAAAACGCTTAAATGAGAAATATCGGCCAACAAGAAATAAGACTGCGGCGCAGACGAAAATTTGTTGATTTCGTAAAATTGTATTCTTTTAATGTGAAACAAAAATTCGCACGAAATGCAATTTTGCATTTAATATGATAAAAAATATAACTCAGAGATTTTCTTTAAGCCGGTCAATAATATTGATAATTTAATTACTGCCAGTTTTATTATTATTTTATTTTTAATCAATATTTTATATTGTACCTAATATGTCGGTTTTGATAATATACAGACTGTCAATATTCTTGCAAGCTTAATTTTTACGACATTAAGTTTTTTGTTATACAAATTGCTCAACGCGAAATTCGTTTAACATAAATAAACATTTCAGCCTACCAGTGTTAACCGTTTTCGGTTGCATTATAAATTCGTGAAAATAGTGTTAAACAGAAATTGTGTTTTGATCATACATAAATATAATACCAAATATATGTATGCATACAAAATAATTCATTCAAACCTTGATGGAAAAAAATAAAATTGTTACTACTCACAGAAGAGATTGTATATTTAATAGTTTCAAATAATAATTACTTTGGAGTTACGTTACGTGTAGTTCAGATTAATATCAATGCCGGTTTACGAAATTACGAATCGCATTGCGCGAATATTTTTTCGCGTAGCCGCTTTAAACCAAAACATAATAAAAAATGCATTTATTGCAAAAGTTAAGTGGTGGTCGGTGGCATAGTTTTGTTTTTATCCGGTACGTGAGCACTTATTCAAATAAAAATAGAAACATTAAAATTAATGTTGTGAACAGTGAACTATTTGGCCCGTGAATATTGCCGGTCAATTAGATGATTGTAAATCTAAATTGTTTTCAAATCGGCGAGATATAATTATGAGATAGTATTATGGAAAACGAATAGGTGTGCGTGATATATGTATTTGAATCGTGTATTTCGAAAACGTTATACATCACATTTTTTTTTTCAAAAATGAGTTAGTATGACAACATTTTCAGAGTGCCTAAATGCACAAATGTATCATGAAAATCTCCCATGTATGTATTATATTTAATTGAAGCATTTTAGAGAATTGGAAAAATGCATGTACAGTAAAACCTTGATATAACGGTCAAATGTAAAAAGATTAAAAACGTCACCGCGTGTAAACAATTTTTAGCGGCCACGAATGGTTTTTCAATGTTTATTTATATCCAACTACAGTTTATTTAAAAAAAAAAGTCTTTTTGATCTATATTAAACCTATTTTTATATAACGAACATTCAGTTTTAACGGACACCCCCTCCTCCAAGTTAGCCTGTTATATCGAGGTTTTACTGTATTACGAAAACTTTGAGTCCACATTAGAAAAAAAAACGGATTTGTTCCAAAAATATAAAACTCTAAAGAAAAAATATGTCTTAAAACATGAAAAATTTTCATAACAAAATGTGAAAGGATAGTTATGTTTCACTCCTCTGAATAATTACCAAAATGTGACTTGTAACGTTTTCGTAATAAACGAATCGTTTACTCTTGATCCTATTTTTTTCCACGCTTGTTAACGGTTTATCGACAATTTTATGACAAATTTTGTTTTACTTCTGTTAATTGTTTATTATATCATGTCCTTTCGATGTGGTACGTATTCGTAACAACGCATCTCAAAAAAAAAACATTGGGAGACGGTGCATTAGGCAGTGTTTGTACAATGCTTGGCACATAGTCGTTTGTGTTTTAACGTCTGTATCTCCAACATCTTTTCCATCTGATTCTACAAACTCGGTGCAGTGGGAGCAATTAGTTAGACACTAATTCTATCAAAGTCATCACTATCATATATTAATTTCGAAAAAATATCAGTTTTCGTAGATGACTTTCTGTTAGCCCACTAACTGCTAACGTCCCAACTGTTAAAACGGTTTATCGTATTGTATAGTTATTTTATACTCAGAAATATAATTTTTGCGTACTATTTTTTGTCCAAAAATATAGTCTTATATGTCTAGATTATCTCCATTAAATTGTTTGACATCAATATTATTAAATATTTTTTTGAATTACTCGTTGTTGGAATATCGTATACACAGCTCAGCACTGAACGGATTAAAGTATGCTCCATTAGAAGTACATATGCTCCAATTTTGGAGTGGACGTGTATATAGCTTAAAAAACTGATATATTATGAATACTATTGTGTTTCTTATGGACGTGGTGCGTTAATAAACAAATTTAAAATATTTTGCCAATCGGACCAAATTCGCTCGTGGAAAACTTCGAGGAATTGCGATCTCAGTTATGCAAAAGTTTACAATCCCTGGTGCATATACTACTGACCTAGACCTATTTTAATATTCAAATTATTTTGAATACTTGTTTTTGTCGTACTAACAATTATTAAGAACTTAAAATTTGCACAAAAACGCCAATTTTTAGTAAAAATAATAAAACGGCAGGTCAGTGATTCTCAATAAATGTAAGTCGCTGAACCTTGAGTTAAAAGAGAAGCATTTACTAATTTTTACAAATGATAACTTTTTGTCACACTAAACCCCAAAATATAATGTTCTTACAATGTCATAATCATTTTTTTGCTGAGCTGCTTGATAAAATATTTATTTTACGTAAACAACATGAAAATTTCGTTTTCCCTAAAACAAGATCTCTAAAATTACATGAGCCAGGGGTCCATTAATTGCGAAGTCTGTACTCGAACACAAAGCGTTTTCATGTAATTTTGAATCTAAATTATAAAAATTGTAGAAATAATCTAATATTATTAAAACATATATTCAACACAGGATAGATACATCGTTTGCACATTTGTAATCACTCATATTACATTCACATTGTTAAATTAGTTTTTATTTGCATTTACGGTTGTTGTTATGTTATTTAAGAGCTGTTAAATTTTAGTAAACGATCCAATGTCTCTTGAATGCAAAAACAATGTATTTACTTGAGATATGAAATATTATATTTCAGTTGACTAGTAAAAAGTAATCGACATCTTAAATTTGACTTTTATTTGTTTTGCTTTCAGCTAATGAATGTGTTCTGGCTGTAAATATTCCCATTGAAACATAAAATAGTTCTGACCTTCTCTTACTAAGATTTCAACTTGTTGGCTTCCGCGGAACACCTTTTGTAAAACACTGTATTAAAAGTTTTGTTTTATTTTACAAACAAGCAATGAAATAATATAGCCTTGAAGAGAATATTTTAATTTTTCTTCCAAATAGTTTGCGGAGGCTGAAAATGGCCTGCCAAAAGTTAGAATCAGCATAATACATGAGAATGTATGGTAATTAAATCAACTGTCTCAGGATACAAATAAGATGAGATTTTTGCTAGTTTAAAGGTTCCGTGGTCGATCTGTGGCTATTTTTTTTTTCGATAAGACTTAAAAAACTTCATAAACAACAGTTCGCCACAAAAATAACGACTACGAGAAAAAATATATACCCAAAGAGAAACATAATTAGTACGTAATTTAACTTTAAATTCTTCCATTTGCTTTTTGAATGCTTTTTATGTATTATATTAAAAAAACTTTGTTAGCACCATAATAAATTCAAACCATATATGCTAACACTACGACTCATTTTCTCTCATGTTGTGTCATCTCAGTAGATTTTTTTTCAATTGAAAATTTTGAATGAAATGTTATCAAGTCTTAGTATTCATTATTAGAATATACAGTTTATTTTGAAATGTGCGCCAAAAGAGACTGTCGGTTATTGATTGATTTAAAATGGTCATTTATTTTGAAATGTCTTTAAAGGGTCGTTCATCTTTCTCAAGTATCTACGGAGCATTGAAAATGTACAAAATTCGATGTATTATTAATTTTGTATTTATTTTTGTCGTACGAACGTACGTCACAATTGCCCCTCCATAGATTGGTACTAACTTCACGTAATTTTGTGTAGTGTACTTAGATTAGCTTACAATTATTCTTATCTAATAATGTTATAAAATATAATTATAGTACGATCCAAATCTGATCTCAAAAGTATAATTAAAGTGTTTACAGTACTTTTTTAGTTATATATCGCTTATCAATATCAAAAAAATATATTTTTCGTAACATTGTTTTCTTAGCCATCTTTTATTTATTGTTAGAATCAATGAAAAAAAATTGAATCTGCATATTTATTACTAAGGCACAGACTTGTCCTCGAGAAAGCTATTACGTTGACAATAAACCAATACGTATCTCCATTTACACGTTCGCGTCTGATGCGATGCTGTATCACACGTTGCGATTTTCTTCCTCGCTTGATAAATGTAGCGTGTAATTCGAAAAATTTACATAATTGATTGATTGGAGTCACGCGAATTGTCTCAAAAGTACATCTTTATTGATGCTGTCGGTGCACTGGACGATAAAAAGGTGACCACTTTTCAATAAAAACAGAAAAGAGCGCGAGAATCATTTGCATAAATTGCAATTTGAAGAACAAAAATTTGCAACCGAGCTGAAATGTTTAAATTGATGATATTTAACGAATATATGAAATTCGTTGTGCAAAGTATCCGTGTTTTCCCCTTCCATTCTCATTGCTAGCTTGTTAAATCACGTGATACTATTATACAGTGCGTGATCGGTTAACGAACACAGAAGATTTTTATATTCGGATAACGAACACATATTCAGATAACGATCGAAAAAATCTTATTGTATCTGTAAAACTCGGTTGATTGGTTAACGAACAATTCGAATAGCGAACATGGTCTTCGAATTTTGAAACTTAATTGAATTTTTTTGTTGATTATCGCGTATATTTTTTTGCATTATATCAAAGGTGAAATCTGCCTAATGGTGTTCTTTGTGTAGATCAGTGGTTCTCATGTAAAATTGTGCTGTGGCCGCATTATAAATATCAGCGATTCTATGGAAATGACTCGTGGCCGCACCGCTACAAATTAATTTAAAAAAAACACACACACATACATATTTTTTAAAAATATCAATATTGGTTGTTGGTGACCGCACTTGTGAACTACTGTTGAAGGTCAATAAATTTATTTAAAATAATAGTTTTTTATTTGGTTCTATCTAGTGTTGGTAGTTTAACATCCTGAAACGTACCCTATGGAACACTCAAAAATAAAGCCTATCGATCAGTAATATTGCTAATTGACTAATTGTAGCACATCGTAACACACATTTGTCTAATTTGTACCATGGCCCGACAAAATAAATATGGCATTATATCGTTTATTTCCATTATAAACAGTTATATGTTTGCATGTAAGAAGATTGCTAACACATTTAAAACATATATTATACGAGTTGTCAGTTTTATACCATTGGTTTACAAATGTCACGTTGCAACCATTCACCGTTTAGGAGGAGCTTTTATAACAGACAGACAGATTGAAATATATATTTCTAGTTTTGGATTATAAATAAAAGTGGTAAAGAAAATTTTTCATAAGACATAAAAAATGAACAACAGTTGATCTAAATATACAAACGAATTGGATTTATTATAGAAGCTAGATTTAAATGCCCGATAAGCCATCGCGATCGTAGAACGAAATAATATCTCTTTCACTCGACACGATTATGAATAGCCAAAGAATATACCCTAATCCTGATTTGTATCACTTCAGAACAGTTATTCGACTCTGGTTAAATCGAATAAATGTCTATAAGCAATTTTTCCTCGAGGAGATATTGGCTACGTCATTTGCTGTCGTTAAGTTGGCTTTCTAACGTTCATTTAAAGAATTTCTCCAGAATTCAACAAGAGGAAGAAATTTGCATCCAATTCGTTTTAGTTTCCCAAGGAATCAGTAATGGATTACAACTCTTCTTTTAAACTCTTAATTTAATGAAATAAATTGTTTTATTAACACTTTACGATTCGCGAACGCTACATTGGCGTCATTTTTGAGACAAACTTTACGATCCGGGAACGCACACTGTAGCGTCTTCGGATACGCGCAGCTATACTACCAAAAATTAGTATTAATTTTAATTATTACTTTCAAAATTTATCGATAGATGGATGAAAAATATACACGAGGTCTAAAATTAAAATAGAAAAAAACTATTTTGGTGTAGTTATTTAGCAAAAATGTGCGAACCGTGAAGAAACAACAATCTTTGATATAACATTTGTTTTATCTGCTTCGTATCGGAAAGACTTTCTAATAGATATTTTCTTACTATTATTTTTATTGGAAAATATATGATGGTTTCATCTTTTCTGCATATCTCATACTCGAAAATTACCTAAAAGTTTATTGTTAGTTCCATTTTCTTTTTTAGTCTCTCTAGAGAATTGTTATAAAAATAAAATAAAGTAAGTAGTTTAAATTATTACAAATCGTAATCATTCAGTTGGAGAAGATTCAGCCGCAATGCCACAGCAAACAAAAAATGTTTGTTTAAAAATCTGTTTACGCAAAAACAGGAAATGTGTTTTTAACTATGACCCAAATGAAGGGCGATCGGATAATTAGATTAACCACTGTTATTCAGTGCTCTCTAAAAACCCAACGAATCCAACTGAGTATATCAAAATAAATGACAAGCTAGATTAAAAAAAAAAAAACAATTTAATTGCGTATTTAAAATCGCACTAGGTAATGTAATTTTAAAATAGTTGTATTTGCCTTATTGAATGAATACTGAATTTGTATATCAACAGTTCTCTGCTTATATCGTGCTGAATGTTATCTGTAAAGGTAAAAAGTTGCTATTATTTTGAATATGCGAGCTTGAATCCTACTTGATTTTTTCTCTTAACGCATATATTATTATATAATATAGGCTGCCCATAGCCATGCATAGGATATATACACAGCTTTTTGAAGCCGGAAACAATTAAAAGGAAGTAAGGTCATTTTGATTTGATGGAAATTTTATTCTTTCGTCCGACGTGCGACAACAAATTGCTCCGAAATGTTAGCGCTCTATTTCGGAGTCAAATAAAAGAAAAAATGCAACACTTAACCTACCGACTGTTGACGACTAAATTATTGATGTAGCATACTGAAGTGTTCTGAGAGTTGATACCCGTAGATATGAGATGGTTAACTGTGTAATTATAAATTAATTATAGTATTAAAATATACATTATTTGTCGTGATAACCTGCTTGATTTTTTCTAAACTATTACAATAATGAATCTATTTCGCCAGCCAAATATAACGCCAAAATAATTTTGGTATTTAGTTGTGTTTCTAAATTATCGAATAATCTTATTAGGAGTATGAATAACTAATAAAAATTAAATGTATATAAAATGTA
The DNA here is from genome assembly GCA_028555115.1 of Himalopsyche japonica. NCBI lineage: Eukaryota > Metazoa > Arthropoda > Insecta > Trichoptera > Rhyacophilidae > Himalopsyche > Himalopsyche japonica. Next base: position 427,845 of record JAHFWJ010000560.1, on the reverse strand, counting down.
TTAATTACAAAAAGGCTTAACTGCCAAAGAGCCGTTCATCCTATTTAAGACATCACTATCGATAATAAGAGAATAACTCCTTCTCTAAATCTCCTGTATCCTGAATCCTGTATTTCTCAACCTACAATAGTACAATAGTACAGTATTTATAACGAGTTCATGATGCCGTATTTATTTTAATCATACAATTATCGTATACGTTTTAGATCTAAAAGTAGATGTCGACCACAGTCTGTCGTTGTCCGACCGTGAACTTGATAAAAAGTTGTCCTTACTCAAATTTTGTAAATATGCTTTCATTATAAAAAAATGAATACTCTACCACTTCATTTTTACGTCAGTAAATTCAGTGTTTTATTCAATTAACGACTTTAGATAAGATATGCAGATTAATTGTTGACGGGTTAATTAAATAACCATTGCAAAAATGTCGATACAGGTAACACATAACTCAATAAGTTCGTAGGAGACGACCATTAGTTTACAAGTTTCAGTTGTTTTAGTGACGCTGCTTTTGTTATTTTTAAAACAAATGAATATATCTCAAGTGATGAAACCAATTCCAACGTCTCTTCATGACCACTGATGCAACATGGCAATATGTGGTACGTTTCCTAATCTCCGAATTCCTCAGTCAGTCAGACAAAAAACGTCATTTAATTTATCGTATCAAATCTCAAATTTCTTTTTGTGTTTTTTTCGTTATATTCACCATGTGCTGCGTTTCGCTACCGTAAAGCAGCATCAATAGAATGAAAGCAATCAAAAAATGAATTTTGTTTAAATAATACGCTTCATTGAAAATATGCATTACTTTATCTATTGTTTTTACAACCATATTTATCGTATAACAAATATCAAAAATCTTATGAAATACTGAGGAAAATACGACAGAATCTCATGAATTTTCTAAAAAAAATACTAACCTTCGGAAATCGGTGCCTGTTTTCGAGAATTCGATTGGATCACGTTTGGTATAAATATAGGTTTCAGGCAAAGTAATAATTATCAGCTTATGGATCAGTTGATAATCCTCACTATGTCTGAAACCGATCTTGGACATCAAATAGAACTATAATATTATTTCGGAAAATAACAAACACACTCAAGTTCCTCTTAGATGTATTTCGATTGTCTATTAATGTTTATTTACATAAATAATATGAATATTTATTTTGTTTATATTCTTGTTGATCTTGAACTCGCACAAAACCGATGGCCGACCAGGGAATAAAAATGCAATTGAATTTAACTATTCAGTTTATTTTATTTTGCATATGTTAAAATATTTATATTTGCACACAAATTGTTTTGTATATCTAATGAATAAAACTCGTGACAGTTTTGATAATTTAATTCACACGTTTGAGAACCAACGGGGCGCTAAATCGATTTATGTATAAATTCATCTTGGAATGCATCGATTGAAAAATAATTCTTGTACGTACCACGACACACGGTTGAAAAGTTTGTATTATATATTGCAGAGCTGCATGAGGGCAGTATCGCACTGATTGAACCCGTCCCTTTATCGTGATTGTTGTTGCACAAATAATGACGTGCGTTGAATCATATACAGCAGATTTTCCAAAAATTTTACTGCCTAGAACCCTTGAATTTTTAACGAAACACATTGCTGATTTAGTTTGGTATATAATATCTTTATTAAGCCAATGTTTATTAGCAGCATTTACAAAATAACAATCTTCCGCAGAACACGGTTCAAAAAACTTTCACATAACAGATAATACAAAATCGACTTACGGCATTTTCGGGCATTCTATCATATGGGTAAAACAGAACTGGTTGGTCGTTAGTGACATTGGAATCATACAAAGTTTCGACAATTCAAATTTGATATTGAAATTCGATACTATAAATAACATTAAAGATGTTCTCAGTTCCCTTTTTTTTAACTGCAATAGAAAACAAACAAAAAACAATACTTTTCTCAAAAGGAATCTTTGGGTTTATAGTTTGTTATCAGTTTACATAAAGGCTTCCCAAACGTTTCCTGCGACGAAACATTTCTCTCATCTTGAAGTTTTGACGGAATATTTGCACATAATTTTGTATTTTTACAGTCGCAGTAGCCTATAAAATCGCTCCAAATTGTCGCGAAACATATTTTGTCATTCTGCTGAATATTAGTGTTCCTGGGAACATATTTTTCGTAACTCTACTCTGTTGGTCTACAACAAATGTACGTTTTTTTTTTGTAAAGACTATCAACAAAAAAGGTTAATAAAATGCTAGACGTTTCCTGAATTTAATGTTTATTTTTTCTTTAAATAGTCTTCTTGCATTAATACATTCATTCAACGTGTATCTCTGTCTCCCGCGTAAATTTTGATAATTTAATTAAAATATTAAACACTAAAAAATATCAAAGCGTATTTATTTTATAGAATGTCCATCTTTATTCGTAAATCAAGGATGTAATTGATACATGGCATTCCATATCAATAAATAGTTTCATGGCGCCAATAACAAAAATCCCCATTCAAAAAAATGCACGAAAAAACCTGCGATGTCTGCCAGTTATTCTTAACAAGTTATCGCATCATTTAATTTTTAACCCGTTCCCTGGTAAGCCACATAAAACGTATTCTCCAACACCGAAGATTTCAAAAATATATTTAGTAGTGTCGGTGTTAAACACACTTATGTAGAATATCAGATACAATCAGGCTATATTTCAGTACAAAAATCAGCTCTTAAACGAAAACTACGACAATATACTCCAGTGCTATTTCAGTGCTAACTATAAATACACTGCAATCAGCCGTCTCAACAGTTGGTCTACCAGCAGTCAGAGGGTTAAATCTAGTAATCTTTATAAATGATACATCGATAGCTTATACGTATATTAATTATCACATGAACATATATCAAATCTTTTTTTGGATATTTTTTGAGCTTTTTAATGTTAAACAATAAATTCAAGTCTAGATTAGTGATACCCAACCGCCGGCACTTGGGCCACATGCGAACTGAAATGAAACTTAGCCTAAAATGTTTCATGGAAAATTTAAAAAATCCATATTTAATATTTGAATTCACTATATTTACTGCATTATGTTTAACACCTTTACCTACTACGGGCCACGAATATTAAGAAAATAGACAAACTTGTCCTTCTGTAAAATGTGTTGAATAAAGATTGACTATTTGAATTTCGTTTGTTAATTTTAATTTACATTTTTTCTTGGTTTTAATATGGTAATTTATCGCTTTTCTTTTCTTGTTTATATTGTTGATATCGACCTTAAAAGTCCACACGCATCGCTAACCCGCGATAATCCAAATTAGTTACGCCACTGAAAGTGTGCGATAAATAAAAGGCTCTAAAAATATTATACATATACATATATCTATATATATATATATATATATGTATATATTTAAATGTTTGTGTTTAACTCAACTGTTTGATCTGATATACAAGTTTGGTTAACTTTAACCCATATTTCAATACTATTTGCATTGTGTTAAGGCTTTCTTCGCTTGAAATGTAGTCGAGTTGTCAACGTAGTCTCGTTCAGTTGCAGCACTGACGGGGTCGAATACGAGGATGGACAGTTTCATTAATTGATTTTCAAAACGAACAATGGATTTGTGGTCGAAAGCATGAATCTCTAAAATGTATATATTCAATATCTTAAGACAAAACATCGTAAGAACAATTGTCTAACTAATTCTAGACCCATCTTTCTATCTTTACTCTCTCCAAAAACGACAAATTGAACGGTTGAGTTTCAAACAACTTGTGATGAATAATACCATAAACTCCATTAGAAATTGATATGATCCAGGGTGGGAAAGTCAATATATAGTTTTGTAAATATAAAATAACAAGACTTATAACGTAATAAACGCGAGGGGTTTTTTGCTACAGAATTGCTTGCAAATATAATTAATAAACTGTTTGGCAAAAAGGTCCAAAAGTCCAAAATTTTTTTCTCCATTGTATTCTGCCGAGACTCGACATAGTGACGAATCGCAAAAACAATTGTAAACAATGGAGTTCATGGAAATAGCGCCATCCGAACAGGTCTGAACTTGCTTTTGGCACCACTTTGATTCGACCAGGTGTTGTCAAGCGATCAATAAGAACAGTAGGTGGTTTTTAGGATCGAACTGCTAAATCAATTGCCCCGCGTACTATTATATTGAACTACTGAGGGACGACCAGCAAGTCAGTGAAACGCATTGTAGATCACGTTACCGGCTCACCATTCCGTTTCGATTCAACATGAATAATAATCGATATACAATAATAGAAACAAGTCGAATATAAGATTTTTCTGATTATCTATAATAAATAATAAAAACAGACAGATAATCGTGATTTTCTGAAGCATTCAAAGTGATTTTTTGATGTTGATATTTTTGACTTATTTATTTAATATCTACTTTGTGCTGAAGTTTAAATCTTTTCGTCATTAAAACTCGTGTTAACTGTCACTTTTCGATGGAAATGTACTATATTTAAATAATAAAAACATATTTTCAGTACGATTTCCATAATTTCCAATGGTTTCACTCGTCGCGAGCATTATCAATTGATAAAGTACGCATACGTTTAAGTAGAAAACCATCGCTGAATCTTGTATGAATGATTCAATTTTATTTTCAAAGAAATTCTTCTTTTTACAAATATGCCATCTATATATATATATATATATCTCAAAGTTTTGGTTTAGTGGATATTTCTGCGAAAATGGTTAAAAGGAAACTTCAAATATCTCAAACCAACGAGCCTTGCTAATGTTTTTATTAATTTTCATAATTTAGATTTATCATCGATGGATTTACTCTTAAAATAAAATAAAAAAAAAGTGAATTAAGTTATAGAGTTACTAAAACATATAAGTTTGTGACACCTGTCGAAAGCTAGAACTCGATTGAGATGAGAGAGGGAGCACTATGGGAAACTTTTATCATATTGCTTACATCTTTTTTATTGTTATCAAAATAAATTTATTATCATTTTTCCTGGTATAGCATAATGTGTTTCTTTATAACTTTTCCAAATGCATTGTAACATCTCATGAATAATTAATATTGTTCACGTTACGTTAATGGCAATAAATAAATGAATTAAACGTTTTTGATAAAATTAATTAATTTTGTTCTTGGGTTTTCCTCGAATTCATATAAGTTTTCACTAATAATGTAATTTATATTTTACTCCCAAGGTCGTGCGCTGTGAACATAAAACTATTTTTTTCATATATATTTTCACATATATATATATATATATATATATATATATAAATATTTATCTTTTTAATTGTGTAACAACGTCATACGCCAATGACATTTTTTATTTTATGAGTCATAAAATATCCATTCCGAATATAGATAGTTATGCATCAATGACATTTTAATTTTGTACAATCCGTTTTTCGCTCGATTCCACTCTGAGTCATGCACATTAGCCGGATTTATAGAGTAGCTCTTGAGCTCGCGACCGAGATGTTTGTGTGCTTTAAAACGAGTAAGGATATGTTATGTAAGGATATTCTCGTTTTTAAACAAATCGTCGTTTTAGAGCATACTAATCACCGTGTCACGCGCGAGAGTGCCGAGTCTGAAGCACATAATTATAAGGAATATAGTCTCAACGAAGGACTTTGGCAGAAATTGTTGAAAAAACACTAAAATGTCAGTAAGGATGTATACACACAGTGAAACCCCCAATTACACTACTCCGAATTGTGCGATGGCTTGAAATATTCACCGCAAATCCCCCAACTACACGCTCGCTTAGCTGCACATACATAGACAGACGGCCGTCTGCGTGGTGCACACAGTCAAATGTTGTCTAGCTTCTATATATTCAACACGTGCCACGCACAACAGTGCGACTGTCTGTGTGCTGGATTTTGCGAGCGCTATGCATTTTATCACATAGTCACTAAATATTTCATCCATATATATATTTTTTTACAAACGCAAGGATAATAGCTTATTTTTTTTTAAATAAAAACACATTTTTTAGTACTTATTTCCACAATATATTTTTTGATCAGGACCGGTTTCGCTCATCGCGAGCATTATCAGCTGATAATGCTCGCGAATTCTATTTTTTGTTACTCTTTTTCGAGATCGGTTGTGAGTTTTCATCATCGGTGGACTCTGATTTTTTTGTGGTTTTAACCTTAAAAAGTTACACGATTGTGTGTTTTTAGCGTATAAAGCTTTAGGTATTTCCTTACAAGGCTCAAAAATATTTTGTAATTTCCTCTTAAATTTCAAACTCCTTTCCATTATACGATCATTATCAATAAAAAAAAATATTATTTGTTAGCCAATTCCAAGCCCGCATTTATTGTTTTCAATGTGAAACATGTAGCTACTTCGCTGCAATCGCTTTCTGCGTCATTAATTGTGGTAGGCTCATTCAACATTTCATTTTAATCAATTTTTTCCCTTAAACCGTGTTATATAAAACATGGTGTATAAAAAAATGTCACAATTTATACATTCATGTTGTATAAAACCGTGTTATATGAGGCCTAGATGTACTTGAGCAGTGTTCTAAAAACAAAAATCAATAGAATTGCTAATATATTTAAACGGGATTGTATTTTTGATTTTCAAAATGACTCATTCAAGGAAATTATTTTATTAATTCATTCATGACGCAGATCTACTGTTTCGAAAACGGGTTTTCGTGAGAACCGGCGTTATAAACGTTAAATATAAACAAATGGACACTTTTATTTATTTTCAAATATCAAAATCTCGTTCTATGCTAATCTTTTGAATTTCGAATGATCTTATTGACGTGTAGGGTCAATCGTTTTTTTTTTAATCTACGCACGACGTTCTAAAGACTAGCGTCACTGAATGGTTTATAGATTTTTTATTTGTTGTCTTATTTTGGATAATTTATTTATCTGGCAACATACTACACTGATTGACGAGTGAGATTATCGTTTGCCTTCGGGACATCTAGCCATAATTCATTTATGACAAGGGGCGCGAAATGATGTCAATTTAAAATAATACTCGTCAATAAAAAAGTGGAAAAAAACAACGTCATTAAAGTTGTCGATAACTGTTGAAGCTTCAGTTAAATTAAACCAAAATTAAGCTTAATTTTTCCATTTCCATTATAATAATTTATATTTTGTTATGGAAAATTCGTCAATCATAAATAGTTACTATTTAAATATTTAGCATGGCAAAAACAATACGCATTAAATTTTTACACATTTATTACAAGTCTAGTGCTTAGTTAACCTCTTTTGCTATGTCCTGTTGTTTTACGATGAATGTATGGGAAATGGTTTGGAAAATTAATATTTTATGAAATCTTCAGTATTGACGTTCGAATATATGAACACCGAAAAAAAAGTTGTACGTATTAAATATTCATTTTCTTCAAATAACTACGTATTTCCGACGTGACGCTGTTTGCCAGCAGTATGTTTAAATGACACAACACATTCATATCGTTGTGTATAATTAATGTTTAAATTTTTCATTGAATAACTTCTGCGCTTAATGTAAATTAAATCGGTGTTCAAACGTATAATTTGTTTTTTTTTCTATTTACGTATTCCTCTGATTAAATTGTAATTTTATTTTTCATTGGAATTAATTTTCGACGTAATAAAAATACTGTCAAACTTGTGATCTTTGTAATCAATTTTACTATACACAAAACTACAAATGATTGGTTTGGGATTACCGTGAATAATAATAAACTTCATACACTTTTGTATATATTGTAGTTTGGACTTAATTTTACGAAGCTCACAATATAATTACGTAGAAAAAACGGAAATTATTTTTATGATGACTTTAATTATTTTTATATAGTACAGCAACGCCATCTATACTAAATAGCAGCAAATATATGTATCAATATGTCTGTCTGTCCGTGACAAAAACTCTTCGCTAACGAGTTATGCGTTGTATTGAAATATTTAATAAGCTTATCATTCGAACTAAACTTGGTGTAACTGTAAATGAACTTATGTTTGATATTTTTGATACACACTGTTCTAATGTTTTGATTGATTGTCAAGTGGCGTTACTACAGGCCATCGAAGGCGATGTTAATGATTTGACAATGCTGGTGATAATTTAAAGTCCAGACTGCAACGCTTGCAGTTCGCACTCCAGTCCAAACAAGTTAAATTGTCTAATAAAAACATTCTCGCTTTATATTGCATACTTAACGTGCAGCGATATAGTCCAACCATTGAAACTTGGAATTTCGTCATTCAAATATTAAATTAATATTTTTTTTCCAATGCATTAATATACGTTTTTGACTACCCAATTCCACTTGTTTATAAAATTATATATATACATATATTATATAAGTATTTAAATTTGTGGGTATTTTGCTTAATTTGACAAAATACGATAATTTGTTATTTTTTTAAATTTCAATCAAAATCTGAGTTCAATAAACTATATACAGTGAAACCTCGATTTTACGTTTTCCAAGGGACCCTGAAAAAATAACGGTAATTGCGGGAAACGGTGAATGCGGGAAAGCTTCAAATAATAATAAACAAGTAAAATCCTAAAAAATATTTATTTATTAGTTACTTGTACATACTGTATATAAAATTTATTTTTTAAAAACGTCCTTTATGTTCGTTTGCGTCTTTGTTATTTGGCACTTTAATCGGAACAAAGACTTGTTACTAAACTTGTGACTAAAAGTTTGTATGTACAGGAATCATTATTACCATGAATTTTGAACAACTCTACATTTGCATCATAAACAATAATACGCGTGTGGTGGATTTCAACCCAAAAAATAGCACATGCGTTATGTCTAACATGTACAGCGGATTCCAGCGTGTCTAGACATAGCACCTGCACTCGGCTGTGTCAAACTTGCTTGCCGAGATACGGAGAAATATGCAATAAAAACGGTCAATCGGGATAATATTTGTGACGGGACCAAAATATTTAGACGGTTTATCGAGGAAATCGGGGAATCGGGAAACGGTCAATGCGGAATTATTTAACATTGTTCTTATGGGAGTTTGACAGGGCAATAAAAAATAAGCGTTCCATCCGGGAAAACGTATTATGCGAGAACGATTGATCGAGGTAATAACAATAATTCATCAATTTCAATAGTTGCAATAGTATTTCAAATACCGTCATCCAATTAGAATCTTACAAGACGTAGTTGTTAGCCAGCTCAAAAATGAATTCAGAATTATTGGTGTTAAGCAAACATATGGATATTATCAAGTTATATATATATCAACAACAAAAATTAAATCTTTAACGCTTACATTTTTTAGCATCAACTATTATATATTACAAGATGAAAAAATAGCAATGTGTTTTAGTTCTACATTTTTTTTTTATAAGATATAGTTGATAGCTATTTCGGCTCACGCCATCGTCAGAAGTTTGAATCGATACTCAAATTTCAATTTTTCAGTTACTCCATTCGCCTTTCGACATCTTTTAATGGCCAAGTGGAGTTGTTTACCATTATTGAATGAACAGCTTAATCACCTAAATTTCCCATGTTATATACCTAACACCAATTTATAATATGAATCTATTTTGTAAAAAATTGCCTAATTACATTTTAATGGTAGATGATTATTGTAAAAACCTGTCATTAAAAAGTCCTTAGATTGTATTATTTAAAAGATTATCTTGTCCAAATTTGGATATTGTAGTTAGCCAAAGTATTATAGGTATACAACTAGGGCCTATATTTTTTGTAATTTCTCTTTTATCTAAGCAATAACAGTTTAATGACTGTCTGTTCTATTTGAACCGTGTTAAAAATGTCTGAAGATGCTGAAAGGTGAAACCCGAGTCGTAGTTGATAAAGCTTGTGGAATTGTACATATGTAATTTGAGTGATTAAGATTTGATATTGATTGTTGATACCCAAAAATACAAAATGGTAAAATACAGCTTTGTACGTCCTGAAAACCTTCATATTTTTATTCAATACCAACACTTATAGTATTCAGCACGGAAAGAGTTAACAAACGTATTTTAGCGCCAAGTCAATTTTCAAAATGTACAGTGTTGCCAATTTGATATTTAAAATGAGTTATATATTCAAATTTAAAAAAGAAGCGTTCCGCACAATCACCTGTTATAATTATTGTATCTAATAATATACCCACCTTTCTCTTTTCACAAGACGTACTACGGCACCACTGCATTGAGCAAAAAGTATTTTTTTTCGATCAACGGACCAGTTACAGTGGTTGATACTGACAAAAGCTATTTGTAAAGAAATACAATTATAAATTCCTCTCGTCAACTTGACGGTCCTTCAATTGAAAATCCCTTCATAAATTTCCAACCCATTCTATTATACAATAGCAAATAACACATTGCGGTCACCACAATGCAATTATTTATTTATTTGTATAAAACTCTATTTTCAGCTTATACTATTTACGCAATGTCATAATGTATAAATCATGGCTGATTTCGCTCATCGCAAGCATTATCGTCTGACACGAAACAAATTAAAACAATACTATTAATGTTAATGAGTTTTTAATTATCAGGTATAAAAAACAAATGGTTCAAAATCTACCACAAGAATTAACAATTAGACATAAAACATATGAAAATGAATTAGTTGGTGATTCCATTTCCTTTTTTTTTTAAATTTTTGGGATGCTTTTAGCAAATGTATAATTCATAAACCAGAGAATATTCATATTGTATCATTCACGACCCCGGTTTCGCCTTTTGGCGTCTTCGGGCATTACATCGTAAAGATGCAACAGTATTTGACTTAAAACTTGTTGAATTGCACACAGCTTCAACAATTTAAATTTGATATTAAAATTCCATTAAACACCCTCAGTTGGTATGGTATTTTTTTTTTTTGTTAAATATAGCCTATCAGGTAAGTAGTGTAGTGGTCAACGTTGTTGGCTTTCACTACGGATATCACAGGTTTGAAAGCTTGTATTTTTTATTTTAATCTGTGTATGATTTTCAGTTCTAAGGTATGGGTGCTCGTGATTTTAAACTTCACTCTCGATTGTAAGTGGTGTAGCCAGAACGATTAGCTAACTATATATAATACTTATTCTGTACTAACCCAATCTTTTGTATCGCTAACCTTTTCCAAAAACATAGTTTAAGCAACTGAATATATTCATATAACAATTTGTATCATGATCCGTTTTGCAAACGGTTCACGGAATTTTGAATACAATATTCAACGCTGTTTTCGATTTCGATTTTGATGTGTTGTCCTGAATATACAAACGGCACACCAGTTGTTTGTTTTTTTATTTGACATATTTCCGAGTACATATTATGTATGTTTATGTTTTGAGAATGTCGATTAACATCACAGTCACCCTGTGGGCATTTTATTGGATCAGTTCATTCAGCAATGCTCAAAGTGGGTGTCGCAGTGCAGTGCCCACGATTCGCATTTTAAACGGTTAATGTTGAAATTCTCAATATGTTACTGAAATAGTCCGAACTAGAAATGCCTGAAGATACGGAAGTATTTTTTGTGAGTGCGATTGTATTTCTAAATTATAATCGGTTAACATTTCGTGTGTAACGGTTGATTAAATTTGCGTTTCCTTTTATTGCACAGCCTGGGAATGACTATTATTATTAAACCATTTTTTATATGTTAACCGTCACTTCTATGGACATTATCTAAATATATTATATAAATATTAATGTGTGTGTGTCTGTTTATCCTTTATGCATTACTACACTATTCATTCAATCGATATGAAATTTTACAAATATCTTGAATACACTCCCGCAAATATTTTAAGCATACCACTCCCTCTTCAAATAGTAAATAAATGGAATTAAAACAACACTATTAACAATTAAATTCTTTGTTATCGTAACGAGTTTTCTTGAATTTCTCTACTCTAAAATCGCAGCAACTCGCGACGGGCCAGCTAGTATTATATACAATAATATAAAATAATTAGCTTCAACTCGTTATTCAAAAAGTTTATTATTTTTTTTATTTGATATGAATAAAATTGCACATAATAAAAAAAAATGATATATTTTTTGAATCAATCGATTTCTTAATTGTTTGACCGATGTTGTAGTGAAATGATCCTAAGACGAAAATATTGATGGTGTAATATCAACAACTATTATCGTTTATGATATCGACTGAAGGTGCTTGATGGAATTTCAATATCAAATTTGAATTGTTACAGTTTTGTACGATTCCAAATGTGTTGTGACTAACGACCCGGGTTTCGCCTTTCGGCATATTCAGGCATTCTATCACACGGATGCAACAGAACTTACTGTCGGTCAGCCATGTGGAAACGTACAAAGTTGTAACAATTCAAACTATCATCGTATTAAAAAGAATAGTAAACGTCTTATGTGCGATGGCTTAACTCTTTATCATGGAAATAGCATTGTTATACGAAGAATGGTCATTCTTGTTTAACAACAAAAAGTTTCTACAACTTATGTATAAACACCTCATCTGTTTTGAGAATGCCTAGATTTTAATGTGCTTATCGTTAAAAATCGTGACCGCGAACTCGTCGTTGATAAGGATGTATGAGAATTCAACGCGATCAATGTAAAATATTTCACCTACCATCTTCAGTATTTAAATACATCGTTTGACAACCGACACCGTTCTTAACACCTGTATGCATACTTTGTAAAACATCATATAGAGACTAATTTGCATATCACAGGAGTGCTTAGAGCACTGACCGCGGTCTACCCGTCGCTCGTAGAGTCATTTATGATCGACCGCAAGTTAAAATGATAAACAATTGAGAAAAATGCACTATTCGTTTCTGATAGATATTGAAATTCAATATACATATATTTATATCCTATAAAAAAACATTATTGTAAACGTAATAAATCGTAGTTTAATAGACGGGCGATAATCACTAAATACGAAAATGGCTACTATCATTTTTTATATATTATAGTTAACATATATTTTTAATACCATGCCATATAGCTGATAGGAAATCTGTATTTTTCCAAATGGTGACACAAAAAGGTCAAAGCAGTTTTGTTGTTCATTTGTTATTTTGCTAAATTAACTTCTATATAATACTTAATTTGAATTGTTACAATTTTGTACGATTCCACATGTTTTGTCGCTAACGACCCGGGTTTCGCCATTCGGCATTTTCAGGCATTCTCTCACACGGATGCAGTTCTGTTGCAAAAGGGGAATCGTACAAAATTGTAACAAGTTAAATTTGATATTGAAATTCCATCAAGCACCTTCAGTCGTTATCATAATTTTTATGATACTTAGTTCATAATTTTTGAATATTGTTTTTTTTCTGCATCTTTTTCCTGTTAATATATTTAATATTAAATAATTCCATTAATCTCAAAAAATTTGCTGAAATGCTATATGTTCTTTGTTATGCCAATGATTTACATTCAATAACCATGCTATTTGTTAATTCACAGGCCCCCTAACCGTCCAACAGTCCGTCAACAGTTACCATCCCCGAGATGGCAACCCAGCCATCCCGCTGGAATGTGGGCAAACGCAAGCACTGGGCGGAGAGACTCGCCCGAAGACACCTGCCCATCATCACATGGCTGCCGCTCTACAACACGGAGCAGTTTGTCGCCGACCTGATCGCAGGAGTCACGGTCGGTCTCACAGTCATGCCTCAGGCCTTAGCTTATGCCACTCTTGCTGGACTTGAGCCCCAGGTATAAATAAACCATACTATAAAACTAAATATTTGATTACGTTTGAGAAGCACTGCCATATTATATGACTCAATGCATGCTTAAACCAGTTTAGAGGATCCTGAGAAATAAACACAATCTTGTTTTGGTTTTCCATGACACCTCTTACATAGGAATTTGTTTATTTTCATCTTACACTAGCAGAAGATGTTAAGTCAAAAATAGGATGTTCTGACGATGGCGTGAGCCGAAATAGCTATCAACTATATTTTAAAAAATAATTTTGTAGAACTAAAATACGTTGCTACGTTTTTCACTGTGTTAAATTAGGATGATTTGAGCTATAAATGCAAATCTACAGATTTTAATAAGCTTTATAGTGTCAAAAAACCACCTCAAACAATAGAATAGGTCTGACAATGGCGTGAGCCGAAATAGCTGTCAACTATATTTAAAAAAATAATTTTGTAGAACTAAAATACATTGTTACCTTTTTCACCGTGTTAAAAATAGGATGTTTTGAGCCATAAATGCCAATCTACAGGTTTTAATAAGCTCTATCGTGTCGAAAAACATCCTCACTCATTGATTGCTTACTATTTTTGTATTCAAAATGAGTAATTTGAATTGCTTCATTTTCGTTGATAATTATATTATATTTCCCTGGATGCAAAACCAAATAATTCAACTGCATAGTGCCCATAGTGGCCATAATCTCAATCACCCTAGGAGACCTTCAAATTGTCCAATCGAGGGTTTATAGCTAGTATCGCTGAATAGAACATATAACAACGATTTTTGTAATTGTATTTCAGTATGGTCTCTACTCTTCATTCATTGGCTGCTTCATCTACACAGTATTCGGTTCCTGCAAAGACATAACCATTGGACCAACAGCGCTGATGGCATTGATGACTTACCAGCAAGTCTCAACGAGGAATCCTGATTTTGCTGTACTACTTTGCTTCTTGTCCGGCGTTATTCAAATGCTGATGGGTATATTACATTTAGGTACGTACAAATGAAACAATAACACATTTCAGTTATATGTATGATTTTTTTAAATAATGATAAATATATATATCTTTGCGAGGACTTCTAACAACAGTTGTTGGACATATAATAATTGAAGTCATAAAGGTATCTAACCTACATTTGTATTTATCTACTACAGAGCTTCTTCCTTCAAAATCATGATAAACATTGGTTTTTGTTGGCACATTATATGTACCTAAATTTCCATGTAATTTTCCAATCACCACAATTATTGACAATTAACTTTCAATAAAACGTATTTATGACTAAAACGCACTTTCAAAATCCATGTGATTCAGTGGTATAAAACATTTTTTGGTATTGAAATTTCAAAATTCTCATAAATACTGTGAACCTTTGTCTCGAATTTTTTCCATGTTATAAACTTTTTTCAATGAATTTATTATTTTTCTAGGTGTTCTCATAGACTTCATCTCAATACCGGTGACTGTGGGATTCACATCCGCGACGTCAGTCATCATAGCCGCCTCTCAACTCAAGAGTCTCCTTGGTCTGAAGTTCACCTCTAAAAACTTCATGCAGGACATGAAGATGATTTATCTTCACATCGGAGAGACCAGAATGGCAGACACACTCCTTGGAACAGGCTGTATCGTTATTCTGTTACTCTTAAGAGTGAGTCTTCTTAACTATTTAAAGCCAAGTTGTCATTTGATCAGAAAATTAAGAAAAAAGGAGAAGAATAGTTTTCCAACAGATTTTTATGATTTCATTAATGACAGTGCAAGCTTTCAAAATAATAACTCTCCACCTGTTTCTTTTATCTCTTTCTTTTTTTGAGGTATATAAGCTAAATATGATTTGATTCTTCTGTTATAAAATTAGATAATGCAAACATGAACCCAATGGTTGTGGAATGATGCATTTCAGCTTTCATTAAAATCCAAAACCACTTTGCAGTCCTTTGTTTGACTGAAATAAGATATGTTTTTAAGCTTACCAAAATTAATATCTTCTTGTGAATTCGTTTCAGAAATTAAAAGATTTGAAACCGAAAGGTGAATCAAAGAGAAGCAAAGTGTTGGGCAAAGCGCTCTGGCTGCTGTCCACATCGAGGAACGCTCTGATGGTGATTGTTTGCTCTCTGGTGTCTTTCTCGGCTGAGACGTGGTGGGGAGGCTCACCATTCTTGCTAACCGGTAAGGTTAGGTGGGTACGCATTCCGTGCACTCTTCCTTTTAGAATTAAATTATCAGTTTCAAGTCCATTGTAGTCTATTGAATCCGATTGTTGATAAGCTTCCCATATCCATCTCAATAAACCCATTGATTCAGTGACCTAAATTGCTGTATCATAGAATCTAATGCTTTTTACTTTTTTAAATGTATTATATTGTAACCCAAATGTCAATTCAGAATTCTGTTTCTTATCTGGTTATTTTAAGTTTTTTTTTAATGTTAGACAGTGACATCTATGGATAAGTAAAATTGTTCAATATTTTTTTTGTATTCAGTGACTTATAACCTATTAAACAAAAATGACTCAATTATTCGTGTTCTAATTGCTCAGAATCTGGATAAGTTTAAAGGTTTAGGAATTTGATGTAATCTCTCCGAAGTCTCAGATAACACATATATAATATATCAAACAGCGGTTTTGAATTTCTTCTCATGAGACTTGCATAACGTATGTCTTATTTCTGGGATTCGAAAATATAAATCTTCACAAGGTTTTTAATATTTAATTGTGTATTAAAGTGTTGAAAAACACGTATTTGTAGATAATGATAGAATCTATTTTTGGGATTCAAGTTATAGTTGACATTAAATTTAACTCTTTATGAACATGGCGGCTATGGGCATCATAGCTGACATACCCTCAGTGTGTATGACACGCATAACAGTCATATCCATTGCCGTTAAGTCACTCTTGTTAATAGAATGATTATTGTTAAATTAAACAGAAAATACAAGAAATATATTGTATTTCATTATTGAAAAAATTACTATAGGTGCCAATTAACATTTGATTATTTGAAAAATATTACAATCTGTATTTATAATCAAAAATGCGATTAACAAATCCGCTAAAAAGCTTCTGCGTAAAAAGCTTGTTCTCTATATTTTTTGACACGGATAAACAAATAAACCCCTCACTGAATAATATTAAAATCAATCCTAAAAACTTATTAGCCAGGTAATTTCAGACTAACTTTGTTATCGGCCGCAGGTTGTCGGCACATCAGTGGTGTAATTGATAAAATATGGCCAACTGGAATTAAAAAAATTATACTTAAGGCATTCAGTATAATGCTATTACATAAACCCTTCATTGCTTATGGCGGATATTGCCAGTGGGGTGATGTAACAGCTAGGACTTGTAATCTTGCAATCTGAAGCAATTAATGAATCTCTAATTCCGCGATTGGCTTCAAACAAATATCGTCATATTGAGTTTCATTATAAAATATTTATATTAAAATTTTTAAGCTTTTTTCACCTGACTGTTAATTTTGTAGATAAATATTAAATAATCTATAATATTCAACAAAATCCATAAACTTGTCTTTTAATAGTAAAATTGCAAGGTCAGGTTCTAGGAAACAATTGTAGCCATAGGATAAATCTTTTCTACCATACTAGATGTGAATATATGTATATATAAGAACTATTCTGGATAGTTTTATAAAGATTGCAATTATTTTTTATTATCCTAGAAAATTACCTGGAGATTTATTGGCTTCATAATTTTGATTCCAGATCCGGAATGCCTGAGTTTGGACTTCCGCCATTCAGTACTACATTGAACAATCAAACATATACCTTTGTTGAAATGTGTTCTGAACTTGGATCTTCAATTATTTTGGTCCCAGTGATCGCTGTGCTGGGGAACGTTGCTATTTCGAAAGCATTCGGTAAATATCAAATTTATTGAAGATTAAAAACAAAATTTTATATTGCATAGAATATATAACAATTCACAGCTGGTATTAAGTTATTTTTCCATGAAGACACTCCTTGCAATAATAGAAATGCATTTAATACCGCTGTATTTTGTGATATACCTATCAGTGGCAAAAGGTTCTGTCCATAAAATAAAATGATTTTAATTTGTACAATGTTGATGGCCATCTAATTATAGATTTTAGACAGTATCCCTTATTTGATAATTTACATGTTTTCTTAAATTTTCCATGTATTATAGTGGAACTTCGATCTTATATTCTCACATTCATCGTTTTTCCCCACGCCTTGTTCATCTTGAAGTGGTATTGAAAATTATTATTTGAAGCTTTCCCACATTTTTCTTTTTCTTTTCAGAGTTTCAGTGTATTTAAAAACTAGTTACCGTTCTTGATGTTGGTAGTATGAACTGAGATGTTCTCTATGGTTAAGTGAAGCAAAAAAAAAACAAAAACAATTCAATGCAAATAAATTGTTATATTCGAATAATAGTTCACATCGATAATGTTATAAATAAAATAATTCTATATTATAATAAAAAATATTTTTCTCTTCTATTGAGTAATATTTGTTAATAATTTTTCTTTCATTTTAGCCAGTGGTGATACAGTGAATGCAACCCAGGAGCTGGTGACATTGTCTCTCTGTAATATCCTTGGCTCGTTTGCCAGATCGATGCCCATCACTGGATCATTCTCCAGATCTGCCGTCAATCATGCCAGTGGTGTCAAAACTCCTCTCGGGGGACTATACACAGGTAATTTCTTCAAGCATAAAATTCCCATGGAGCATTTCTACAGCTACCTGTTCTCTGCCAATAGCTTTGCTTCTCTATCTGTACCGTTTTAATCAAAGGGTTTTAATCAAAAAGACCCACAGCACATTTTCCAGAAAGTACCAAACAATGACATAAAATAAAGCTTATTAATTTGTGTTTAAATTCCTTTGCATCCATCTGATGGAAACAGGGTGTAGCAAGATTCATTAGCTAGTCATATCCTATAACTATTCCTCTACCTTTACTCCCCGGATAAAAGGGGTGTAGTGACTTAATAACAACATAGAATGCTCTTCACCAAAAGCAGATATAAATATATACAATAAAAAATCAGCTATCAAACATTAGCGTATATTTTTAGTGTGTTATGATTTACTTACCATATAGTATGGCTGGTAAAATGCAATTATTATATTTGGTTTATATTGCATTGTTGAAAATGAGAATCGGGAAAACTTTTGATGTAATCGGTGATAACTTTGTGGAAGTTCATGTGGAAGAATTGCTAAATTGTACACATTTTTGTTTAAATTTCAGGTGTATTGGTATTACTGGCGCTAAGTCTTTTGACTCCATACTTCTATTTCATCCCAAAAGCAGCCCTGGCTGCCGTCATTATATGTGCTGTTATCTTTATGATTGAATATGAGGTAAGCTTTGTGTGATTTCACCAAATTTATTTCAATTATCTCTTTTTGCCTTATTTTATAATCAGTTTGATTCATGCATGGACTGGACCATTAGAGGTTTTTTATACTTTATCAGCCTTGTTTAAACTGTTCATTTCAAAATAATTATAATCATTCTTGTCGTCATTTCAGGTAGTGAAACCAATGTGGAGGTCAAACCGCAAGGATCTGGTGCCGACTTTTGTCACTTTCCTGATTTGTCTTCTCACCGGAGTGGAGATTGGTATACTTCTTGGAGTAGCTGTCAATCTAGTTTTCTTACTTTACCCTAGCGCTAGACCTTCCATGCACGTAGAAAAGAATGTGGTAAGAATATTTACTAAATTAATTCCAAATTTCTTTTGGATTATTATGCAATAAATGCCACAATTCTAACAAACTTTATTAATTAACAAAATATGACCTGTAATTTTAAGCATAATGTATTGTTAAAACAATATACTATAGATCAGTCTTCTTCAACCTTTTTGAATGCATATACATCGGTGAAAATTGGAAAAATATTTAGCGGACCAGTGTCAACTAGATACATATAGAATTTATTAGAAAAAATATTTTTCTTCAATTTCTGTAAAATATTTTATAAAATAATATACTATTACCAGTGGGTAACCCATTTAAATGCCAAAATTGAATGAATAAAAATCTATGTCGTTCGTGGATCGCAAGTTGAAGAACACTGTTATAGATATATATACGTTAAAACTGTTTTCATGTAGAAAGTGTCTATAGTGGTAGTGAAAAAGAGATCCAATTGTTGTTAATATTCTAACTGCCTAATTATGTCCGTTGATTGATATATTCTTTTTTTACCCTGTAGAAATCGTCATGGTCCTGCAGGAAACATTGATTAAAAAAACATTATAAATCTTTAGAAATAAAAGGTTCAACTTCCATATCCTCACCATTAAATCTGACTCACCGTAATTGTTAATGAAATAAATTTCTATTACACCAATTTTTATATTTAAATTAATTGTTGTTTGATGACTTTTGTTTTTGTATTATTATTTATTGTAACTGCTTATTATATATATGTACCCTCAATGTATCATTGAAGAGGTCTTTCTTGTGATACATATAATTTGAAAGTGTTAATAACTTTTCTTCCTAAGAAGAAAAGAAGTCATGTTAGGTAGCAAATTTTAATCCTGTCTCAGAAACTTCTTTGTCACAGTAAGGCACAAAACTAACATTAACATTAACCTGTATGGCCTGAAAATTAAGCGTATAAACAAAAGTATTCCATGAGTGTTTTGATCATTTTCCAGGTGAAAAATTGGTAGGCACTTAAATATAGGCACCTGCACTGAAATCTAAAAGATTTCGATTATATTTTCATAACTATTTACAAATAAGGTATTTCATCTTTTTGTATTATAGTAGAATTTTGTCATCTAGCCATAATCCTCACAACTACAACACTGATTGTAACAAGATGAAAAAGAAAGAGTCTATTTGTCATAAATCTTTTGTGTTTGTTAAAAACTAATTTAAAATTTTGCAGACTACCTCTGGCGTTGAATATTTGCTGGTTACACCGGGCAACAGTTTATACTTCCCAGGAGTGGAATATATTAGATCGACAGTGAGTAAAGCTGCCACTAAGCAAGGAGGCTGCCAGCTACCTGTCATCGTTGATTGCAGATATGTTTTAGGTGTGTACAAAATTCATTTGTCATGTTTTTACAAATCTATATGCTGTGTTACACTATTTAAATGTCATATGCTTTAATTCATTTCTAGCCAAAATGGAACAAAAAAATACATAAAATAATATGAACCTAAATCGCTTTCTTTATTCAGCCAACAATCATCCCTTATGATTCTTAAACAGATATATTATCAACTTTTCAACTTTCTTTATGTATGTAAGAGAAGTAAATATATTAATCATATGACTGAGAAAAAATTGAACAATACTAAAATGCCATAAAGTAAATTTCTTTAGCTTTGGTTGCATTTATTTACACTTTTGATAAATTGATTTATGAATTTATTTTCAAAGACACGGATGTCCCATTCGATCCCAAAAATGAGGCATAGCAAGTGTGATTAACTAACTTCGAGTCTCACCGTAGCCATCTCCTTTCATCCATAATCTACCTAGAGGCTGAGTAACAAACAGTTCTTGTAGAACAATTTGTGTTTGAAAGCAGACATGATTCCATAAATTTTTGTAAAACTTATCAGAAGCTTAATTATATTGAATGTTGGAAATTCAAGTTTACAGTTTTTATTACTATCGTATTGCTCTATGTCAGTGAAATGAATTAATTTATTATTGATTATGAATTAGCCATGCATAGAATAACTGTATTGATTAATAATATTGTATGATGATGATTTTTTCAGGTGCTGATTTCACAGCTGCAAAGGGTATTGCAGCATTGGCTGAAGACTTTAGCCGAAGAAATCAACCGTTGGTGTTTTATAATCCACGAGAGGCTGTTGTTGACGTCTTCAAAGGAGCGGCTATTACCAGTTTCCAGTATGTCAACGGGTCCAATGAGCTTGATGCGCTTCTTAATGGTACAGATTTACTAAACTTTGACTAATAATAGACGTACACTATAGATGTAAATAGCGTATATCCTTCACTTTAGTTGAAATTTGCATGTATACTTTTTGAATTTTCTTGGGTTCCTTTTCTACGCATTGTTTACCTCTGTGGTCTAATGATAAAAGATTTACCTCAAAAATCAGATAGTTCCAGGTTCAAGTTGCAACATATTGAATATACATTGTGTACATGTGTAATACCAAATATTTCTACCATCTGAAATTGTGAACATAAGTGTTCATATTGTCCCCTTAATTTTGATCTGAAATGTCGTCTATCTCTTGAAATTTTCTAAACTTTGCAGTACTTTTCCTAATTGTAAAATTGAAATTTTAATTGAAGTTTGATCATTTTTCGTTCACACATAACTTTACTGATTCTTATCAATTTTTTACAGATTTCGCAGCCAACAGACCCGGTTCTCTCACCAACGGAGTGTACAAAAACCTTCCTGAATCTGATCACCAGCTCAAAGCGTCTTCACTGGACCGAAGAATACCTTCAATCCACGGCAACGGTCAGGAACTCATGGAGATTATTACTCCGCGAGTATCATCAGAGGGTCGCGAGGACCAAGACCATGACAACTACAGTGCAATACCTCTACTGAATAGGAGAAACGATCCAATTATTCGGCAGATGAACACGAATAACAGGGCTCCTGTCTCTCCGAGGGGTCTCGATGAATTATAAAAACTGTGCTCTCTATGCTATTTGCCCAGTGAAAGTTTTCTTTACTGATTTTTCATGATGACTGTTGATTCGTGATTGCGGTGACAAGACTCTTAATAGTTATAGATATAATTTGAAATAGTTTAAGTCTAATCAGTATTTTGATTCGTCAATTATCATTAGAATCTCTGAATCAGTTTAAAAATAATTATGGATACAGCTTACGCATTATTTCAATATTGCTTGATGTATATATATTAATCAGACACCAGCTCTTTTTATAATCTTTACAATTTCTAATATACAAGAACTGTATGAATTCCTATTGTCGATATGTTTCACCCTCACACGTTCCTTTTGAATGTTTTCATCAGACAAATTTAACGATATTGTACAAATAATATCAGAATTTTCACAAACGTTGACTGCAAAACTAGGCGTCTTTTTTTATATTAATTTAATTACCTAATTTTTAAATGTGTACAGATTGCATGTCAGTTTAATTTAATAAAATTATTTTGACTATCATAATTGATGATTTGCAAAACTTTTAGTGCAATTTTAAATTGGAATGTTTTACAGTGCACTCTCGTTTATCCGGGCTAATGCTGGGGAGGATGGTCAAGAATAATTTAAAAACACGGATAATCAGATCATCAAATTTATATTTTATTTTCGAATATAATACCATATACAAAATACAAATTTTTAACACATTATTTATCAAGAAAATACAAACAAATAAGTAAAAATATAATATATTGATTGAATTGGCATTCACTTGGTAGAACTCTAAAAATATAGTTGAAAGCTATTTCGGCTCACGCCGTCAGAACTAGATACAGAATAGTTGGAGTCAATTTAAATTTGAATTAAAAAATATTTATTTTCAGGCACGAATAATCCGCAAACCGGATAATCCATGCACGAATAATCAAGAGTACAATGTACTTCAGAGTCAAAAAAAAAATTAATTCCACTCATCGCAGATGTCAGCTTGAAGTTTTTTATTTATCTGTTTTTAGAAATTTGCTAACATTTGATAAATACAACGCGAATAAAAGATTTAATATTTGAAGCAGAAATAAATTCACAACAACTACACTTGCATGCTGCTGATTATTCTAACTATTTACTGTTATCTATTATATAATAGTGCGGACCTATCTCTTCAAATAAATACTGGTTATATTTGACTTACTTACTTTACTTTTACTCTAATGCGTTTGTATGAAAAACATTCAATAGACACAAAAAAAATATAATTGCTATATAAACATTTTTTTTTTTTTTTTTAAATTTATTGGATATCCATAATTCTTTTTGAATCTTCTTTCTTTATGTTACAGATAGCACCGACAATTGTGAAGAATTCAGGATGTTTTTATGTTACTAACCCATCTATATATCTGCAATATTGAAAAATTGTGTTAAAATTGTACATATCTGTTTATTAAAATGGTTTTCACCTCAGAATTTATATTATCGAGGATGATTTAAGTTCAGACGTTTGTGTGTGATATTATAACTACTTTAAGAGACCGATGACGTTTGCCAAGAGTATGTTATAGTTTTAAATATAATTAACCGTCGCACCGAAAGCAAAACAGCACTTATGCAAGGAATTTTGATAAAAATGCATTCAGTTGTGTTTTATTTCTAAATGAAAATTGTAGCACAGTTGACATATTACTCAATGATTGAAATGCATCTTTTAATTTTTGATATTTCAGAGGTTTTAAATATATCTCTTCTTTTACTACAAAGTTTTATTATATTAATTAACAAATTCATTTTATATGCTTATGTTGATATGTATACTCATAATCATTTAGTTAATGAAGAAAATATTTACTACTTTTGTTTTTTTCAGTTGTGATAAAATATATATTCTTTTGCTTATAAAGAAAAAAATACTTACAAAACTGCTTTCATAAGTGCCATTTTGTATTTTAGGTGACGATATATAATTATGTTATTTTTACTTAAATATTTCTCATATCTATTCGATTTTTTTGTTTGTTTTCATTTCCATCTTTATTTTATAAATTAAATATTTCTTTTTCAAATCTATTCATGTCTTCCATACACAAAGAAAGTTATCAAGACTTGTCTTCCATTATTAAAAAGAAATGTTTTTAAATGTTGACCATTTTGTCTAAAACATATCCTCGAAAATTCTGCATAATTGTATTTCATATATCCTATCAATGACACTTATTTAATACTGTTCTTTTTCTAAAATTTCTTTGTTGCCTTAGTTATTTTGAACAAAATATAAAACCATAATTTTCAATATAAAGTACAAAATATCATTTAACGTATTGTTGCAGTTATTTGCAGTAATACTTTAATTTAATTTTTTTTATGATGATACAATACAAATATATTATAAAAAAAGTGTATGTTCATCCTGAGTTTAACAATTGATTTAGAATTTATCGTTTGACAGTTAGATTAAGTTACTATAAATTGATGTGTCTCACTGTTTCTTTAACTAAATGTAAACAAAAAACTTGTACAATTCTATATTTTTAAACACTTTAATTTGTTTTTGCTAATTGCTTTATATTACATATTTGTCCGGTATCTCATATGCTCTACATTGTCGATAATAGACATGGTATAAAAACGTTGATTTAGAAACCAATTTATCACAATATTTGATTCAAACATGTCTACTCCCAATGTGAAGCATATGGACTACTTATGGAGCAACATTTGAAAACTGTTTTTCATGTATTTAACCTTTATTTCAGAGTGTGTAAAACCAGGAAAAGACTGACAGTTTTTCAATTGTTTTTGATACATCCTTTATTAAGATCTGTTACGTAGTTAGATACTGTAAATAACACGGGCTCTCCGTGCCTTCAACTACAAATTTATAAATTGATTGAAAGATTTATTCATTTAACTGTCCGTACAGAGATACAAACCTGTGAACACTGCAATTGGGTAAGATGATCATCCAAGGGTGTTGATCACTTGGCTACATGACCCGTGATTATATATAATATGTGCAATATTTCTACTTATTCTGGACTAGGTGTTGCTGTTCACGTATGATCTGAACATTAAGGCACTCATCGAGCTAGCATAATCGAGAGAATCTCTTATGTGCCCCTACTGTCTTCTATTTTCCCTCTCATGTTGTAACTTGCATTCTCATTGAAGAAATTTTGCTGTTTAATGTCATCACATTTAGTCTCACACTCTCGAATGAATGGCAAAGATAATATTCACACTATTGGCAAATCGTTGCGATAAATTCTTTTAAAAATCTATTAACATTGTATAACATTGATTACTTTGTCCAAAAAGAAAAGCAGTATACTTATCATTTTAAATCATTCTTTGTTATTGATCATTCCTCTAAAAAAGACAAATTGTTCATTTCTTAATATAATAATGTCACATGTATGGTATGAGAGTTACTGAAAAGACAATTTCCGTCCTAATTTGTTTCATAAACAAATACTTACAATTTATTTTGTGTTTATTATTATAGTACGTTAGCTTAAATTTCTTGAAATAGTTTTAGTTAAATAAAAAATATTTTTAAGTTATTGTTACGTTTGATTTATTTGTCAAATGTAATTTTGTACTAATCAATGTTTGTATGTATAAATCCGTTTTTTCAGTTGAGAATGTTTTTTTTATTTAAATCCCCCAATATTATTAATTTAATGTATAGTGTTTTTGATACAAAATGTTTTAAAAATAATAAAATTTTGTATTTTCATTCCTGTGTTTTAATTAATTCAGACACGTGGGTGACTAGGAATGACTATGCGGCCGACGCTTTAGCCAACACTGATATCAACTGATCATTTCAGCTAACATACAATAAAAAAACTATAGAATCATGAATTTGCGTATGATGTGGGAGGGAGGGGGGAATAGTCATTACTTATGCTTTCAAACAGTATTGATTAATTGGTTGAAAAAAACGCTGTTAATGCGGGGACTCAAACCAATCACACTTGTCACAAAAGCTAAGCTTTAGCTTATTCTCTTATTACGATTTTACAATGACTTCTCAATATTCTTTCTTAATTAATTTATTTTGTTAATTTTTTTGTTACCATCACAGCATACTTCGATAACGTTTTCCTAGTTTATAATCTAATCTATAAATAATCCAATGCTACAACATTTTCTCACTGGTGGAATAAACTTTTATTTCGTATAGATACAAA
The DNA here is from genome assembly GCA_028555115.1 of Himalopsyche japonica. Taxonomy (NCBI): domain Eukaryota; kingdom Metazoa; phylum Arthropoda; class Insecta; order Trichoptera; family Rhyacophilidae; genus Himalopsyche; species Himalopsyche japonica. The sequence continues at coordinate 401,320 of JAHFWJ010000560.1, read as the reverse complement.
TGGCCTTTTCAATCTCTTTGTCAAAATTATATCCTGTCTAACCTTACTTTTAACTTACTAATTAATATTACTTGAATCCAGAACTCATTAAAAAATGCTAGCCACTTAACAGATGCTGATTTCAGTCAATATTGAAGAAATAAGTTATTCATGTAAAATATAAATAAAAAAATATTTCAATAATACCTTATTGTGCTGAATGCATAGATCAGGTAATAATTTATTTTAAATAAAATAAAACACATATATATAAAAATATTTTCTATCATAAATCTGTTACTATTATAATAATCACAAATTTATTTTTTACTGACTAAGGAAATAAATACTTAATATAAAATAAATAAGAATCATAGCGATGAACCCAAATTGCAATAGCAATTATATCCCTTTGGATTTCTGGAAATAATACAGAAATCTTAAATATTTATTGATAGCTGTGAAAAACAATAGTTTCAGAGCGATTAAATATTCATCCCAGAGCACTTAGTTAGCTAACCAACCCAATCATAAATAAATAAATTATTAACAAATGAAACAATCATAATCGACCATTCTTTCTTCACATTTACAGGCAGACAATCTGTAAATCAGTACAGTTGAACTAAAGCAAATGGAGCTTGACATTTGACAATCAGGGATGCCAACTGTAAAAAATAGATATTACAATCTGTCATTAATTTTTGTATACTTAATTCTAGCACACAGTGGAGATTCATGGCTTTGGATAAGTGCTTTCAATTTTCAGATCATTTTGTTAAATCTTATTTGGCAAACACCACCAATTAATGTTGTAATGATCGCAGACCAATACTTCTGATATTATTGTTTTTTCATTCAAATCTGTCTTAGTATTTGTCCTTGTTCTAAAGTTGAAATAAACCACCATTTTGTTTTTTAAAATAGGTGGAATTTTTTGTTCTTTATTTGTTTTTTTTTATTCAAAATTTACTTCTTCAACATTGTCTTTGTGACATCTTTAAGTTTCTGTGATACAACGTGTGCAATATCTGAACTGCGCTTCCAAATGAATTCCCTAGTTCTGTCATGGTTGTCCACGCTATCAACACGAACCTGTAAAAAATATTTAGTTGTTAAAGTAAATTTTATTTCATTAGTCAAATTAACCGTTTAAATTATTGAACATGATGGAAAATTAGTAATAAATTTTAATTCTACAATCCAGTACACAAGTTAATAATAATATATTAATTGTCAAATGAGAGTGTTTATACTGTAATTAAAATCCTTTGAAAATAGAAGATGTTGACCAATTGGCTACAAAAGGCCAGATTATAGCAGCTGGGTAGATATTTCTTACATAAAATCCATCAGGCAAACCATGTTTTGTAAAATCTTTTTCTAAAATAATTTTTTAAAGCTTGACTACTTGTAGTCTCATTTTCTTTCAACAAATTTGTCGCGTGGATTTGAACCTAAATAGTTTAAATATGAACAAAATAAAAAATATTCAACAAAAAAACAATATTCAAAAGATACATCAAGGAACTAATAAAAACTTGTTAGATCAAGGAAAGAAGGGTTAGGACACTTAATCTTTATTACAATATTTTTAAAAATTTTCACACTAAGACCTTTCTGTCCTGATGCCTTAAGTCATAGTTTCTCAAACTTTTTACATCCGCGGACCACTAAAATGTCCAAAAATGTTTTGAGGACCATCAACATTCAGTTCAGATAAATGCTAATTTTTCAGTTAAAGTAGATATTTCATGAGCTTGCTTGGATGACTTTTTTGCAATCCTTGTTGATTATTTTACTGTGTATTTGTTGAATTTCCAATACTTATAACTATATATATACACTGATACAGATAATTTGTAAGTTTTGCACCGTGTACATACGTTATAAATAAATAAATATACGTTATAAATAAATAAATAACATTGGAATAAAATAATCAATATTTATATAGTTGATTTTTTGTTAAAATTGATTAATTTTGCAACACCATATGCTAATATAATAATATTTGAGTATTTTAAAACAGACAGTAACAAAAAATATAATTTTAAGTATAATTTAAATATACATGGACACCCAATGGTTACGAACCACCAGTTGAGAAACTATGCCTTAAGCCGCAATACTCGCTGGCATTCATATTGCAAAGAAGTGAGTTAAAAGAATCCTCAAAGACATTGATAGACAGTTGATACAAATAATTTAATGTAAATTCTCAAAAAAAAAAAAGGCTAAAAGTTTGTTACCTGTTTAGGCTGTAAAACCTTGATGGAGTGCAAAGAAGCTCCTCCTCCGTTGGGAATCCTCAAGTTTAGTTTACCAAACATCTCTGCGGTAGTAGCAGTGGCACTCTTCAATTCTTTTTTAGCTCCGCGACCAAACTGGAAAACGAGTTACTATTGAATAATCGTTTACTTATAAAAAAATCGTCAGCCAAAGTGTCATAAAGCAATCGTGGATACTTCTTGTTCTAATCAAATTTCGAACACTTTATTTATTTAATTACCCCTTATTTTTGAACCCCCCTGTTTTAATTTGAAGTATACTGTTCTTACATAATATTATTATAGTTGTAATATCCAAAAATTGCAAACGTAAAGTAGCTATGACTTTTTTAAAAGTTATAATGATAACTAATCATAAGTCACTCATTTTATTGCCAATATTTTTTATGGAGCGTATAAAAAGACAGCTTACATTTATAAGTTACTAGCCTTTCATTCCACGCCATATTTTCAATTAAATTTGGGATTAATATTATAATTAAGAATTGTACATGCTGCTGCAGGTGACATTAAAAATGGCAATCTTCCAGTATGATATATAATAAAAATTCATTCAACGCATTATATAATATAAATTCCTGATTCTCCTTATACCTTTATTAGTTTCACATGTATTCATTAATCATTTATAGTAATGATAATGCTTACGATGAACGAAACCGGTCTTGATCATTAAACCTATTGTTGAAAAAGTAATAATACCAAGAAGTGACAGTAAACACCGTAAAAATGCTCAGAACCTCAAACTTAAACAATTAACATATTTTACATTTTGCCCGCTAAATATTTGATTCTCTTTAAATATCAATGTACGTACTTCTTTCTCCACCTTCAGAATGAGTGGTCCAATCAGGAAATTGGTTTTGACAGTAGTGTAGTCTGACTTCATGTTCACAGTGACATCGCCGCTTCTTTTTAAAGAAGATAGACCGTAAAGGGTTCCTCTGGCACGTGGCTTACTCTTGTTCTGTTTTCCTTTGTTCTTCTTCTTCTTTGTCTTTTTCTTGGATCCGGCATCATTTGAGGCACGGTTTCCAGTTGGTGTAACAGGAACACTGGCCACAGTCAATGTTGACATCGTAGCAGTCTTTTCAGTTGAAGAAACTGCCGTACTTTGAGTTATTGGCAGAGAAACAGTCGTAGCCTTAGTTGCCGGTATAGTTGGACTTGCAGCTGATGTAGGCTTAGGAGTTTGCGCAGAAGACACTTTAGATCTTGGTGTAGAAGACGAATGCAAAGCGGGAGAAGGAGATACCTTCAAAGCAACAATTGAAATAACCTCGGATGATTCACCAGGTGATACTTTCATTTTAGTATGTGACGCGTCTTTGATGATTGCTGATCTCGACGTTGTTGGATTTGAAGTTGATGAAATTGGAGTGGAAGATGACTGTGATGATGATGGAGATGGTGATACCTTTGATGTCGTCTCCGGTAGCTGTGACAATGGAAATATCGGTTGTGTTAGTAAAGATGATGTATAATTCAATTCAAAAGATGAAATTGGTTTCGGCGGCGTGACCTTTACCTTGGATGAACTGTCTGATAATGGAGCAGATGATATTTGAGATGCAGTGGATGTTGATGATTGAGTGGTAGCGGCGTTTTTATTTTGTGATACATTTTTTTCGTTATGGGTAGAGTCTCCTGATTGATGGATTACTTCATCGGTTTCGAATGAGAAGATGCTGTCGAAAGATCTCTTGCCTCCGCGTTTCTTATTGACACGGCGCCTCCTAAAAATGAAAATCTTATTATAATTTTTACCTAATATTATCGTATTCTTAGGCATTATAATTATATTGTACATATAAATCAACTAGCTCACAAAAACAATATCAAAATATACAGTTACATTTTGTTTAGCGCACTTAAATGTGTTCTACAAAGCTATATATATATTATAGATAAGCAAATGTTCGTTTAAGCATAGTTCTGACGATGGCGTGAGCCGAAATAGCTATCAACTGTATTAAAAAAAATAATTTCGTAGAACTAAAATACATTGCTATTTTTTTCACCGTGTTATAATGGAGTTCTACCAAGTGAATGCCAATTCAATCAATACACTTAAATGAAATATGTAAAACCAAACTTTGGGTACTGGTCGTAAAGATTTGATCCTATTTTGTTACTAGATACGCTACGTTATCTTAAAGCCTGGTTGTTTCTGTAATAACTTAATTTAAATATTTAATTCAACCCCATCAACCTACTTCCCAATCACAAAAATTCTCGATCTATTTATTTATATATTTCTTCATGCATTATTCAGTACAAGTAAATGAAAACTATCAAAAAGCAGATGCGATTTTGCATATGAAGCTTTGGTTACTTATCAAAACAACCGACTTGCCTTTAAAATATTATTTTCATCAAAATCCTCTTTCATACCTGGACTTGATCTTCTTCTTCTTGTCTCCCTTCTTTGTTTCCTTCTTCTTGTTATCAACAGGCTGCAGTCTGACGCTGACAGGATCGTAGGACTTGCGTAGAATATTATTCATGCGACCGAGAATGTTGTCCACGAATCGGTTGTATTTGGCAATGTAAATGGCTGGCATACGGGGCTGGTTCTTTTCAGACAGGGCACCTGGACGATCAGGCAGGATCAAGAGATAGCGATTAGTTCAGTGAAGAAAGACAATTGAAATAATATACAAAAAAAATATGTTCATAAGCGGAGATAAATGAATTCAGCGGTCTATTGAAAATCTCCGATATATTGTTACATATAATATTATAAGCTGTTTTTTAATACCGGTATATATAAATAAAATTTCCAATTAATTTATATATTCATATATTAAGCATAAACTAATTGTTTTATATATTTTTTTCTCTTCATCTATCCTAAGATCGTGTAAGATTCTTAGATAATTCTTAACCTCTTCGAAAAATTTAATTCGGCGTATCTGAGTAAAACACTAAACAAATCAACATCTATAGAAGTAAGCTTCGTTAGTAGCCCGTATATTTCACATTGGGTAAGGAAATTGTTACAAAACATATTCAAAATGCTCTAATGTGATAAGTAAAAAGCTTCCATGCGTCATGAGTATCTAAGAAATTTAAATTTAAGCAATTTGATAACGTTAAAATATGTTTAGAGTATAAATCTTTTAAAAACCGACAGCCGGATATGTATTCTATATTATGTTGCCATTAAAAAAAAACAAACAAAAACAATATGTGACAAAAGTGTCTTATTAACGTAAAGAAAATTAACGTTGGAAAATGGTCCATTAAATCGGCCATTTTATTCACATTTGAAATTTACCTTATAAGTATTTTAATCTAATATAATATAAAGAAAAATTTCCAAGACCACTGAATTGGTATGCAGAATTTAAGCAAATAGTTTCACTTTACAATATAAAATCCATAACCAATAGAATAACTGATTTAATTGGGAGCATTTTTTCAATTATTATAAATTTAAAAATAAAACGAACATAATTATTGAATGTGATACAAAAATTATAAATTTTGTTTCAATATCTATACTGGAATATGAGAATAGATTTAAAGCACACATTTAATTTTTTAATCATCAGGGCTAGTTCTGATTAAAGGTTGAAAATGTTAAGCTGAATACTTTAATGTTATTATTTTTCAAATAATACTTATTGTGTTTCCATCAATAAAAATCAATTTGTGACATCGATTTTATTCAAATTAATATTAATTAATTACATTGCACTCATTAATTATATCGTACATTATTCAAAAATTTAAAGATTCAGTTTTGAACTCTAATTCTCTAAACATTAATAAATTGCAGCCAATAAAAGCATGGTCATTACAGTAAAATCCTGAAAGTCCCCGAAATAATTGTACATCCGAAATTTAGTAATAATTTTGGTAATACTGTTTCTTTTTTATGAATTTTCAACGTAACCATACTTCTCACAACTTTCACTGAAAGATATTTATGAATTTGAAAATTGGGTCTACAATTTATTGCTTTTGTCGGTTCTTTCAGAAGCTTACTTCAAGATTTCACTGTCTTATAGCATAAAATAAAATAAATAAAGAAGCCTTATATTGAGTGTATTAACATTTTTAACTGATAATTTTATCAAAGCAACCATGGTTTAGTGTATCCATTTTTTACAAGTGAAAATTACCTTCCTTTTCTCAATCGTGAACGTCCAGTGATCGATATTCTTTAACTAACTGATTAAAAAATGTAATATATTATAATTATACAATATAGAAATGTGAATAAAATAATTGGACGTTCACAATTGTTTTTATTGATTGAATTGACATTCACTCGGTAGAACTCCATTATAACACGGTGAAAAAATAGCAATGTATTTTAGTTCTACAAAATTATTTTTAACAAATATAGTTGATAGCTATTTCGGCTCACGCCATCGTCAGAACTATAGTTCTGTATGTATTTTAACATTGCTATTTTTCACCGTGTTCACAACTGTTGATTTTAGATACACCTTACACCCAAAATATTTTATTATATATAAAAAAAAGCATTAAAATAACCATCAAACAATGAAATTCATGTCCTTACACCATGAATAAATACGTAAATTACCCATAACTGAAAAGCAATGCGTTATAATATGATTAAATAATAAAATAAATACAATTGAACCAAATAATGATTTCGCTAAAATACTAGGAAAAATTTCTTGTATTTTCTCGTCACCATCAAAGTAATTTTGCAATTATTCACAATACAAACGTAACACATAAATAAAGTTAAAAATAAATGAAAAATTTTCGCTTTATTTTATAATAATTACCTATAACTACAGATCACCACCTACAACAATATCACCAACATTTTTTTAAAATTTTAATATATAATCAATTTTAACACAAATTAGTTATTTTCTGGAAAACATTTTTTTTCATTTTTCCAAGCTGTTTTCACTTGTCACTTTTAAGGTGTTAACTATCACTTCTTGATCGAAAGGCATGATATTTTAAATAATAAAAACACATTTTTTTATCAGGACCGGTTTCACCGTTTCGGTTATCAACTGATAATGCTCGCGATGAGCGAAACCGGCCCTGATCAAAAAATATATTGTGGAAATAAGTACTAAAAAAATGTGTTTTTATTATTTAAAATGTTTTCACTTGATTAAGATTTAAAAAAAAAACTATTTGTTCCTTTACTCACAATCCGGGTTGTGATTTCCAGCATCGTCAACTATTCTTGTACACGGATGCATTTATATTTTACCCATTATCATTGTCGAATAAGAAGATATTAAAATTTAATAGTAAAGATTTTGTTCCTAGAATAAGTGATTGTCTGTGAACAATATGTATTATACATAATAGTTTTATTATCAGCTCGAGTGTGCCCGTGTACTAGAATGCATGAAGATGCTCAAAGAAGAAACTTTAGTTGTGATAATAAAATAGTGTAATAATGTATGTATAAATTTTAATCAATTGAAAATTTTATATAGAACTTATGAAATTTCATCAAGCAACCTAATTCGAAATCTTTTATTATAACGTTATAATATTGAAATTAATGTCTTGAAATAAACCGCGGAATTCATACGAAGAAGAAAAATGTTACATAAAGCGATTATTAGATAATTTCAAATAAACAAAATCTGTATCCTTTTAAAACCAGTTCATCAGTACTTTATTATTAACAGAAGTCGTGAGAATATCTTAAGAATAATTATATAACGTTATCGATCCCACATTAATCGAAAGAAAAAATAGGCTGTCACTTCCTCTCAGCTGTCAGTCGGTCAGCCATGTTTGGTGGGAAAAATGTTGCCATAGATAATGTAAAAACCGCTCGATTAAATTAACATGTCAACATGGCAGCCATGCCGGGCGCTCCACTAAATACATTTTTACGATAATTGTAACAAATCGATCGCTTTAAGAATAAGGCCGCCTAACTGTTTGATAATGTCTTCCGGTTCGATGGCCAACTATTGGTGCGAGTTATTTTAATTTCAATGGATACCGACAGTGGCTATCTTCATTCAATTTTAATTAATTCAGTCACCAGACCACTCCGTCAGCCATACGTATTAAAAATTGCTCGAATCGAGTAATGTTGATATCACTGAATAAAGGTCGTATTTTCTGTGAATTAAAAACAATTGAAGGCGTGTTAAACTGCATGCGCCTGCAGTGTAGAGTGTTCTCCAAAGTTGCAGAAATTTTTGTGTCACGATTACGAAAGTAACAATTTGTTCTAAGGTGCTGAAATCGATCATTTTTAAGATATTCGACGTTGGTCTCGGCAACATAGCTTGTTTGATATCTAATTAAACGCTGTCTACTCACAATATTATTTAACTAGCAAGTGATTCGGGCTTTAGCGTTAAGCCCTGAAAGCTTTTGTATCTTGCTATTATTTTTGTGGATATTTCATAAACATCCTTCAAATACATGAATAATTTGCAAAAACTTTAATTTGCTCTTCCAGATTTGAATTGTATAAAAAAATCATCCAAGCATTAATGTTCTACTTATGCTCATTGCACTATTATTGTGATCAAACTCATTTTTGATCGCGCAAAATAAGATTCCTATCTCAAAATATATAATATTGATTCACAAGTATATTTTATTTATTTTCAACCATTGGGTAAAAGCAAATTCTTTCGTGATTTCAAAATGGATGAGAACATCGGGCTGTAGTATTTGCAATTACCATACTAAGTATCATGAAAGTTCAGAATTTAGTAATGTAAGGAAATATGACTGTTTTTATTAAATTGATAGTCAAAAATATTGAGAATTGTATCTCAATTAATGCTTAACAAAAATACTGCTAGGTCACGGCAATTCGCCAAAAAACATAATATTTGAAATAAATGTTTAAAATATATGTTATATAAAAAAAAAATTACTGATTTGAATGTTTCTAATATCCGTCAAGTTTAAACGCTGTATTAATTTATGTTGCATAGATATCTAAACGAATTGCTATGATATCTATTTTATCAGCATGACCATCGTAAGTTCATTGCGGGCACGGGAAATCTCCAAATAAACACACCTTTACATTTCCAAAATCCATTTTATCATTATTCCATGGTCAAGTTGACCGTAGGTTTTTTTTTTATATTACTTTTCTATTAATTGAAATCAGACGTGAGAAATATTTAAAAAAAACTGAGGTGACCAGCCGTTTTGTTGATTTTGAAACGTTGTTCGTAAAAATATGCGTTGTTATTTTTGAATTTTTCCATAAATAAATGACAATATAATCAACATGTTGTTGAGTAATAGGATCCGAATCTTACTAGTTAAATGGTCTAGATTCAAATTTCGACAAGTTCACCATAAAATGATATATTTCAATCTAATACTTGAAATCTTAAGCATGGGTTTTATGATTTTTTTTTAAATATCTGATATTATAACTATGACGACATGTGACGCAAACTGTTAAAGTATAAATAAAATTGTATAATATTTTGTATTTTTTTTTTTAAATTTAAGTAAATGGCTTCGATCCGCTTTTAATAAATTTAACCAAATATGTTAATACGTCGATGACTATCAATCAAATATCTGGATCAAACTGTTTTTATTCATAAAATGATTGTCTAACAATTATATCATGTTTATTGGTTTTTACAGATACTTAAAAAGGTATATTGGTGAGTTTTTTTTAATGTAGAAAGATATCTTCTGTACGAATATTTCATTTAAAAGATGCTTGATGGAATTTCAATACCAAATTTGTTTTTTTTTTTTAATTTTTGTTCAATTCCACATGTTTTGTCATTAACGACCCACCAGTTCTGTAGCATCCGTGTTATAGAATACAAGAAGATGCCGAAATGCTATGCTCTTGTCTTTAGTGACAAAAAAATCGGATTCGTACCAAATTTTAATAATGTAAATTTAAGTGAAATAACACCTTTAATTCAATTTTTCAAAATATAAATTTAGTGTGCAGACAAGTGTTTTTTTTACTTGTGGGAATATGATAAATGTAAGTGAATACATGAATGATTGTGATATTATGTGACAAGTAATGTAAATACATCTTAACCAAATGTTAAAATACAATATACATAACCTATTTATAAAAAAAATATTGATTATTTCATCACAATAACAGACTGACATATATTGAATTTAAATATAAATACTACAAAGATATTGTATTCAATATCCACGAAAGTTGGTCACCCTGTTAATCGGTAACCATAGACACAAGAAGCTTTCAATATCTTCACACCGCAACGATTAAAATAATGAAATTCTGGGCGTATATAATGCCCACGGTAACGGTACCGGCAACCGACACAAACACGTTTTTAATAAGGTCGACTCGAAGAAAGAGAGAAAACGCCGTGCACTCTTTCCGCCTTTAATATGACATGGTGATCATCTTAGTAGACATGAGATCCGCGTTCGGCGTCCAATTACGGAAAATTAACTTCAATTCACAAGCCAGAAGGGATACGGTCGAACAAACCGTTTTTGTCTTGCCTAATCGAAATCTACTTTCACTCAAGGTTTTATGATGAAACTATAAAGTACTTGATATTGTGCAAAACTTACCACTCTAATAGTTATCTTATTTACATATTTGTTATGAAGTTTTATTGTCACTTTCTTTTTGTGGTAAAACGTGGTAAATAAATTATTTTTAGTGACTCAGTTCACGCATAATACTCAAATTATCATTTACGTTTGTAATAAATGTGGCATAATTTATTTGAAACTTGTCAAATTTGTTCCGTTTTGCTTACCACAAACAATTAATATTGCCATTTAATATAAAGAAGAATACATACTTGGCGTGCATGAAAAAAAGAATAAATAACTCTTTACCCATATATAATCAAAACCTTAATTTTATAATTTTCTTTACGTATGTCATGTTTCTTTGAAATTTATAGTTTGCCTTTTTATAGATTGTACTTTTATTAATTGTTGTGTATAAATGTTAGAACAATGATTTTTATTGTCCCAAAACAATCTTCTTACAGAGAAGAATCGGTTGTTTTGTTGTTTCATTCTTTTTAAATGACAGCCTTTTTTATATTTTAATTTAATTTCTTATTGTATGGTGAATCTAAATTATTTCTGTTCAGCATTGTTTACAAATGACACACTGTGTTGGTGGCAATTTATATAAACGGTTTCAAACGTGAAAATCAAGTGAGTTTAATGAGAAAATATTAAAAATTACAGCGTATTGAAAAGTCAAGGACGCTGAGAGAAATTTGAAGGCCGAAGTGAAACGTGTACCAGTGTTTCCGGTAAAGTAGGTGACCCACTGGCACTATTTCCGGGTGAAACGCTTCTAGTAGAACCGGCCATTGCTCATTACACACAGTGCGTGATCATCTTTAGAATAATCTCAAAAGAAACTTACAGAAAGAGTCTACTGGTAGTCGTAATTTTACTCACGACTTTTTGAACACACCTTGTTTCTGTTTAGTAATCATATTTGGAATACTAATGTCTTGGATTTCGGCTAATTTAACGAGAAAGCCATTACAGTTGTTATTTTAAAGACTTAACGAAATTTCGAACATGGTTATTTTATCAAATAGTCAAATAGGTTTTTTAGCGTCGTAAATATTTACGCACTCCAACCAAGCGTAATATTTGTAAATATAATATTTAGCGTTTTTAGTTAGAAGATATCTTCTAATATATTTTTTATAATTCTTACTTAATTGAATTTTTATCATACGTATAATTAAAAAAATCCTTAAAGACCGACACATTTAAATCAATGAGTAACATTTTCATTCGATCCTTATTCAAAATTCAAAAATTGACAGTGTTTATGAATTGATCGTATTTATTTTTGATTAAAAATTGTTTTTATGAATTCTGCTCAAATATAAATAAAATTTCTTCATAAGCACCTTGTTTCGATGGAAATGTATGTCATTTTTCATTTTTCATTATCTTAGAAAGCACATATCAACTAGTTCTATTTTGAATATTATTATTGAGAGAAAAAAAGACGAAAACGGGAAAGCTATAGTTTATTTGTTATAAACTAGCGCTAAACTGCCGAAGTAACCCTTTCATTTAAGCGATAGAATTTATTTACTTACACTAAAAATAGATACAAATAAAAGGGGGGAATGTATTGATTTTAGATAGAGACTGATGGTACTTGAGGGAATTTCAATATCGAATTTGAATCGAGTGCACTTCTAATAACCGTATAATTTATAAGGTGGATATTTTCAAATGTCTACAACGACAAAAATCAAAAAAATCTACTAGATGTCATCGACTGAATGTATTTGATGTATCTGCAATACAAAATTAGAATAATTTTAAATTTGTATACATGACATGCATTCTATTGCAAGAATCTAGATTCTAGAGACTAGATTGCCTTAAGTATGTTGTATGCGTAAAAAATAATTTGGGTAAGTGTAAATCGTTTTATAGTTGATAGCTATTGGCGTGAGCCGAAATAGCTATCAACTATATTTGCTAAAAATAATTTTGTAGAACTAAAATACATTGCTATTTTTTCACCGTGTTATAATGGAGTTCTACCAAGTGAATGCCAATTCAATCAGTAAATCGTTTATATTATTTAAATATATTCATGTATTTACTCGAAAACTGTTATTAATTTGATAATGTCAAGTTTTTCTAAAAGCTTTTACGGAAAAGCTTTTTGTATAATAATATTGCATTTAACCATTTTGATTATTAACTTCCTTAATTCATTAAACATTCATTATTGTTAAAATAAATATATCTAGAATATTAGAGATAAAATCCACAGCTTAGTTGTTTTTTATTTTATTATTTTTAAATTACCACCGTTATTCTTGATAAAAATTATTGACGCTTGGTTTTATTCCACTCCAGAAACAGCTCTGTGCCACCTTTCTAAACCAACAATTATATTGTAACGTATCAAGATATTTATAGTTTATTACTTCCTTCGTATTGGGAGCATATAATATTTCCCGTTGAGATCAATATCAACACGCGCTTCAATATTTTTATTACGCGTTCATCAAAATGATAAAAAAATCAAGTTGTCTTTTAGATCCTCGTGAGAGATCTGTTATAGTAAAAATTCCATCGACAATTTCATGAGACATTTTTTTCTAAGCGTCATAATAAATCTTTTTTTTAACACTACGAATTCAATTTAACATTAAAAGAACTCAAACAATATGTTCGTTATCACACATTAAAATATAATAAATGTCTTACTTCCTGCTTTTTTACCCGTTTTACATATTTTAATCGAACAAAAACTTAATTTGATTTATATAGGTGAGCTCAGTCAAGGTTTTTGTAAAATGTGTAACGCCAATTTGACGAAAACAACAAAGTAATTTATAAGCATCAACAGATGAAATAATGGCAATCGTTTTATTTTTATATTCAGCTCGCGTTGACTTCTCGCACAACTTTATAAAAATGCCAACAACAATGTTCAGTCAATTGTATTACAAAAAAGCAAACAAGAAAAATAAAAAATACTCCGTAAGCTGTTGGTGAAATTTCTTACTAACAGTAAATGATTTCAAGGTGTCCAATGCAATTTCTTGGCGCAATGGAATTGTATTTCAGTAATAAAAGAAAACATTTTAGCAATATTTATACAGTTACTCATATTTATTTGATTATTATCAACTGATTTAAAATTTAGAGTTAAATTTTGCATCACTACCCGATTTTTTTTAAATAATAAAATCTCACTTCTGTACTCATTGCGAGTATTCTCATGTATAATATATCAACTGACCATGCTCGCAATGAACGAAAACGGTCCTGATCATAAAATATTTCGTGAAAATAAATACTTAAAAAAAGTGTTTTTATTATTTGAAATATCGTGCTTTTCCATCAAGAAGTGACAGTTGACATCTTAAAAATGCGAATTTTTTTCTCAATTCGTAACTATTTGGCTTTGAATATCTTAGGTTTTTTCATTTCCAAAATTTGTTCATATTCATTACCCCATTTTAAGGGCACTTAAAAACTCAAAAATATGTTTTATTTACAGCTTTAGACAATTATTTTGATTATATTCCGCCGATGAAAAAGTGAGAAAGCTAAAAAATTTCAATAATTATTTACGATTTTAATAAGCATGATTTACAGATTTTTCCATGCAGCTCTGCATCAGGCACATAAAATGATCAGACAATTCGTTTCTTTTTATCAGTATTGCGTTACAAAAGGCGGCCATGAAACAGAAGCTGCATACACAAGGGATGGATGTGAGACAACCGTTTTGTATAGATATATGCCTAAAGTAAATGATATATTTGAATTGTTTTATTTGATAATAAAAATACTGGTTGTTATTTTGCGTGTGTATGAAAATATGTAGTGAATTTAATTATGCTATATTGGAAAGTGTACCTTTGGATGGAATGTTGGAATGTTAGGAGATGAGGTTTTGCGGTCAAAAGTCTCAGTCGTTTGTCGTCAGACATATTCGTTATAGTCAGATAACATCAAACGCATTAGATGATAATGATATAAATAATAGAAAATAGGTAAAATAATAAGCATACTCATAGTTACTAGCGTCTAAATAAATAGATAAATAAATTAATAAAAAATATCTAAATACTATAAAATGATGAGATGAAGCAATTGTTAATCATATATGATTTCGACCATTAGTAAATATGTTCGTTTATATTATCAATATTCATACAATAAATACTGAATTATCCACGGTATAAATTTATCGAAAACATCATTCATCTGTTCTTAAAATCAAATTAAGAATACCTAGATAAATGTCACGTGATGTTTTCTGACTTATATTAAATATTTTTTGCAAGCGACCACATTTCTGATTGACTTTCGACCTACAATTAAAACACAATTTCTATAATAAATAACAGATTTTCTATTAAAAAAATATGTTGTTCTGTACATAACATTTTGAATTTTACATAATTTGATAATTTAATCGATTCCAATTTTGTGATAATTATTTAAAAACGGTATTTAGCTTTTTTGCAATGTTGTGTCACGGATGAAATGTGACATTTAATCTAGACATCAATTCAACTTTAACTCCAGATGAAGATTTGATCTATAAATCTTTCTCGCAGTCAGCTGCACTCTCTCTCGATAATAAATAATAATAAATTATTAATAAATACCTAAAAGTAATTAATCTCTTTAAATAAATTAAATAAATAATAGTCATCTATTGTAAGAAACTCTGATTTAAAATGGCAACACCGAATGAAACTTTCTGCCAAGTAAATATTTTATGACAGCTAATGAATGATTTTGAATTTAGAATGATATTACAAAGCGCTAGAGATATTTTTTTTTTGATATGAAACAAATGAGATTCAAATTATAGTCCAAAACCATGACTTCAGTTAAACGAAATACGACCGGAATACATGACACATGTTTAGACACGAAGTTAGAATCAATATTCAAAACTTCAACAAAATGATCTTCGATCAATACAAGTTTATTTACAAATCGGCCTAAAGAGGACACGCATCACCGAGTGTACTTTCTTTTTTATTATTAGTCTATGGAATTTAAGCGGTCATTAATATTCAAATAAAGAAATGATGCTTCCACATGTTTGGCCAATTATTCTTTTGGAAAATAGCATACTCAAAAATTTCATTTTTCTTGGTAAGTAACGTTAAAATAATTACTTTCTTGCCAGTATAAATACTTTATAAAAAAATTAAAGACAATTATTCTTTTTAATTCGTGGGCTACTTTGACCATATTTAATTGTGATAATTACGGTCTGTGAACTTTTTATTAAATTAATGGACAAAAAAATATATGATTGAAATTAATGTTGGTTCTCATTATATTAAAGGAGGTCTTACTTATTTAAAACTGTTGTGTTAAAATATTCTCTAAGCGCTTTGTTTTTTTTTTTGTAAATTTATTAAGCGGATTTGGAATGAAGCGGCAGGTATGCAATGGATAAGCCTTAAGCATTTCAAACTATCTGACCATTTTTGGTTTTTGTGCATCATTCGTTGAGGCTACTTTTGTCACCGTTTTCCTCCCCTTATGGCTACGGTTATTAGCGTGGCTCTTTCCCCTCGCCTTCTTCCCTTTGGTTCCCTTAACCGACTTTGACTCACGTGCGCCGCGCCTGGCGTCGAGCAGCTCTTCGTCTTCGTCATCGTCGTCATCGTCGTCGTCTTCATCGTCGTCGTCGTCTTCCGGGTCGAGCGCGTCTTCGATATCGTCGCCGTCGTCATCATCGTCTTCGTCGTCTTCGTCGTCGTCGTCGCTTTGGGCTTCGCTGACGACGGGTTGAACCAGCTGTGGAACGACTACTGCTGCTATCTCACCACTTTGTGCGGAGTCGGCGAGTGATTCTGAGGCTTCGGCTTCGGCAAGTTCAGCGGTGGAGTCGTCGACATCATCAGCTGCATCGGCTGATGCTCCGAGCTCCTCGACTGAGGCGGCGACTGGTAAAGCAGGTTGTACGACATCGGCAACGGCGACAACAGGTTGGGAGGCACTGACAGCTGGAGAGTCTTCGTCATCATCGTCGTCGTCATCTGATAAATCGAAAATCGGTTAAAAAACTTCTTCATAATCAAAAGTTTTCAAATAACGACAGGAAAAGAAGGAAATGAATTGATTATTGAATTAACATTCATTGAAACTATACTTATTCAAAGTTGTTTGAGCTCTAAAAAAAAGATTTATGAACAATGATAATAAAATTACCTCCTAAGAAATCATCGAAGAATCCTCCTAAGTAATCGTCATCGTCGTCGTCTTCATCGTCGTCGTCGGAAGGATCGTCGTCTTCATCGTCATCATCGTCGTCGTCATCGTCATCTGCAAGAAAATAAAACATGAAATATTACACATCATTCCAACATATATTATATCTGTAAGAAATGTAAATTTCCTTAAACATAAAAATCTTAATAGTTTATATAAATTTGAATTGTTACAACTCTGTACGATTCCAGATGTCTTATCACAAGCGACCCGGGTTTCGCCCTTCAGCATCTTCAGGTATTCCTTCGCACGGATGCAACAGAACTGACGAAACCCGGGTCGTTTGTGATAAGACATATGGAATCGTACAAAGTTGTAAAAAATCAAATTTAATATTGAAGTTCCATCAAGCACCTTCAGTCGATATCATAAAAAAAAGTTTATATAAATGTTTGAATCAAAAACTTTTCACCAATGCTATTGTACCTGAGATACCATTATTTATCAGATATCTTTTGAAAATGATTTATTTTTTTAACAACTAGATTAGGATTAAAAACACAGTTAAAAAGAATTTTGTTATTTTGGAATGAGTGTAGTAATAAATTAATATCGCTTTTTAAATGAAAAGCTCACACATTTTTGTAATAAATTGTTTTTATCATTTGCAACGTAAGACGTATGCGAAGTTTAATTTGAAAATACACCATTGATAGTTTTTTTTTCATCAAAATGTATTTTCGATGAACAAAAAACGTATATTTTAATAGCGTTGAAAATGATTGTTAGGATGTATTTAAAAAAGAAAATTCGGGCATATTGAAACTGAGTTTACCGGTTTCTGTGAGGAATTTCCATGGCACTTGGAAAATTTGTTATTTGTAAGTTATATTTGGATGTAAATAGTTTATATCAAAATAAATTAGAGGTCATTTTTTGTTTCATTTCAATTGAGTTTTCAGCTGCAAAGCGAAAGTCAAAATCAACTTAAAAGAAACAGTGTTAATGGTACGATATTTTGATAATATTAATGCAATATTGATATCAGATATTATTTTAATCACAATTAAATGAATATCCAAATGCGTAGAGACTTAAATAACATGGTTGTTGATAGTTTTCGTGTAACTAAACTGTAAACTTGAAAAACGATCAAAATCAGTAAATTCAACCGCATTATTATAAACATTCGCGAAGAGTAAGAAATGAATTTCTTCTTTTCTGTCTAGCCAGAACTAACGGTTTTAAATTCTTTAACATATTTTACATTTAAGTATTGTTCTCTCGAGATTCAATTGATTTGCACGTTCACATTAAAATAAATAATACTTGTCAATCGAAGAGAATCACTTAGGTATTTTGAATAAATCTTAAACATATGCTGGTGATGGTTGTATAATAATTATTGTATTTAAAACAACAAAAAATTGCTCTTCTAAATTTGTTATATAAACCACTTTTTTAATGGAAACCATTTTTTTAAACTTATTGTTAGCTCAGCTTCTCAAATAGAGATAACGTGATCATAATTCATCTTAACGAGTTACATATTTTTGCAAATGGCATGTAAGTTTACAATCAAATCTCATTAAAATCGTATCATAAGATTAAGTAAGCGGAAAGAATTGTTCAAGAGTCGTCACGCATTTTGCTAACTGTTTTCGTGGGTGACACATTATGCTTTCACCCAGAAAATGAACAGTAACTTCACTCGAGTTAATTCCACAACATAAATCCTGTTATTTACAATAAATGAAAACTTAAACTTATTTGTTTGTTAATTCATAGGAAATTATCGTCGAATATACTATGGAAATGATAAAATAGTATAAACGATAATACTATTAATGTACATGTAAAATAAAGAATAATAGTCAAATTTCAAACAAATAAAAATTAATTGAAACACTGTTTTACTTACAAATAATACAATATATCGAAAAAATTGTAAGTTATTCAAAATCTCAGCTTTAAAAAATTGTAGATCAAGCGATTGAAGCTACGTGTTTTTTTATTTAATTAATGACATCAATTTCAAAATAACAAAATGAAACATTTTCCAAAACACTGCTTGATAAATAACATGCAGTTTTAGAGTATAAATTTAATTTGAATTGCTCATATGAATACAGTATTTTCTTTGCAAAAACGATTGAAGAATAGTCACAAGGTATATAATATTTATCATATGAAATTGTTAAAACGAAAGTAACAAAAAAGAAGTACGTTTGTTTTTTTAAATATTACAATTAAATCATAAAAAGTGTTACGCCATGTATAATAAATGGAAATGCATTAATCATAACTCATATGTTTTCGCATATCTAATTACTGAATCAAATAGACTAGAAAATAATCAATTGAGTTCTCGGTCAATCGGTCAATAATAATTATAATTGGTTTAAAGAGTGTAGCCATGAGTTGTGAAAGTATTGCCGTGAAAATATTTAACGCTTATCGTCGCGGAATTCGTAACACGCCGTTATCGCTGTCTGAGCTAATTCTTAAACCGCAAAATGACATCCATACGCATCAGAATAAGCTTTGTGCACTTCTAACGGAAAATTAAAAGGCGTTACTCGTATTTTGTTTTGTATTGTTGTTAAATGACTAAACTGCCATCACTGTTTATGTTTTTTGCCAGTCCATTTATTAATAATTTTCATTCAGATATCGGAATAAATATTTATGTCATGTAAAAATCATTCACCTTTATGGTAATACGTAAGTGAAGCATTATAATGTTACCATAAAGTCTACATTATTTGATCACTTTTTCTATAGAATATTTATTATTTTTATAGCTATTATTTCAATCGTCAGTTTTTTTACTTTATCAAAAAAAAAATGTTCAAATTCACAATTACAAGCCATTTTCAAAAAAATATTCTAAAAAGTGATTAAAGTTTTAATAAAATTCTATCTCTCGGGTACTCTTTTTCATTTATGAAACAATAGTATAGGTGTATTGCGTTTTTTTTTTAATTTTAAATATACACTAACATTTCATGATTGAATAGACATTTGATCGGTGGAACATGAAATTTATATTGACGTAAAAAAAGTGAAATATTAAATATATATAATTTAAATGCTTTACGAAAGTGCAATCTTCACTTAAAGGATATGAATGTTTCCTCTCAATAAAATTGTGACAATTTCCATAAATGATTTTCACGTGGTACATATAGAGCTAGTAAAAACAATAAAAAAATATTTTTTGTATTTAATATTTAATGAAGATTTTATAAAAAAGTGACAGTACTTCCAAATAATATAATTTTAAGAAATATTTTCATAACCAAGTTATTAAAAAAACCTTTTTTCTAATAATTGAAATCGTTTTAATGAAAATGTAAAAAAGAAAGCTTAAAATCAACCCAATGATTCAAATTACTAACATTATATAGGAAATATCGAATTGTGAAAATTGATAGGGAGGTCAAGCCTACTTTGTACTTTGTTTCGCTAAGATATGTATACCGACTGCAATCACTTAACTTTTCATTGCTTAGTAACCAGTTAACTCTCCATAATCAATTACAATTAACTCCACTGCTTTTTTTGCGCGCCGGCAGAAGGTTAATTGAAACCGTGACACTTTCCAATGCTTTCGAGTTTGGGTTTCGCGCGTGCCCGGCCGACGATGTCTCAGTACGACTGCCGGGTCATACAGCCTTTATTCTTTCTACCTACGACTGGAAAGTGTTCCGACATCATTTGCATATTATGTATGCAGGTGCGACCGCGAAACGAGATCTCCATTAGAATCGCGTATTTTTTTACAACTTCGTACTACAAAATCAGTGCCTCATTCTTTTTTCAAGCTTATTGTACACGATAAGCTTATGGATTAATTCCGGCCATCTGACTAACCACGGTGAATCAATTTAGTAATTTGGTGAACTCGAAATTTTAAATAAAAATTTATTCATGATGAATATTCTACAATTTATCACTTTTCTCTGACTAATGTACAATACATACATAAAACTTAGATAATTACCTTAGTATTTTAAAATTTATAACGTTTTCTGTTTTTAACATTTATACCATTTAATTCGACTTTTTCAGTAACTTATTTTTTTTTTATATCAATGAAAACTTTCATTATACTGATTTTATCGACCTTAAAATATCTCTTTATAATCAAATATATAATATATGTTTGACAAAAATTACACCAATTAATCTCATTGTTACTCAATTTGTTTTTATGGAATCGGCAAAATACACTTACTAGAGGTTACTCGTCTTAATGGAATTTTATCATTTCTAGAAATTTCACATCACAAAATTTAATTCTAATCTAGATTAACCATTTTATTTTGTAATGCATGTAAAACTCAGACTTAAATTTTGAGAATAGAATTATAATTTGATAGATGTTTCTCAAAAACACAAACACGTATTTCACTCTAAAATATTATCAAATAATACAACAAAGCACGGCTTAATCGATCGAACATATAAAAACTAAAAAATTTGTCTAGCAATTCTTGTATGGCATTGTTTTACATTAAAAGACTCAATTAAAGGAAAAACACAGACCCTAAGACTAGGATCTAAATTAAGCCATAAATTTTGACTAACAGCGCTATACTTCAAAAATAATTTATTATAAATATCAAGCACCCTCAGTCGATATCATGAATTATATCAATATTGCTTGTATGACAAGATTTTATAATGTCTTTATCTTTTGTCTTATTCAAAAAAAATGTGTTGGAAATTTCTTTCAAGGAACGTAATACTACGAAACTATTATAAAATTAGTCTGTTTTTGGCAAACTGTTGTTTTTTATTATATAAAAAATCAACTTTATCCTCTAGTTTGACTAAGTATTTAAATTTTTATTTTATTATTTCTTACTCATCAGAAAAAAATCTTAAATGATAACGTGACTTCAATTTGAAAATTTCTTTTGAATTTTTAGCAAAAACTTAATTATCCTTTTTTCAATAAAATTTACACAATTAATTATATTTCAATGAATTTAAGCGTTCAACACTTTTTCTACTTGAATTGATTGATCAAAAAATAAACTTAATACAGCGAAACGTAATAATATGTCTAAAAATAAAATGAGTAATAATAGCTCTGATGAAAGAGTAAGCCGAAATAGGTATCAACTATAAATATATCTTATAAAAAAACTAAAATACAATGCTTTGTTTTTTCATGTTATAATGGAGTTCTACCAAGAAAATTACAAATCAATCAATAATTAAATGTAATAAAAGTCCATATTACAATTTATATTTCGTTAAAAAAACGATACTATTAAGACCGCCAAACGTTCATTATTTAAATATGAACTAATATTTGTATCAAATTAATACTGATATATAAATACGTTTGTTTCTCGGCTGATCTTTAATTTAAATAAAATTAAGGAATCGATAAAGAAAAAAATATTTCTTCTCGTTTTATCATACCGTCAATGAACTCATATATATGACTACTGGTTTATTTAATAGATAATCCATAATGTGTTTTAATAAATAAGTCGATAAGAAATCAATTAAGGAATTTCTCACTCTTTAAATTTGGATAAATTTAAATAATCAAACAACATTATGGAGATTTTAGTATTTATTGGTGGCGGTCAATATTCTTAAAAATATTCAAAATCAACGGTCAAAATTACGCATGAAATACTTCGAAATGATGTATATTTAAATATTCAGGAAGTCGTAATTTCGTTATTTATTTAACAGTATTATATTTTGTCATGTTTTGAACAAACAGATTTAGCAAAAAAAAAACTAAAACCATTCGTGGTTTAAATTATTATATTAATATATCAATGGTTGAAAACGGTTTAATTGTTTACGCATACTTGTTCCATTGTATTTTTGAAAACTAGCAAACTTTATGTATCGTGAAAATATAACTCTTGTTTTAAAAACGGTGATTTAAATAAATCACTTATATGAATGCTTTCAGATATTGCATTAGTAAAACTTAAAAATGTCTTCGATATACTTGAAAGAATATCACAGAATTACCACTATTTTTCTCATAGCATTAATTAGATTTATATTTATTTTAAACATAGATTAAAATATCTATTGAATCCATATGCTGTTAATAAAATATGATAATGTTAGAAACGTACCATCATCAAAAGCATCCTCAATATCGTCGTCATCATCATCGTCGTCATCGTCGTCGTCGTCGTCATCATCGTCGGAAGACGATGCGGCTTGCACTGGTGCCGCTGCAGCTTGTCTTCCGACTTCCTGTGGTTGTGCTTTATCCACTACTGCTTCTTCATCAGGCCTGCTAACTGGAGATGCCTGCGCCAAGGCCAGAACTAGGACGCCCACCGCCAAGAATAGCATGGCAGTCTTCATGACTGAAGAGTTATTACTGCAAATAAAAATGATATTCAATTTTATGACGTCGATATAATAAGTAAATTATTGAAAAAGCTGTATTTGTTCTCTGTGTTAACTTTTATACATTTATTATCATTTGACTAACATACAGTGTATTGGACTTGGTGGAAACATGAATATTTTAAATAATGATAATATAAGTAGCTATAAAAAGCGCGGGTATTGTATATAATGACCCAAAACTATAGTATTATATATCAAGATTATTCCGCGCTTATACTATCAATGCTTTGTTATATGTACACAAACTCAATAAACCTTAATAATTAACAAATAAAAAAGCTGATGCTTGTTTTTGATTAAGCGAGTAATCATCAATTGTTGTCTGGTAGTACGTGCAGCATTGTATATCAGATAAAGGTTTATGCAACGTTATAAAACTCGAAAATCTATTTATAATCATATTAAATATGTGGTGGGGTTGATGAATTGTATGCAGAACATGTCGTCAGTGAATGCTTAATGACTTTGATCAGATACAAGCGATAAAAATTATTGATTGAGTATACGATGAACTCTATTTTTCACGTTGATATTACATTTGTTATTTAATACTTCAAAGATAGTTGGAGAATATTTTCATAATTTCAATTACGTGCAAAATGAAATGAAAAACGAAATTATTTTTAAATTAAAATAAGACACATAAATTCATTACATACAATATTTTGAAAACCAGCAATGAATTATTGGATCTGTAAAGCTCGTACCAGTAAAACATATACTTGTTATTTTTCTAGTAATGTAATGTAAAATAAATCGATATCAATTACGAAATATGGATTTTAATTGTAAAAACCGAAAGTCAAATAAGTATTTTTACCTTTTTACACATATGGTATTTTATTTTTAAAAATATTGTATATACATTTGACTTTCAATGTTTGACTTGTCGAAAACTATAAAATTAAGCTTAATTTAAATACTAATAATGAATAAAACGATTCGACAAATTATAATTTTAAAACTACAAATAAATGCTGAGTATTAATTTGAACACGTATTTAATTAAGCAGCAAATATATTTTCAAAAAAAAATAACTTACTTTTAACACAGTTAAATATGAGATGTGAGTATTTTTTTATTGAATAAAATAAAATGTGAATTATTTTATTGGTAACGCTTCGTTAGTAAAATTGAAAATAATTCAATGAGGCACTTGATTATTTCCAGACACAGTCGTCCAATAAAAACATCATTGAAGCATAACTCTGATCGATATGTCGAACTGCATGTTGAACTTAACTTATCGAAACCGGAAAAGGATATAACGGGCCAATAAGTACACATCAAAATACTCAGTCATCGACTTAAGCTTCCATAAAAGTGCAATTTACACAAAAGCTTTTTGAATAATACATCAAACAATTCTGATCCAAAAACTGATAAGTGAACGTGTAAAAACTTTTGCTTGATCTTGTAGACTTTTTTTAAACGAATATTGTTGATGATGCGTGAACATTATTTTAAGTCCGGATTGTTATATTAAATCAGGATACAAAATTGGCGAGGTATGTAATTGCTTAAGAAAAATACTTAGTAGTAAGAATGAGGAAGTTTTACTGAAATATTCGTCTTCTCATATCGTATATATTTGAAATACACATGTTACTGGTAACATGTAATTTGCAATGAAAATCATGTCAAGTTTTTACCGACGTTGAAATAATGATTTTGTTGATTGCGTTTAAAAAAAAAAGACGATGAACGCAATGTTAGCACGTTGTCTGTTATTATTTTACTACTTTATATACCTTCGAGACTGGAAACTTAATTTAACTAGAAAGAATCACGATAACATTATCAAGTTAACAATTATTATGATTGGCTTATCTCACTCCATTGTTTCGTTAACAAAATGATTTTATTGAATGATCTAACACACATTGAATTTATCTCTTAAACAATATTTACTCTTATTGATTGTATGCAATTTATATGTTAGGTCTTTTTATACGATTTTACTTGTAGAGAATTTTTTAAATTATTAACATAATTAATAATAACGTAGTTAATTATAAGTGACTTTTTTCAGCCTTTCAGTTACCAATACACTTTCGAGCGTTACTATGACCATTTTTCTCTCGTTTACTTTGGAAAATCTTTATTTAACCATAAATTAACTACCAGAGAGGAGATTGCACAAACAAAGTGAATTATCACTCATAAAATATAAAGCATTTATATTAAATAATTTATGATATCGCCTGAAGGCGCTTGATGGGATTTCAGTATCAAATCTGTTATTTGTTTGTTACAAATTACATACATGTTATATTGTTACAAATTTGTACGATTCCATATACTTTTTCACAAACGACTCGGGAAGTTCTGCTGCATTCGTGTGATAAAATGCCTGAAGATGCCAAACGGTGAAACCCGGGTCGTTAGTGATAAAACATGTGGAATCGTACAAAGCTGTGACAATTCAAATTAAAATTAAAGTTTCTCCAAATATTACAAAAAAAATATCCTCGAAAAGGATAATGCTTCTTTCATATTCGTTATTGGATCACTTTCTCTAAGACTTTTTCTTAAATTAAATTATCAAATTGAGTTTGAAATTTATCTGCAATGTTTATCGTCTTTAACTGCCTTTATTCAATCCAAAAAAATACTTATTATGACATAAAATTACAATAAAAAAATATTAAAAGTTTATTTATATTTCACAACAAAATTAGACATGGCTTAAAAATTTGAATATTTATTATACTGAACTGAATTATTTGAATCAATATAATGAAGTTTAAATATTTACATCTTTCATTATCTTAGATGAGTAATGACATTACGCATTATTAATTAATTATCTTTCGATAATAAATTTGTATCTAATGACATTTGAATAAATACGTATAATTTTATCGCAATTTATAATCTTATCGATTAAAAATTGACGTTTTCTGTTATTTCAAGTGAATGTGATTATAACATCGAATTATTATTGTTTTTTTGTTTTTCAATGTTATTACTTCGCAAAATTAATAATATTTATCTTTATACATATTGAAACACTAAAAACATATCATCAAATCAAAAATTGTAAGCATTATGTTAAAACCATAACATTAAAAGAGTGTTTTACGGTTTTTACACTCAAATCTATTATGCGTATTTTTTAATTGAAAAAACACCTATTTAATCTCATTTTGAAATATTAATTAATATACATTCAAATTTCATTATAATGATTAAAAAATACTTTTGTGGTGTGAACAAAGATTTTTTTTTTCTTATTTTCAATTGAAAAGATACATGATTATGTATGTTAGAAGAGAACAACTCTTGTATTGCAATGTGTAAGCGTTATCATAATTAACACTGACTACATAAAAAATTGGAAAATAATTTATCAAAAAAAGCATTGATATTAAAAACAATGTAAATACTCCTGTTTTGCAATATGGTTAATTGTAATAAACCAATATGAATCAGTAATAAAGCTCGGAGTCCAATAGACGTAATATTAATAAAAATATACTTCCAAAAAGCTTCCGCCAAACCATTTGGAAATAGATGTCCATATGATATTTTTATTGCAATACGGATGACAATTTTATATATGTGATAATTTAGAAAATCAAAACGTAATTGTTGCATTAAATATTAACTATTTTTACCATTTTCAGCCAGTACATTAAATTTATCACCTTATACAATGAATATTTTTTTATGTACTGACAGTTCGATTCATTAAAAACTAATTAATGTTTCGATATTTAAAAAAAACTTCTTGAATAAATGTAACTAATGACGCGGTTTTCGTCTTTCTGCATACATCGGCATTTTATTGCGTGAATGTAATGTACATTGCAGCTAGTAAAAAGTTTATAGAAAAGATAAAATTTAGAAAATATATTGACGTTAATTATTAAAAGGGTAATAAAAGCTCACTTGAATAAACCTTATGAAGAATTACAAACTTTTTACAATTACAAAGTTTTGACAATTTTAATGCGTTAGTTGTGATTTTATAAAAAAATCAGGCGAAGTGATATTGTGAGAGTTAAATTATTCCAATTTTTAATTCATTTGAATTATCTCACGTAAATAGCACACAAAAAGTGAATAAGAGAGATTAATTTTTCACTGAAACTTCACTAGGCATTCAAAATGAAATAAGAAATTATTCTGAAATTTTGTAGTGTTGTGTATATCTTTGATATATTCTAAATAAATTTTCAATAAATTTATTTGAAGAATCAATATTTACTGACACATTTCTTTTGACATGTTTTATATTCTCGTGAAATTTAAAAGATATATGTCTTCAATTCAGCTTCATTTTCATCACTCTTTCAACGATTTACAAAGTAAATATAGCTAATTTTGAAAACTAAAAAAAATATATGGAAAATCAAGTTTACTTTCAATAAAAATTATCACAGTTAAATTAATGCATTAGGAAAATATTGGTGACACATATATTTACCTATAACAATGTATTTATTGTTAGGTTAAGAAATATAAAATTGGAACCTGTTTTTACATAGTTTTAACTATTTTAATTGTTTTTTTACGACGAAAGCATGGCAAACATCAATAACTTGGCATTTATAACATTTAAACTTATTTATTGTATACAAAGGAAGTTAGTCGAGATATAAAATCTTGAAAAATTAAAACCGGTTAATTCATTGATTCGGCAAACATGTGGAAAGAATTAACCTTTAAATAATCGGCATGCCAATCAGCTTGAACGTATTAAAAATAACCGTATAAATTTCAGAAGAACGAGCAAGGATATGACTATTGATTTAACAACTGTAGAATTCGCATATTTTGTGTGTAAATACTCTACGAATGTGTGGGTGTAAAAGTTTAATAAACTCAGCGTTCAAATACTACAATGTCTCGGTCAAGTGAAATTCCAACTAGCAATATAAAGCCAAGTCAATGCTGGTGTAATTGAACAAAAAATGAACATGAAGATTTTGTCCATACATTTTCTTTGGGATGTTAATTATCAGTGCTTAACAAATAGTAGTAGCATTGTTTTATGACGTAAAATGAAACTAAATGAAGTCTCGAAGTATTAATCATTAATTATAAAATATATAAAAAAAAGGTTCGTTTCATATTTGATGATTTATTTTGAACGCATTTAATGTTTTTTTTATTGAAATATATAAACTATGATTTATTAATCATAAAGTATATGTAAAAACGTTTATTTTAATTCATAAAGTTTGCGTAAAAATATATATATATACTATGAGAAAAGATATACAATTATGGTACAAAAATTGTATTTTTTATTACTGTACAATCTTGCACTGTAATAAATTCAATTTAAATTGTTTTCAAAGAAGAAATAACGCATTGTCATTTAGAGTGATACATTTAAAAAAAATAAAAACTTTCTAATGTTAGATATATATATAAATAATATTAAAATAATATCGAAGTATTTAAAAGAAAATGTGTATTTTTTATGATTGCTGTTATTAAACTCTAATAAATGATATAATTCTCTAGGAAGAGTTTGACGGTAAATATTTTTAATAAGCTCAAAATGTTGACAAGCTTTAAATAAAATAAGTACTACATTTTAATAAATA
Organism: Himalopsyche japonica; assembly: GCA_028555115.1. Classification (NCBI taxonomy): domain Eukaryota; kingdom Metazoa; phylum Arthropoda; class Insecta; order Trichoptera; family Rhyacophilidae; genus Himalopsyche; species Himalopsyche japonica. Next base: position 372,410 of record JAHFWJ010000560.1, on the reverse strand, counting down.
CAATAATGGTGGCCAAACAGTAAGCTTATGTCAAAAGTTAAAAACAAAACGATACTTTTATAAACTTAAAACAAAATATAATTTATAACGTAGTAATGAAAAACCTAACACATTTTGTAAAGAAAAACTTTCACTAACAATAAGTTGTGAAATAGTAAGTCTCAAATTATGACGTTTTTTTTATGAAGCATTTGTAAATTTGCAATTAAATGTTTGCACATCTAATTTTTATACCGTTATAAAAAAATTGATGAAAAAACGAGCTTATTATTATTCTAATGTGTCAAATTTTCTACTGTATTTTTCCGTTTTAAACTTTTGAAATTGATTCATTTTAAAATATAATATAATAATTTTTTTACGAGCTTTAAAAAAACTGAATCAGTAAAACTCACCTTGATTTCTAATCCAATGAAATTAATAAAGATCAAAAACACTTGACACTGTGCAATAAAGTTCAACACAATTCTAGCATACCAAATGGTACACTAATTCAATATCATATGAAAACCCCTCGACTTGACTTTAGTTAAGCTCTGGGATGCGACCACTTTGAACTGCAGAGTGAAATAGAGGCAAACAGCTATATCTTTCAACTTTTATATATGCTTACGTCACAGGTGTCACGTGATCACGGCCCGTCGTATTCGCGAGCTGGGAGATAGCCGGTAGTGGACAGGTGGGGGAAAACTCTACAGGTGCAAAACCGGAAATCCTCGGGAAGACTACTTGCTCTTTTGAAAGGAAGCTGAAAATACATACATATAAATATGTGAAACTTTATTTCAAGTGAACCGACTCTTAATAGCCAAGGTTATTCATTAATTCGATATATTCTACATATTTGAATTAGTGAAATTATATATGATACAACTCCACATGTTTTGTCACCCCCTGCCTGGGATTTACCTTTCTGCATCTTCAGATATCTTATCAAAGGAATACAATAGAAAACGGTGAAAAAAAATAGCAAAGAATTTTAGTTCTACAAAATTATTTCTAAAAAAATATAGTTGATAGCTATTTCGGCTCACGCCATCGTCAGAACTATGCTTAAACTAACATTTGCTTATCTATATATCTATATATAGCTGTGTAGAAGAGGTACACAATACATCTTCTCACCTGTTTTAACGGCCTAGCTTGTTTCCTGTTCGCCATAAAACTAACAATTGTAAATGAAACTAAAAGGCAGCTATATCAATAAGTTTACATATGGCTCGGAAATGGTCCATTTCAGAAACAAAGAGACACCACTCAGAGGATTCAACAATGGTGACCGACATATATTAGTTTTTTCGTTAAGAATCCTTTGAAGTGATAGTTGATATCTATTGATCTCCAGCTGTTCCAAAGCCGTCATCCTGCGACTCTTACTACAAAGATGCAAACACTTAGGCGCTGAGTTTGAATTTATATTATGTGATTCCTTTATAACGTGATTAGCAAATTGTGAATCTGTTTTTTAATTGTCGAATGATCTTACATGTTCCGTAGCTCGAGTGGACATACTTCTACCTGCCTGTCCGATATAAACGGACAAACATGAGCCACAGGACATTTAATAAATACCGCTTCTGTCAAATTTATTAATTTTATCTTTACTATTTTAAGATGTCTGCCTAAGTTGTTACTATTTTTTTCACCGTGATATAATGGAGTTCTACCAAGTGAATGCCAATTCAATCAATGAATACAATAGAACTGACACGATGATTTTTTTATCGATTATATACATGAATTTTCGTGAAATAATGCCGAATGGTCAAAAGTGGGTCGCTTTTGATAAAAAATGTGAAATTTTACAATGTTTGAATTATTAAAAATTCTATCAAACATTGAGTAAGCATTACAATTTGTTTGTAAGCTTATAAATACTAAGAAATAAATTTGCCAACTATCGATACCTGACCTAACCTAACCTATATATTTGATCTTATTTGGTATTTGTTGCCTACAAAGTGTTATAAACACCCTAGTAGACTAATATAACTTTTTATTGATTGAATTGGCTACACCTTTTAGAGGTTCATTAAAAATATCTGAAAAATGTTCAGTGTTCTGTTGAGTAATGTATGTATAGTAAGAGGAGTTATTTTTGCATTAAGCCATCATCAGAAACGTTGTAAGCTTTTATCGAAAGTTAATAAAATGTATTTTTCTTCACATTTTCGATGACTTAAAATACTAATTGTATTTGTTAAATTGCCCTTTTGTCCGTAGAACTCTATTGACAAATTGCAACAAAGAATGTTTTAATGAGGTATTTTATTATGTAATAAAATTGATAACATTTCCAGTAACACGTTTTTGTCAGAATCATAGCATAATAAATTCATGCATATCAATATAATTTTAACTTACAATAATAATTGTGAACTTTCGTAATACTTTTTAGCACTTAGTAGAATTTTTACAAAGTAACTGCCCATAATATATGAAATGACTTCTGAAACAAAAAGCGAATTTAACTATTTTATAAAAACTTTGTATATTTTATTATATGAATGAATAATATTTATTATGTTTCGCTATACTTTTCAGAAATTTTAATTTTGATATATTACAAACGATTTCGAGATAATATAACAGTTGAAAAGAATCTTTGAAAACATCACATGTTACAATGTTTTTCTAAACAAAATTATTGATAATTTCTGTTTAAGGCTAAGTAACTCATCTAAACAATATTAAATACTTTATTTCTTATGTGAAAACCATTTGAATAAATTTAAAATATAATTTGCAATCATTTAAACTCACTGCTGTAAAGTTTATTGAAATAAATCGTTCGCTTGCATTTGATTTGCTATAAATGCAACAATTCAATCACAATTCATTTACTTTTAAGTGCTGTTTTAAATATTAACTCATAACATCTGTATCAACGAGTATTAGTGTTCACGTCGATAACTTTCATGATAAAATACTTAAAATTTATGGAAAAATTACGGACATTTCACTAGTCATAATCACATATTGCACTATTTATGAGTAAACAACGAAATAATACCATTCTAGGAATATCAAACAACGAGACTGAGTCAAACAGATAATCTCTGTTATCATAAATAAGTACGATAGCAATAATTAAATTCTTTAAAACCAAAAAAATTTACGTTTATTTGAACAATAAAACGCAATGTTTAGTAATATTTCTACAATTTTGGTTTATTTAGATAAATACTGATTTCGTTAGTCGCAAGCATTATCAACTAATCATTATACAAATATGATGCCTTTCCACCAATAATAGACAACAACTTTAACGTGTTTTATTATATATTTCAATTAAAAATTTTGCTTCGGTTTCACGATAAAATAGCACAATTTCACCGTAAGATGTATACTTATTTTCACTAGTGAAAATTTATTAAATTAATAGATACGTACAGCCGATATTTTATTGATTTTTGAATTATCATTGCAAATAAATACAATAGTTGTCAAATGACCAAGCGAATCATAAAATTTTGCTAAATTGTTTAATTTAAATTTTCTTTTTCTTGCCTTGCTTTATCCGTGTTAAGGCGAGAGCTTTCAGTGTAGAGGTTAGGGTGATTTAATGTGAAAAATCGCTTTGGCTTTAATAATTATATATGAGTCACCAACACATACGTGGTTTCAGTTCACGTGTTTGCATGTACGTTTACGTGGCAAGAGTTTTACCAACATTTCTTGATACTTAAAAAATTAAGCACAATGTTAAGGACTATTTCCAAAATTTTTGTACATATCGCCTTGTTTTTAATTCGTATTCTGTGAGTTGATAATGCTCGTGATGAGCGAAACTGGTCATAGCCTCATATTATCATAAAGTTTTACTTAATATTGTGCTTCATTTAAATATAACAACTTTTTAATTACAAATTACAGTTACAACACTTTAAAAGTTATTGTTGGATGCATTTCGCTCCCCCAATTATTCCGATATATTTTTATTTAACATATGCTATATATACCACTACGCATAGAATATTCTTACGTTTTATAATTATATATTTGTACTATTTCATCAAAAAACTGGTTGGTTATGTTGTGGGGAGTTTTATATTGTGGTATAACATTATTAATTTGTGTAAATTATTGTTTTTTTTGTTCCAATATTTTATTTTTTGTCAACTTTCCTTAATTTTAGCAGTAATAAGTTATATTAAACCGAAGAACTGTTGTGAAGCGAATAATTTTTAATATATAATGTAATAGAAGAAAGTCAACATTACATTCCAAAGACATATTAAAATGTGAATCAAAAATATAATTATTTGTTATTTTACAGGAAAAACCGATGATATCATCATATTTTCTTTGGTGATTTCTGATAGCAATACATATTTGTTAATGCAGTTATGTTGCTTGAACTTTAAAATAATGCAAATCTTCCTTATATCTTGCCTTATCATATTTCTAAGAAACCTATGATTATTTCTTTTATAATGCTGGTTTACTAAGAAGTTATATATCTTTACGAGTAAAATGACTTTTCGTTACCCTTTACACTTAAAAAATTGATCTTGAGCACATTCGTTTTTGTCATCCGTAACGTAAATAACAAAAAAAGAAATTCTTGCAAAATTATTCGTGAAAAATGAGTCTGCATTGAAACGCGTGAAATTTACTACATCTTTGCGTAGCGAAAAAAACTGTTGATCACATATTTCGACGCTTTGGTTACTGGTCTATGTACTATAATATTTAAGGGACTAAATATCGTAAATATTACACTAAAAGTACCATAATAAACTCTATCGCATGTCTTATGCTTATATGGCAAAGTTAATAGTCTCTGGAAACTGCGTCTAAATTTCTTCTTGTTACACCGATTTGAAAATTTATATTCAAATGTCTTAAACACAGAACTATTCACTGTTAAAATAATTAACGATGTTAAAAATTCTCATTATGTTTGACAAATTATATTGCGTAAAATATATATAATATTTCTGATCTAAGCAATGTTTGTTTGGAGAACGACAGGACAACGAAGTTTTTAAAATATCAGTTTAAAAACGATTGATATTTGAATAGTTTTTGACAGTACGTCATTTGTAAATTGTTAATAGTAACACAAAATAAAAAAATCATGATGTCGCTTTTATCGAACAATAAGATGAACACTAACTCACTTTTGTTAAAACATGTCAACAAAATGCTCGTTATCTTTAATAACTTTGACAGTTTGTGTTGTCCGTATCTGTGACCTGTCTACGAAAAATGAGTTAATGTTTTCTTATTTTCACGCAAGCATGCAATGAATGTTTTCTACAAGAGTTTCTTCTCAAACAAAATACTTATGTGTCCGTAGGCGTTCATCGAGGCAGCACACGCGTGCTAAAACTTTGATATTTATATAAAATGCAATAGAGAAGAACGAAAGGAGAATTCCAATGATATAAATGTATGTTTACAGAAGAAAGTGCCAGAAACAATTTCGATGATAAGTATGCATTTGAAAGTGATTTCAATTCAAAAATACACATTTTTTAGTTCTTAGTTATTTAATGGTCTCGTAGCTAAAGAATAATATTCTGTGAAAGAATTAGCTATAATAAACATTTATGAATACGAGTGCAGCTGCTATGAAATACACAGAATTGTCATGTATAATATATATAAACACTTCAATAAATCACGAAGTGTAAATTGTGTATGCAAGCAGAAAGTATAAATTTACAACCGTGTATCGAATCAAAAATAATAAAAGACTATTTTGTTCGTTTTATAAAACATGTCCTTTAATTTCATCAAAAGTGAAATATTTATGACTCTCATATTTGATGTTTGGCTAAGTTAGCTCCTACTTATCAGTTACGAAGCCAAAGATAGAAAACTTTACAAAATAGTATAGAAAATTATTTTTTCAATTCATTCGTTCAATTTACCTTAAATTGGGGGTGAACAGAAATTTATTGTCTTACTTCTACTCTTTTCACAACCAAATGCTTTGATCATCGCTCTTGTCAAAAAGTAGGGAACTTCTTTTTTGAGTTTCTTCGGGATCTTAGTTCTATAGGGGGCCATTTTTCTGTTTTCAATATAGAGATCATAACATGTTTGTCATATTTCCGGATGTACTGTAGATTTTGCAAAATTCTTGGTAGAAATGGACTCCACTTTAATGTAGTTTCCATAATGTGGAATGCTGGTATTGTGTGTTGCGCACGCAACGATTGAGCTTTTAGATCGCTTAAATTAATACCTACATGGATGATAACACTTATTAGATAAGTATTTAGAAAAGGTTTGAACCTTGACCAAAAGATAATTTAGTATTATATGTAAACTACGTTACTTGATATCACTTATTTGACTGCTTTAGCTGGTCTATCACGTCAAAACACGGTTCTTCAATTAATACTTTTATTTTCGAAAAATTATTCAATTTTAAAATTAGCCGCTTAAAATATAATCCAGCGCATGTACTCTGGTTTTTAAAGTCTGCTACAATATTATATTGAGCTCTTAACTCGTACAAAACACGATGTTTTGAAGTTCAGCTGTTAGATTCTTTATATAAACAATAATTATGCAACACAAATGTCATTCATAACAATACATCATTGCATTGATTAGTCTTGTTGTCTGTAACGCATATCACAGTTAAGAACACACACAATCTCTTCGTGTATCTTCTTTACTGCGTAAACTGCGTTTATATGCATTCAGCAAATGTTTACACAACCTAAATATCTGGTAATTTAATACTCTAGTCAAATCATCAGAGCTTAATCAAAACAATAAAGCAGTTGACTACAAAGCTTTGACGAAAACTTCATTAATAGTCGGTCATTCAATGATATCTGTCTATTGGTGTCATCGAAAATTTTAACGACACACGCGTGTGTGATAGTTATCAATTGAAATTTATAAAAATCTATAGTTGAAGTAAACTAAAGTGTTTTAATGTATACTAACAATTTGTACGCTTATGTTTTTGTATAATTATTGCAATTGATTCAAACATTTGTAGCCTTATACTTAATGGTTTTTGTTTAATTTATGATATCGACTGAAGATGCTTGATTGAATTTCAATATCAAATTTGAATTGTTGAAACGTTGTAAGTTTCCACATATTTGCATTTATAGAATTTTGAAACGCGAAACCCGGGTCGTTAGTAACAAAACATATAGAATCGTATAAAGTATCAACAAATCAAATTTTGTTTTTCTTAAAATATGTAAAAGTATTTTTTTTTTGTTTCAAGTGAGCATTATGAAAAATGTTAAAAATGAGGTTTTGAAAACATATGTGAAGCCATATTAGATAAAGTAAACATTTAATCTAATCAACGCCAGTTACATGCCCACAAATTGCAATAAACATCGAAGACTGGTTCAGAAATACCAATGAAAAAATATTTTTCAAATGATCAAAAACAGCTCCACTCATCCGAGAAATTTTCTGTTGACATGTATAAAAAGCCCTGCTAAGATTATTGTTGAATGTAGTGATATTTGTAATGTAGCATCAATAGTACAACATAATATTTTTTAACACGGTGAAAAAAATAGCAACGTATTTTAGTTCTACAAAATTATTTTTAAAAAATATAGTTGATAGCTATTTCGGCTCACGCCATCGTCAGAACTAGTCCTAGAGATAGTTCTGACGATGGCGTGAGCCAAAATGGCTATCAACTATGTTTTTTAAAAATAGTTTTGTAGAACTAAAATAAATTGCTATTTTTTTCACCGTGTTATAATGGAGTTCTACCAAGTGAATGCCAATTCAATCAATAAAATAAAAAAAAATATTTAATATTTTTAAGATAAACTTGGCATTTACTTGATGGAAAATAATTAATACAAGTGATTGATAACTGTATTCTTATTCCACTTGATTAGTTTGAGTCAATTTAGACAGCCTAGAGATATTTATTATAATCAATTTTAAAGTTTTGTAGAACTAAATCGGCTCCGATTTTTTAAACTACATATAATAAGATTCTAAAAAGCACACACCAATTTGATTTAACGATGTGTTCACTATTTTTTTTTTGTATTTAAATTATATTATTATTTATTATCGATATATGAAGTTGACAATAAATAAATTCATAAATGAGACAGTGCATCGTTTATTGTAATGTATACCTATGAAACTTAATCTTTTGTGAATGAATATTGAACACAGATAAAAATGAATGCTCAAACATTCCAGAGGTGAGGAGAAAGTATTCACAGTTATCCTGCTCACCATACAATATATAATTATTCATTCATCAGCTATACGTTATTTCAAGCTTTGGAATAATTTCTACGTGCAATAGAGTGACCTCGTGTCGGCTTTTACAAAAATTTTATACTTCAGTAATATCGATGTTCTACAAGAGTAATTCTCGTCTGTCACTGTCACCAAAAGAAATTACTACGATCACCAGCGGCTTCATATTAATACTTTCAAAATTATTGAATACACCTGACGTTTACAGCATTTAGTAGAATTTTTCAACCCAAATGACACAGCTCAATTAAAAAAAAATTGGCGGCCATGAGACATTTCTAAAGGACCGCTGATATTTATAATGCGACACAGTAAAATTGTATTGTGCACTAGTTAATTTCCACGCCAAGATGTTACCTTTGGTGAAGGTATATAAACATAAAACAGATATAGGAAGTGATATCTTGTGATCGTGTTAGAAGCAATATCTGTTTTTTATTTTACTATAAAATTTGAATTATTATAACATTGTACAATTCCACGCGCTTTGTTACTAACGACCCGGGTTTCACATTTCGGCATCTTCAGGCATTCTAATACACGGATGCACAGAACTGATGATTTTACTTTAATTTGTATCAAGCATCGATAGAACAAATCAAACTACTTTAACGAGGTGGTTCTATGATCAATGATATGATTCGTTAACATGATATAGCAAGAGTAAACAGCGTACTAAATTAATGTTTTTCCTGTGTGCTGTTGCTTGCTTGCAGACCACTTAGTTAAACAAAACTTACTTAGATCACATACAAACAATGCAAAAGATTAGCCATGAAATATTGAAAGTTTCTCACAGGCTTAGCTTTAAATTCTGTTCTGAAATGTAATCTAATCGAAAATCTATTATATGATATTCAATTTATGTTCAAATTTTTTAGCGTAATGTAAAAAATTATCTTTGGTCACACTAAAATCAAAAATGGTTTAAATTTATGAGACATTTATACTTTCCAAATTTGAAAAAAATGATAAATCATTCACATCATAAAAAGGATTGTTTTGACGATATCAGTTTTTTGTTTCTTTGCCACATAACTAAAGGTACGCTAATGCTCGCGATGAACGAAACCAGTCCAGCATTGTGAAAAAAGAAAAAGCTTTTTCAAAATTGAAGTATGGTCACACTAGGTTACACCTCACAATAATTTTATGAAGTTGCGTTCTTTTAAATATACAGGTAGCGAGTAGTCACAGCACGTAACTGTTACAAACTTCTTGACACACAAATTAAGTGTATCTGTAGACTTAATTTCAGTAATTGGCGCTTATTGTACATTTTTCATCATGAAATATTTATGCTTTACAATATATACCTATCATTTAAGCATGTCATTGCAATTAGCACACGCATCTGATTGATTTATATTCATAATTACCTTTTCGGTTGAAAATCCACAATTCAGGTGTAATGTCGCTTTACAGTTTTTATTTGTGAAAATGTAGTAGAAAAGAGAGCCTGAATCAAACATTGAGTACAGTGAAACCTCGATTTTACGTTTTCCAAGGGACCCTGAAAAAATAACGGTAATTGCGGGGAACGGTGAATGCAGGAAAGCTTCAAATAATAATAAACAAGTAAAATCGTAAAAAACATTTATTTATTAGTTACTTGTACATACTGTATATAAAATTTATTTTTTAAAAAAGTCCTTTATGTTAGTTTGCATCTTTGTTATTTGGTACTATAATTGGAACAAAGACTTGTTACTAAACTTGTGACTAAAAGTTTTTATGTACAGGAATCATTATTACCATGAATTTTAAACAACTCTACATTTGCATCATAAACAATAATACGCGTGTGGTGGATTTCAACCCAAAAAAATAGCACATGCGTCCAATGCGTTACGTCTAACATGTAAAGCGGATTCCAACGTGTCTAGACATAACACTTGCACTCGGCTGTGTCAAACTTTCTTGCCGAGATACGGAGAAATATGCAATAAAAACGGTCAATCGGGATAATATTTGTGACGGGACCAAAATATTTAGACGGTTTATCGAGGAAATCGGGGAATCGGGAAACGGTCAATGCGGGATTATTTAACATTGTTCTCATGGGAGTTTGACGGGACTATAAAAAATAAGCGTTCCAGCCGGGAAAACGTATTATGCGAGAACGGTTGATCAAGGTTCCACTGTATTACGTTTTTCTACAACCTAAAAGACAAAAAAATGTTGCACGGTAGTTGTAAAATGCTGGCATATTTTGGGTATACCAAAAGAAGTGCCTATGGACGAGGCGGAATCGTCCTTGCCGAACGGGAGTTTAATTAGCACGAATGAGACATGTGCATTAAGAAAATATACAAAGTTTCGACTCATCTCTAGTCTCATCAGGCGGGTTCGATTACCGGCTATTATATTTTGGGTATAGCGGTATATGTAGTTGGGTGAAGAAAAATCAATTATTGTAGAAGGTAGTGTATATATATGTATATAGTGTATAGCTACTACCTCGCTGACAAGTAGGATAAGACGTTGAAATATTATGAATTGTATTTAATAATTCTGTGACGTCATCTCATGAGTTAGAAAATGTTAACTTTTTAAGCGGCACGTAATTATGTAGCAAGTTTAACTGCATAGCTATAATTTTTAAAGATATCCGCTTTTAATGAGGATCATATGGACTCGTGAGAACATCTTAGTAAAGGTTGTTGTATGAGACTTCTTGATATTCATTCGCTCACTCTCTTCTTTTGTAAATACTATGACAAGAACAGGACTTGTTGTTTTTGGGATTAGATTAAAAGCATTTATGACTACCGATCAATGAATCGATTGAAGAATCTATTTTTTTAGCTATCTGTACCATATTTTGATTCGGCGAAAACATTTAACATTGACCACACGACTCTAGGCTTGGCCATTACTTGAAAGTATTCCTGAAGTGATCCAGAAAATTGAACGCGTTCATCTTTGCTGTGACCTTGAATACTCTGAAAGTTTGGACATCTTAATAATTTATTAGCTTTACTTTCAATTTATTCTAATAAGAGTTTAGGATAGCACATGGTATCATATATAAATATGATCCCACTTGGTACATTCACATTGTCTAAGACAAAATGGAAAATGAAACGTTTTGATTAATAATTTATCAAATGTTATTTTACTTTAACTTTTTCTTTTAAAAAATTAACTGTATTTTAGTATTTTTTAAATCTTTATTACCATAAATACATTTTTTACTAAAAGATACCAGAAAAAATGGAGAACCGTAAATTTTAATTTATAAAATAATACAATACTTTTACAAGAAAATTTGAGCAGATTCTTGAAAAAATTACAAACAAAACGAAAATTAGAAGTGTCTTAAGCTATTATGAGTGCTCCTGGGTAAAACTTTCTGTACTCTATAGAATGGATTTACAACAAATACAGTTTCGATTATAGTTCATTTTTTCATATAAAATCATTCAAAATTTGACAAATTTGTTGTAGTGAAAAATGACGTAACTTGTTCATTCTTCCATGCAGTCTTTTATTCTGATTACGGATATACCAAATGGGATCAAAAATTTCTTTGGCCTCAGATGGAGTTAAAAGGTGTAATTTTATCATCAATTTTTTTAAATTGGTTCATTATTTTGTTTCTCTGAAAACTTGCATTTGGTTTTCTTTTCTCAGAACTAGTCAACTATAAAATTAAATATTGCAAATCATATGAAAGTTTCTCTATTAATAATACGAATAAAAATTCAATATTGAAATGTTGTTTCGTGGTATATCACTGTCTTTTAAGGATAAATATGAACCGACACTGTTTCCCATTTGGGATAATAGAATATTATAAAGAAAAATATTTGTATTGACTAAATTGGCAGAAACTTAGTAGACCTCCACTATAACATGATGAAAAATTAGGAATGTATTAAAGTTCTGTAAAATTCATAATATATATAATTGATAGCTATTTCGGCTTACGCCTGCATCAGGCCTATGCAATACTAGATAGTTCTGATGAAGGCGTAGGCCGAAATTTATAAGATATATATCAACTATATATCTTATAAATATTGTAGAACTAAAATATATTGCTATTTTTTCACCGTACTAAAAATATTTTTATTCATCGAGATTTGTTTTCCAAAACTTTCAATGATATTATAATATAATCGTAAAGAAAGACTTTTTCGTTCTAGAAACTGATTTTTTTTCACAGGATAAAAAAATGATTTATTGTGATTAAGCAGATATAATATATATGGACAAGAAAGTCGTTTATCTGCTTATATTTAATATTTCACATTTTATAAATACATATTACGGCCATTCCTATAATAAATTTATATAGAAATACAAAAACGACATCGATTTCTGTCAAAAAGACTTGTTTATCATTAATTTAAATGTTTTATGTCTAGTATTTAATATTAACCGCCAAGGATAACACACGTATAATAAAAACCTTATGTCCAAGAATGCTGTATTTTATTCATATGTGAAAAGAAAAAGAGATATATATATATATATGTAGTTTTTCAGCTTTACCATGCGTTGTTGTCTTCTTTATTGCATACCCAGTATTATGACATATGATTATTAAATATCCTAAACAAAACATTTCAAAAATATCCATTTTGATTGTGTTGACTTCAAATCTTTATATAACATATCAATAAACATGCAAGCCAAGCGATAATGCACGCGATGAGCGAAACTGGACTCAATCATGATAATATAACAATGTGTTAATTATAATAAAAATTACGTTCTATTTATTACTATAAAAAACATTTTTTCCGAAAATTATATTTCATATATAATTGAGTTCATTTCTTTGAAATGGTAGCCACGCTGTTCATTTTATGGATGTTATATTGTTTGTTGAATCTGGATAAAGAATAACAAGTAAATCCATCGTATCGTGTCAAAACTGATTGAAGTACAGAAGTAAAGTAGGTATCGGATAGTGGCGTGCACAATGAACTATATTAACTTAAATAAAAAATAATTATTATTTAGGATTCGAAAAACCGTTCAAACAAATTTAACCTTTATATATTAATGCACACTTTTTCATGTATCTTAGCATATATATACATACCTTCCTTCGAACAAATATTTTAATAATCAATAATAAAATATTACATGAAATTAATGTCGATGTACTTGATGAAATTTATTTGCAATTAAAATCATGATATTTTAAAAGTTATCAAAATAGAACAATTTACTGATTATGAATTTGTCATAGTATTTTTTTAAGAATAAACCAGCATGGAAAAATTTCGTAGTAGAATTGATTTAGTTCGAAAAAATATCTTTTTCTAAGAATGCGATCGCATTTTAAGTGATTTTATCACCTGGTTTACCAGTATAAAATAAATAAAAACTGTATTTTTCTTCATTTATGATAATAGTGGTCTTCAAATAATAACGCCTTTTTTTAAATGTAAATAAAAATAAAAAAATTATTTTTTCCAAGCACACAAAATCGGTCATGCCAATTGTAAAGCCAACAAAAAATGTGGTCTTACAAAACTTTAATAAATTAAATAAATCCGTGTCGATTTTCAATTCTTGAATTTTTATACACATAATTTGTTTCTAACAGCCCGGATTTCGTCTTTCGGTATCTTCAGGCATTCTATTCCAACTAACTGTGTCGATATGAATTCTGTTGCCGTGTGGAAGGATACTGAATTTTTATTGAATATGAAAATTCCGTTATGTGAAAACCAGGCTGTTAGTAACAAAACGTGTGGAACCGAAAAAGTTTCAACAGTCTCAAATTTGATATTGAAAATCCATCAAGCACTCTTAGTCGATATCATAAATTAAAATCATTACATCTCCAGTAAATTTCAGTATCGATTTATTTAAAACATTTGACGTTCTTCTCCAGTTGATTGTTTTTTCTTTCAACTCGGAATTTCATTTTACTTTCATTTATACATGAGATAAATCAAATTCACGGCGAATATTTCGTTAGATTATAAACTAAAGATGTATTACAAATACCTGTTTATTTCAAAAACCAAACATAACGAGACAAATACTTTTGATTTAAAATTTAGGGATCAATCAAAATGTTGTATATATTTTCTTTTTCATAAATAATTAAATATTTCGAACGCCACTGATATCCTGATTGAGTCGCGGCGGATTCGATAACCGGTTTCTGTGTTTCTAGGTCAAACAAGAGTTCAAGTATGGGAGAAATGGAGAGGAACAAGGCGAGAAAGCCAGGGATGGATTAACAACAATCAAGCTATTATTAAATAATTATTTTTAAACTCAAAATATTTTTTTTACTATCGCGTGTTTTATTCGATTTAAAATATAAAGAACATTAAGCTAGAGGTTACTTGTTTATTTTTCTAGAATTCTTAACTACAATTTCAGACATACGTATATCTAAGATATTTACTTTTTTATCTCTAATCGTTGTCTGCTGACTTCATTTCTATGAAATAAATTCTCCATTGCATTCTTGTATGCTTTTTAGTTTTTTTATGATAAGTATACATTATTCACCTCATAATAATAACCAAGCTTCAGACTTATATCAGTCTAACCCATGATTTATTTTACACAAAAAATAAATCCTTCGCGAAATTTTTGACTATGATAAGTATCTAATTTTTTTATGTATCAACTATGACCACAGTGCAATAAGAAGTCTCAACAGTTGAGACTTAAGCAGACAGAGGGTTAAAATTACAACGAAAAAAAAGGACGAAAGTTTTGTTATTCATATCATCTACTATTTATACTAATGTTATTTTTATCCTTTATGGATTTATACACATTAACGAATAAAATGTATTCTTGACAATCGTTTGCTATCCGGTATATGTATACACTATCAAAACAGGTCTAGAAGAAACTATTTACAATATCTGTAAGACGATTAAGAAAATATTATAATTTTAGCCACGTACTGTTTCAAAAATCAATCCTATTCAGCAATCACGTAGGCCAATGACGTGTGGTATGTATGCGTTGAATTACCTGTTTATTTTATATTTTTATCATATAAAATGACAATTGTTTATACAAGAATTTAGCATCGTCAGAGTGAAGAATAACAAACTACGTAAAAGTGACTTATCAACATACGTACATACATTAAAAACATCAACAATGTGCTATACCAGATACAAAAACAGCCGTTTGAGTATTTTGTTATAATAA
Organism: Himalopsyche japonica; assembly: GCA_028555115.1. Lineage (NCBI taxonomy): Eukaryota > Metazoa > Arthropoda > Insecta > Trichoptera > Rhyacophilidae > Himalopsyche > Himalopsyche japonica. The sequence continues at coordinate 357,035 of JAHFWJ010000560.1, read as the reverse complement.
ATGATAAATAAAATAGAATAAATACATACATACAATTTTGTTGAATATGTTGAATCAGGTTACACGACATCTCTTAAATTTTTCTCAAAAGTTTTTTAAATATTTTTTTATGAATGAATTAAAAGAAATATATTTTTCGGTGTAGATATACTTTATGGTACGTATAAATTAGTCAAATGCATATCGTATACAAAATTTAAATATTTGATATAATTATCATTTATTTGCGACATCTATATATTTATTTTGTAAACATTTTTAAAAGACAGATCGTTTTTTACATCAAATTGATTAATTGAATAATTATAACACAAACTTTAACTGCACCAATAGGTGGCAGTGTATTGTATGTTTTTAAATAAGGAAATAAATATATCAATTATTTATCAGTAATTGAAAAAGTTATTTCTGTTACTATAATAATTAGCTAGGCTTTGTTTATTTATAGTGAAATAACTTTGAAATCAAATTTAAACGTGAAGTATACAATCTGTACGTTGTACCAATTGCAAATGAAAATAAACAAAAAAGAGATACGAAATCTGAAAAGATATTTAAGCGCTCGTAGAATTTTCTTTTTAAAAATGTATTTTCATTTGAAAACAAGAGTGCTGTACGATTTTCATTTTCGGGATTTGATCAATTGTTATTGTATTGATCGATTTAATATCAATTTTTTTTTTTAATAAAAAATGATTAATTCAAAACATAGTTACTGTGTATATTACACTGGGTATATAGCTAAAACTTTTTAACATATTTTAGTTGAATTATACACAAATATTTTATTTATATAATTGGTTCATACACGTAACAAAAATTAAAATTTATTGCTTTTACAACGAAAAAAAATGTTAATAAAAATGAAGAAAAAAAATGTATAAAGACAGACAACTGAGCAAGCTCTTCAAAATCTCCCAATTAAATATTAACATAAAAAATAGTTAATATGTACTCTCACTCTCTTTCACATAAAATCTATCGACATCCAAAGCAATACTGTTAAACATCCCAATCGGCAGGTGGTTCTGCACTTAAGAAGAACAAACAATTCCCGTATATATGAATTCTCAAAAAAAAATATATTTGCAAAATAAAATTTAATATTACAAAAGACGACAGAATTCTCATTTTAGCCTTGCGTATGTGAAAAAAATATGTAGCGTGGTGTATTACTCTTTGAGTTTTCAAACTATTAAATGTGATTATACTATAACGTAAATATAATATTTATACATAACTTTATGTCTGATACGTAATATCATTAGTATAACATGGTTACGAAATATAAATTTATTTGGGTGGACTAGAAATAATGTCCAAAATAATAATAAACGTTTTCCTCGAATAGTCATGTGGTAATGTTATGTTTTTGAATTAACATAAATATTGATATTATTCTCATTTCAAAGCGACTCAGTGATAAAAAAAAACCAACGTTGCGCAAAATACAATCTATAAATTTATGGAATTCTGAAGGATATTATCTAGAATTTGACGTCACTGACTAATCTGAATTAAGTATTATGAATTCATTTTGATATTTTATAAGCGCGATAATATTTAGCAAACTTTTCAACAACCTTATTTTCATTTTATCAACGGGCCTTCGGTTGATATCGTAACAAATCAATTCAAGTTGCTTTGGGGTTATGAAAGCATATAAAGATTACTTTCAAAACTCATAGTCCTTTGAATGTCACAGAACATGATTATTTATAAACTATTTTACTTAATTTATATAATATAACATATACGTATGTTATATTGTATGATTTCCTTGAAATCAATTTATCGATTCTTAACCCTTTTGTTTTAGATATCTGTCAATTTTCAACTAAAAAAAATTGGTTGTCTGTAAAGTCGGTTTACGGACGATAGTTTAACGTGACAACGTCGTAAGAAAACATTGATGAAATGATTGCATACTTTTATGAATAAAATGGAATCATTTTTATTGAATTATCATTATTTTGTATGGATACGAAGAAGGAGTGAAATGAAATCTACAATTTTTATTGATATATTTTATTCGCACGCGACAAACGGGACAATGAGTCATGTTTTTTCGTGCGTGCAGCGGGCGATCATCGATTTATAAGACGTTGTCACGTCAAAAATATATAAATCGTCTTCTTTGTAATTTGTATTGTGTTGCTTGATAATGTTCGCAATAGCGAAACCGATACTGATCATAAATATATTTTGTAGTGGAAATAGTACTGCAAATGTTTTTTTATTATTCAAAATGTAACGCCTTACCACCTATAAGTGTCAGTTTACACATTAAAAGTGAAAACACGATTTATTAAAACACATAGCCTATGAAAACTTTTAATAAATTTAAAAATTTGAAAATTGGTTTTTGAAAATGTAAATTTTATTGCAAATAAATTAAAGCGATATTTGCTACTGCTTATTGAAAATAAAACCATGAATTCTTGGCACCGATAGCGTTACTACAATAATAGATTGGTGACCGCTGGTCTAAATCTAAAGCTCACAATATACTACTAGGAACCCCCGGTGGTTTTAGAATGGAATTCCATGGGGTTGTCAAATGAAAAATTTAAATAAAAAAATTATTGAATAAAAAAAAAATTTACACTAGAAAAAATAATTATTTTTGAAATTAAATATAACTACAAAACGCGCGATGAATTGATGCTCAGGTGACGTTTATTTAGGTCACTATAGCTGTTTTAGTCAAAGTATTTGAACAAGTATATAACATATTTCAATGGAACATGTTCTATACAACTGTTTTGTTGATTAAAAATTCAATGTATGGGTGTTTAAATGTCCGATACGGTAATAATCATTTAGTTTACAGTCATAATGGGTTTATTCAACGAAATAATATTTTAATATCTTACAAAAAAAAATATTAAATCTTTAGTTTGAATAGAAAATCAATGTAGGAATGAATGATTCAGAATTCACAACAATATTTTAGATTTTTATCGAAAATTAGTAAAGCCTCAATGTCAGTCATTGGTCATTAAAATGAATAGCAAATCCTTTACATTATTTATTAAGTATCTAAGATTGTCACCTATGGAATAATATAACGATAATAAGAAAAAAAGTATCAGGAATATATTACCGCTAGTTGCGTTTCTCAATCAAAATATTTCGAAGAAAAATCTTGTATTTTGCTAAACGTTCAATTTGTAAACTGTCACTAGGTAGCGGAAAAGCGTTATAATTCAATAAATAAAATACAATCTGTTTACAACTCAATGAATATTTAAAATGTAGCAATAAATGACGGTTTCGTGCATCGTTAGCATTATCAACTGATAAAAGATAATCTTAACAAGGCTTCATATAAAATACAACTTATTATAACCGGTATATAATTTCATTTATAATTTATTTAATAAATAATTATTACACCATGAAAAAAAGCAATGTATTTTAGTTCAAAATTTTTTTTTTATAAGATATAATTGATAGCCTTTTCGGCTCACGCTATCGTCGATATAGTTCCGGAACTAAAACTAAAATACATTGCTACTTTTTTACCGTGTTATAATGGAGTTCTACCAAGTAAATGCCAATTCAATCAATAAATTATTATTAAATACACATAATATTTTTCTTACATTAACTATTTAAAGTATGGCTTTGAATGCGTTTTTTTATAGCAAAATATTATATTATATGTGTGTTAATAAGCGGTCATTAATACTTCAAATATATACACGATTAATTTTCAGTTTCTTGTATTTTGTTTTTTTATTCGGTAATTTTGGATGGCCAATTTCATATAAATTGCCTAGTAGTGACTTCTATTCTATCAGTTAATAATGTTCGTGATAAGCGACCCTAGTCCTGATCATTCTGTAATAAAATTTGGAAATAACACCTGATGTATATTTTCATTTATTTGCTTAAATATTTTCAATCATGTAAAATTTTAATACGAGCTCTTAATTAAACATCAGACCAGAATGTGTTATACGAGATCGTTTTTATGTAATCACAACACTTCTCTTTCTTGAATTTATAAAGACATATCTTAGGAATACGACAAGAATATTGCTTGGCTAATCACTTTTATTATGCTCCGTTTCATACACATTACAGACGTCCATAGATTAATACAAAAGTGTCCAATCTGTGACTCGATTCCGTAGATCATTGACCGACCATACATAATGTGCGAAAAATAATGCATATATGTATTTGTAAAATAAATATAAACGTTCTTTTAGTAGTTTTTTTTTTCTATAACTGTGTTATTTTATGTAACCAGTGTTTGAGAAACACTGTTATGAGATGACACATATGCATGTGACAAACATTTAATACTATTTATTAGATCCATGTCAATAATATAATACTATATTATATAATTATTGAGTCAGGATGCTTGAAAAATATCATCAAATTATGAAATAAATTTCGAAATGTTTGACCAGTGTTTATTGCCTTGCTTTCCGTGCGAAATATGGCAATAACTTTTAGACGTAAGATTTTTTTATGATGTTATTATGTGGAAGCTAATGTTAGAAACATCGCGGATCGTACTATATCACCTTACTTTGACACTTTACTTTTCTGTAATCTTTTCGGAAACTGTTTCTTAAAATTTCCTTTTTTTTTGCACCCACTTTATTAAACGGAACTTATTGATATCAATAAGACTGAAACAAGTTATTTTCGACTGGAGGGTGTTTGAAAGATTGAGAAACAAAAACTTACAGGTGATTCAGTAAAATAAAAACTCTCCAAAATCCTATTATATCTTATGACATGATCATCAGCTATAGAAATATATCTCTACGTGTGAGTACATTCGTTTCAGAATTGTCATTCAAACCATTGACAGCAATATGATACTATCTTTTATTTCATTTTCACTGTCTGAATTAATAAAACGAATTTTCATCAGTTAAAGAACTTTAGCAGTAACATACGTATTAATAAGTATTTTTTACATATTATATAAAATGCCCAGGATTGGTTACGTTCATGGTCATAATCATTTAAAAAATATTGAATAAGTAAAAAAAAAACAGTTAAGGCAATAAAACTGAATATATCAAAAATTATCATTGAGTAATCAAATAGTTTCTTCATTACTATCTCGAAATATTTTGTTTCCGATTCTTTCAGACAAGTGGCCGTGAAAGTTACGAATAATCCTTTTTATCAATTATAATTAAACGCACGAGAAACGACGCTGAGACAACCAAATTTTTCCCACTATCTATTTCCTGTTTTGACACGTCGTATTTATTAATTTGGCAACCCTGGCGTCGTGCGCAACAGCCTTGGGGCTTTGAGATTTAGAAAAATAAATACCTAAATGGCCAAAATCACGCGGTGCATAAATGATGAAACTTTGACATTATCGCAACGAAGCAATATTCTCTTAATTAACTTGTTTTACAGTCACGAGGTGGATTGTTATTGGCAAAAGCGCCAACCTATATTGTTTCCATTATTATTTCAATTCACATTCATTAGACTATTTCCCAAATTGATTTTGCAAAGATAATCACTAAGTTTGTCTATTCAAAATTTCAAACACTTTGCTACTATTTCGTTCCGACTTAACATAATTAATTTAATTACTATAGCAATCAAACGCAATCGAATGAAAAACATAGAACATATTATTGTATTTTCTCGGTTAAAGCTTGCATGTATTTTTCCTATTCTTGTGTCTCTTAATTTGAGTGGCGTTATATTTCTGTTAAATTTCAAAGTCGTGATGAAATAATCAAATTTCAGAATGGATGCCAGATTCTCAGAAAGGAATTAGAAGGAGACTTCGGGTACAGTATTACTTATTCTCTAGACGGAACAAAAGATTTTTTTTCAAAAGACTCACACTATGAGTGAAAAATTAATTTAAAAATATCGAATTAATAAACTTCAAACGATCTCGGTGATCATTTGCAGCTATTGATTGCATAGCTTTTTATATAATAATTTAAATAATTAAAACACATTTTTTTTTAAATTATTTCCACAATATATTTTGAGATCACTACCGGTTTCACTCATCGGGAGAATTATCAATTGATAAGATACAAATCATAAACAAGATTCAGAAAGGAATTTACAGGAAGTTATACAATATACAATTAAAGAAATTAAGTAGTACTAAAAATGTGCTTCTATTGCTTAAAATATCATGCCTTTTTATCAATAAATGACAGTTAACATCTTAAAAAGGGTATATTATACATGGATGTGGCGCCTAGAATAATAAGAAGGTACAAGAAAAAACTTTGCAGGTACCAAAATAAAGCTATGTAAAGGTACATTTTATTTCCTTGAGATGAAATTAAACATAACCTTTGAAACTATTTGAGCTCAACAGGAGAAGAAAAAACATCCAAAAAAATCATATTATAATACATATCTGTTATATAATATTTAAAAAAAACTTAACCTTTCAGCGATTTAAACATAGTAATTTTTGAATATAATATTATATAGGATTCATCTTCTATCACTATACAATAAAGGCTGACTTTAATGTAATAATTAACAACCACTTTTCATGTTTTCCTCTAGTTGTTGCCTAGTGTAAAATTACTTATCAACTGATTAATATTCAACAGTTTTAACAATTGCAAGTTGACAGTTGTCATTATTCGTTTTGAGTTTCCGTTTATTTATTACAAATTATGTCACAAAAATCAGCTTGAATTATGTTTAAATTTTTATATAAAAAATGAACCTTAATTTGCAGATTTATAAAAGGAAAGAGTTAATTCATTTTGAAAAAAATATAATCATCAAATTTGAACATTTTAAAAAATTAGAGAGACACTTTTGCATTTAAACGATGAAATATTTACGCATTCGTGGAAATCCTAATGATGAGAAAAATATATTTTTTATATTTTTATTTTAAAACTGTTGCATTGGCTATTCGAACAATTATATTGAAGTTGCTGTAACCAATTACTAAAAATTCTTTCCAATTTGTAACTCCATTTTTCAAACAATACTCAATAAAGTGACGAAAATTAGTGAAGCAATTTAATTTCAAATTATCAACAAGATTGAAGTTGAAATTTTCACTTGAAATTCTGTTATCTAAATGGAAATTCATTACTTAATAAAATAATTGGTCATTATTAATTATATTCCCACGTTTAGATACATATAAAAGTTGTATGGTACAATTATAAAGCCTATGGAATTTTCAATTTGTTTTTATTAAGTGCCTATTGTTTACATTGTAATTCTTATAATTTAGTAAAAAAAAATTCAAAGATTAATTATTAAAAAATATATATCAACCAATGTTAATTGTTGTCGTCGTATTAGAAAAATAATCTAATTTTAAGGTAAATTGATGTCGAATATTAATTTATCAATCACTTAATATTTTGTAAACATTTAATAGAAAACCTGCACAAACGCATGTAAAAATTATTCTTTGAGATAAAAGTTAAAAACCATTAAGATATATTTTTAATGATTATATCAAGTTGGTGTCTTCCGTTAGACAAAATGAGTTTTTGTTTATATAATACATATTTGAAATATGACTTCATCGGTTTTATCAAAACTTGGATAAGATTTTGTTGATGTACAATTAAATGTATTAATTACTACATTTAATTAAAACGTTATATCCATTACCAACACTGTCTAATAAAGTAGAAATAATTTAATATTCACAATTCCTAACAAATATGATATGTTTTGATACATCTGTCCAGGGCGCGTCCTAGTTTTCTCCAAGAAAATCTTTTCATTTGCAACCTTGATCCTACAAATTAATCAGCGGCTACTAGATCTTTCGTGTCTCTCGCTAAATGACATTGTCTTATTTCTGGATACAAAGTGTTTTAAGTATGTCTTTAATATCTTGAAAAACCGGAAGTTCCTGACGAGTTCACATGCGCAGTTTACCGACCATATATTTGAATGCATTTATAAAATATGATGCAAAATATCGCGTACAATTGAAACTTAAAGTTAAAACAAAGAGAATATTATTCAAATATATGCAAAACTAAGTCGTTCGGGGTAAATTGATATGCTTCACTAAGTAAAAAATATTTGTGTGGCTTCATTCCGTAAGGCCTACAGCAAATAAATATATGACGCGTATTCAGTCTTAATCGTCAAATTAATTTCAAGGATCAAATTAATTTCTCAAATTAATTTCTCTTTTTCATTCAAGGATCAAATGAATTTCTCTTTTTCATCAAGTATCAAATTACTTTCTTTTCCTTGTAGTTATTGTGTACTAAAGTTTAATAAATCTTTCAATTTAACAGAGCGTATTGCCGGAGAAGGTTTTTGATTTTTGTATTATTAAATACTTACTAACTAGCCGTTTTTGTAGTCTAACAAAATTAGAAGACTTATCTAGATACCACAAATATATTTTAATTCTTACATTACAATTCATTAGTGAATTTATACTGTAGTCTAACGTCAGATTTTTTTTTATCTTTGTTGACATTCTTTCATTCGTAGTTTCGCTTTTCAATTATAGAAGTGATTGCGCACTGTTAGATAATACTATATTTCAACCATCTAAGTGGAGCTAAAATGCGAAGCCGTCCTAAATTATGTTTTTGAAAACAAAGTGAAATGGTTTCAACGCGTGATTAACACTCATGAATTCAAGTTTCAATGTGTCAAAATAGATTAAAAGCACATTCAGACAAACCGATGTTATGCAAAATGATATAAACATTAAAAAAATGAATTCGACCTACATTAATAGTTATTACGTGACAAGCTATGACTAGTCAACATATGTTCTATCTGATATTATACGTTTAAAAGCAAAGCCCAATATGTACGCTCAGCAATATTTAACACAATAGTACACCCAGTCCTTTTTTTACGCGATTTTTTTTTCACGATTTTGATTATACTCGATTTTTTTGGACGGCGAGCTACATTTTTTTACGCGCTTCACTCGTTTTTACGCAATTTTTTCCCCAAATTTGTTGTAAAGAAGACATCTTTATACGATGCTAGGCATGTACTTTTCATTATTTTTTTAAATAAAATTAATGTGTATTTTTAAAACTTGATTTTGTAAAGCATTCCATTTTTTTTAATACACATACAATTGCCAAATGTTGACAAGTGTATCGATACTATGCGAATTTATGTTCTAGGGTGTGTAAAGAAATATAATTCAACTGCGTGAAATCATTTTTTTACGCGCCTTTTTCTGGAACCAATGTATCACGTAAAAAAAGGACTGGGTGTATAAGAAGGTTTTGTGCTTAAAGCACTTTTTTTAGTTTTAGTGATGGCTTATTTTTCCATCGATATGTTTTTCTTATGAATAAACTTACGTAGATTTTTAATAGCCAGTAAGTTACAATCTGCAATGAGAAAAAGTGAAATAAAATTGGACACGTAGCTTTTCGACTGTAGCTTTTAAACTTATAAGATACTGTGTGTGCGTCATTGAAAGTTTGAATGTTTTTGCGAATGCTTTTATAGGGGCTTGTAAGATATTTGTCTTTGGTTACACATTGTGTGGAATAGTATTTTTTAAGTATATTTGTACATTTTTTATTAAATTTCGACAAAATTGTCTATGTTATTTCTTAAACTCTACTTTAATCAAATTTTTAATTTTATATTTTTTTTTTATCTAAAGCATACAAAGACATTCATAAATGAAGATTTCTCCCGTCAATTTTTTTGATCGTTCTCAAGTGTTTTTCATCTCGAAATTATATTCTATTTATGATCACAGATAAGAATATTAAAAGACAATACCCATTAGATTTGACATTTATCTTTTTTATTTATGGAAAATATTTTTTTCTCGATGGCATAGAGACAGCCAAAAAAACAGCCTAAATGAATGATTTTAACAAAGACTTTTAAATTTTTATATTCAGAATGTGGTGAAGTATACACTAAAAATACATTTAATAATACATTATAGATGTATCTTAAGAAGGGATATATATAAAATAATGTATGCATATGTTATTTTTTGTGTATTGATTTATTTGACATAATATCAATTTATTGCTTTTGTAATGTTTTCTAGAGTCGAGTTGTAAATGGTAACATTGACAATTAGTCAGAAAGTAAAAACATTAAGTGAAGCAAAATTTAATTTAATACTTAAAAATAGTATTTGTCTGAACTCATTCAGTTTAAGGTGGAAGATATCGACATCTAAAGAAATATCGTTGAATATTGTTGATGTTCTAACCAGTGGCATATCTGTTGACAGGGTGGTTCTATTCACGATTTGTCACTTATAGTTAACAATGGTGAATTAAATACATATTAACTGTTCGATTTAAGAGTGGAAACGGTATATAACATCTTTACAGTAGTCGTTTTACCTACGACTGTTTGTAATTAAGTTGCTCAACCTATCCTTACATCGGAGGTTATACAGAAAACTGTCGGGATGATTAAATTTTATAAATTAGATGATCGATATACACATTAGAAACGGTATCAGAGAAAAATATACCTCCAATATGAAATCGACAAATATTTCCTAGGTTTTGACATAATGACATAAAAAACAAAATACTAAATAAAATAGTTTTTTTTAGTTCATTTGAACACTATAATCTACAGCAGTGGTCTTCAAAATGTGTTCCGTATAATCCTAGGGTTTCGAAAAAATCCAAAAACTATCAACAAAAAAAAATTGTTTTTAGTGCATTCGAACATTATTCTCTACAGAAGTGGTCGTCAAACAGTGTCCCTCGAAATCGAGGAGACCGCAAGTCAAAATAAAAACGGCAACAAAAACAAATACAGAAACAAATTAAATACACACTGTAAAATGCGACTGCCGTTAACTTCAGTAGAGTTAAATTTTGACAAATCGTATACAAAATGCAAACACACTCCAATTAATAGACAGCAACAAAATAGTAAATTACATCAATTTTATGTAAAAAAATATTATACATAATTTTCTTATAGTTATATTTTCAATAGTTCTGAAGATAGCGTGAGCCAAAATAGCTATCAACCATATCTTATAAAAAAAAAATGAAGAACTAAAATACATTGCTATGTTTTCACCGTGTTATAATGGAGTTCTACCAAGTAAATGCCAATTCAATCAATAAATATATACATTAAGTAAATTAAACACATTGATATAATTTGAATACTATTTAAAGACATATTATTCTAATGATGCAAAGGAGTCCCGAAAAAGACTTTTAATTCTAAGGGTTCCGTGAATCTATAAAGTTTGAAGACCACTGCCCTACAGCATAGTGAAAGATAGACAATTTAACAGGTTGGCAACTAAGTAATTGCGGCTTTTTTAGAAAATGAAAGACAATTTTTTCATGGAACTAAATAATTTTATTCTGTAATGTATTGCCCGTTTTGATCAATAACTTTTTGTCATCTTTCAGAAAGCATCATAATCTCATGTTCATAAAACTTCTGGTTTTTATTAGCAAAAAACTGAATCAAATACGATTTGACATCATCATCATTATTGAACTTTTTACCATTCAAGGAGTTTTGTAAAGATCAAAACAAAAAGTAATCAGGTGGTGCAAGGTCACGAATATATGGTGGATGTGGCAAAACATCCCAACCAAGCTCCAATAATTTTTGCCGAGTGGCCAAAGATGTGTGTGGCCTTGCATTGTCATGATGGAATACAACACCTTTTCGATTTGTCGATTCGGGCCGCTTTTCTTCAACTGCATTGTTTAATTTCGTTGGTTGTTCAATGTAGACATCAGAATTGATCGGTTCGGTTGGGTGGTAAGAGTTCAAAGTAGACAATTTCTTTATAATCCCACCAAACTGATAACAAAACCTTCTTTTGATGAATATCAGCTTTTGATGTTGTTTGAGCTGGTTCACTTGGCCTGCTCCACGATCTTTTCCACATGATTTTGTTGTAAACAACCCATTTTCGTCACCATAAACAGCACATAACTTTTTGTGAGCTTGCGATGCGTTTTACCCTTTGCGGAAATAAAAAAGCAAAATATGACGAAAATGTTCCTTTTGATTTTCCATTTTTCAACGAATGCCAAACGAAAACTACGCAACCGATCAAAAAACTTTTATTATTGATTGACAGTTAAATTGTCAACTATTCAATAAAAAAATGTTTTTACATTTGGATTAAGTTGTTAGCTAAAAATTCAACTGCAGCCATCTATTAAAATCCGCAATTACTTAGTTGCCAACCCAAATACATTGATCACTCGGCTACGGTTGCACGATAATACACCACGTGGTGACATTAAATAGTAAAAACGTAATCGAGTATTGCCAGTAAATAATAAAATAAAACAGAGAAGAGATTGCCAGCCGGTATCTTTTTATTTTATTTGCACGTGTCTACATTTTTTGTTGTTGTTGTTATTAAGGAGGCATTTTTGATTACGAAACTCGTGGCCACCGCACGCCACTTCCTCTCACCTCGCCGTATTGTCATGTGATGATTACTTTCTCCAACGTCATGGAACTTTGCTTGCGCTTGAACAGAGTCGCACAGAAATAATGAGCTCAAACTTTATCAAATTGACAGGCGTGCCAAATTTTGTATTCTTCATTAAAAACCATTCATAGAATATTGCCGATTCATTACAGTATATTATCACAACTGAAAGATACTTTAATATTTTTATGCGCTTAAAATCAAAAACCGATATGTCCACATTGTAATACTAGCTGTAAACAAAGTTTATAGACGGTAAAAATAATAGCAATGTATTTAAGTTCTACAAAATTATTTTTTGAAATATAGTTTATGGCTATTTCGGCTCACGCCATCCTCAGAACTATGCTTATACGATCATTTGCTTATCTATATATAGCTGTGTAGAAAAGGTACACAATACATCTTCTCTCCTGTTTTAGGTCGTTAGCTATTAACTATATTTAAAAAAATAATTTTGTAGAGCTAAAATACACTGCTATTATTTTCACCGTGTTATTATGGAGTTCTACCAAGTGAATGCCAATTCAATCAACAAAGTTTAAATTTTAACCGACAGTTATGTTGCAACCGTGTGATAGAATGCCTGAAAATGCCGAAAGGCGAAGCTTGTGTGGTCAGTGACAAAACACGTGGAATCGTACAAAGTTAGGAACATAGGAATTCCATCAAGCACCTTCAGTCGATATCATAAATTATAAAAATGTTTGACAAAAGTAACATATTTCGTTTAAGCTTTTTTGATCTGTTTTTATATCCATGTATTCCTAATAAAATATTTCTCAATTTTTTTTTATCAAAAACTGAACTGCTTATTGCTCAGTTGTTCAACCTCTTTTTTTTCTAAAAAAGTAAACGTAAAATGATATGACTACAATTGTAAAATAGTTAGTATATTACTAGTTTTTAGGATGAGTAAGTGAAAAGGAATGCAACCCTTATAGAAATACGAAAATCAACTGAAAAACATTTTATTACCACCTTTAATGTGCTAACTGTCACTTCTTGATGGAAAGGCATGATATTTTAAATAATAAAAACCCATTTTTAGTACTTATTTCCACAATATATTTTTGATCAGGACCGGCTTCGCTCATCGAGAGCATTATAAACTGATAGAATACAATTTACAGACAAGTCTATTTATACAAATTATTTGAGTTAAAGGTAGCAGGTGTACAAAACCATTGGTTCAAGAACTAAGAAACAATTTACAGAAAATCAAACAATATTTATATAATACAATTACTTAATGAAACATCACATTCTATGTAAGTTTATTGCAGTAATCTAGAACGGGCATCTTCAGTTCATTTTTCACGTCATTCAAGAAATTTTTATACAAAAATGCATTCATATTATTTAATGTTTCTGTTTCTATTGAGTAACGCTGTATCACAAAGCCTCGGAGTAAGTCGAACGGAAGTGAGTTTGTTTTTTTTCGTTCGGTATAATTCTGTCGTCGGATATGACTTACATAAAACAAAATTTTCCATGCCATGGTGTAATAATAATAAAAAACTACAGTTTTATTTAACAAAAAGTATTTAAGATTAGTCGACTTTTTACTGATGCAAAACGATTAACTTATCGTTTTATTTATCTACTGTTGTTAGTTGGTTGGTTGTGTTCTCCTTCACGATTTCTCTGGCATTCAGAAAACGAACAAGCTGGTAATGATCTATGCATTTGCAGAATTCTGCGACCATACTGTTTTCCTGTATCACGTGCTACACTTACACTAAATATATGTCAACTTATTCATCACGTGATTAATAAATTTTTGGTTAAAATTTATCATAAACAACATGAAATATAAATAAGATGGTTTTTCATCTGAGATAAGGCAAAATGTTAAGCATAGTATTGATTGAATTGGCATTTACTTGGTAGAACGTTATAGCACGGTGAAAAAATAGCAATGTATTTTAGTTCTACAATTATTTTATAAGATATAGTTAATAGCTATTTCGGCTCACGCCATCGTCAGAATTATGTTTAAGCGTACATTTGCTTATCTATACATAGCTGTAGAAATCAATAGATATCAATCGTCACACGACATCTTAAATGAGCAAATAAATGTATGTCGGTCGCCACTTCTCAGACCATTGAGAGGGACTGTTGTCTACCCGTAATAAGCCCGTAATAAAACATAACGAACATTTCGCTAAGCTCACTGACTGATATAGCCGCCTGTTTAGTTTCATTTACATTTTTTTTAGTCTTATTGCTAGCGAGAACTAAGCTGGGTCGTTAGAACAGAACAGAAGATGTATTGTGTACATTTTCTACACAGCTATATATAGATAAGCAAATGTACGTTTACACATAGTTCTGATGATGGCGTGAGCCGAAATCAACTATATCTTATAAAAAAAATTGTAGAACTAAGATAAATTGCTATTTTTTCATCGTGTTGTGCATAGTATTCATTATTATTAGCTTCATCTACTGTGTTAAAGGTTTGAAATTCCAGCTTAGACAGATTCATAAAATTGATATTGAAGTCGATTTATCGATTCACATTCAAACATGAAAATGTCTACAATGTTATTTATTCCCACCTTCAAATGCTATCATCAGAATTCGGTCATTTGATAACGATTTGGTAATCACTTTTACCCTGATCTATTAATATTCCCATATCTTTACTGCATTAACGATTAAAGCTCTTAAAATGATCAACAAGCAGCTTCGCAGAATTCTATTTGTATAAACACTTTTATGAGTCCATTTGCTATGAAATTGAAAGTAAGGTTGTTTAATGTTGTAAAATTTACATGTATTTAGTTTCAGGGATACAAATCGAGATAGTAAGATTATAAAGAACTGTTCGAAGGTTAAAACATTTCTATATACAAAATCTTCGAGTTTTGTTAAAAATGTAGAATACATCGTTTGTTTGTAAATCAATAATCATCTATTATATTTCGTCCGATGTTCATATCTGGACATTTTCAAAAGATGCGACCAGTATTTTCATTAGACCATGTTGTCGCATTTCCGGTGGTCATATTCAGTAACAAATTCGAACTCTCTGCATCCGTAAACAAAAATAAATCATTACAAAAACATTTTATAAGTCTTATCAGCTGGAATGTATAAAATCTCCAAGAAAGATAAAGTAAAGGGTTTGCAAACGGAGCTTAAACAGCTTTAAAAGCTCTTTGCTGTAAAAGTTTTGACATCACCGCTTCAAAGCAACATGGAATAGTGAAATAATACGAATATAATAATCAGTAAATGCCCATCGATGGTAATGGCATGCGACAATGACCAATGATTAATAAATATATAACAGATGACATGGAACTCGATGTGAACAGATGTATTCAAGTTATACGAGAATGTGTTTGACAAAACTCACCACTATCAGAAATGTAACATACAAAATATTTTATAAATGTTATACACGAAAGGATCCGGCGATACGAAATAAATACATTGTACATCTAAATTATGATATCGATAAAAATATCAAGAAGAATATTGCAAGACGTACTTATAACCATTTTGTGTTAAACAAGTGTATATATGTTTATCTCCATCTCTGGATTTTCATTATTGCCCAATATATATTTATACGAAAAAATTCAAAAAGGTGAATCATTGTTAAATTAACAGTTTTCAATACGTCATTTTTTTGGACATCAATATTTTTTTTATTTATATGTATCCACAGATAAAGAATTCGTTTTCAATTATAAAATCAAAAGAATTCAAACTTTTAGAATCCACTAGTTTATTATTGAATAAATCATATTTTAATTTAACAGGAGCCTTATTATTTATTAAAAAAAAACTTTTTATCACAATCTTTCAAATATTTTTGACTCAACGTGTATTTTATCAAAAGAATGAATTTCAAAAGCCTTTAAGTTTTGTATTAGGATACGAATTGTAAATTTCGAACAAAGCTCAAAAAGTTATTCAGTAGAACTTTTATTTTAATAATTAGAGTTATTTTATATAACATACTCTTTTATCGTATCCCTTTATTTATGCAGTGTATATACAGACGGGATTCAAAAGCGCACTTGAACTTGTTTTAAATTTGTTTTCTTACCTCTCAAGTAAACGAATAGAGTGGAACCAAAGAAATTCTCTTCGATCACTTTCTCTTGGGCGGGTTCTTAAAACCAGAGACAGGTGCCATTTAAACACGTTTAAGTAACCCGTAAATTACCAGATTACTCAGTTTATAGATCTCAAAGAACTATCATAATATTTTGCAGTCGTTATATATTATAGAACTTATTTGTACGTATTCATGTATTAGAATATTTTGATAAAAGATATTTTTGGAATTCAACTTAATATATATTTTGTTTTCTTTTAAGATAATCTATAAGAATAATTACATTCAAACCATTAAAAAACAGACATTAGAAATATTGAAAATTGAATATATGCTTCTTTACTTTTTTGTCTAATTCTGTCTTTATTTTTATAGTCTAATTTATTTAAGTGTAATTAAAAAACAATCCACATTCATATTATTCTGGCTTTGAAAATATTTTGAAAATTATTACTTCTTGACGAAATCTCTATAGAGCATGCAAAGCAAGCTTTTAATTTTTTGTAATTTTTTTATCTCTAGTATGAATATTAGTCTTTTAATCATTTTCCCATATGTATTCTCACTAATAAGATTATAAAATAAAATCACTTAAAAGAAATAATACATTAAAATTGTCTTATTTTTGTTACAATTCAATGTGTTTAACTTTAATTAACTGGCTTTTGAAAAAAAAAAGAGTAACCTCTTGAACATTTTCTAAAAAACTCGTGTGCACAACCTATTTATAAATATTCCATTGATGCACTAAAAGCTGTTTAGAACTAATTAATTGCATTTCGAGCAAGACAATAAGGAAAAAATATAATGTTTTAAGTCAACAGAGAACGCTAATACTGGACTAGTATTTTAATAACAAAGCTCTAGTAGATAATACTTTATTAGAAAATTGTGTACGTCAGGATAGTGTTGTACATTCTCCAATCAAAAACATGGTAACATCTGTGAGATTGACTGTTCAATTTCATGTAACGCATACATAAGATGTCTGTAGTACTTCACAGTTAATGAATGCATTATATTATATCACATGTATCTATAGACGAGAAACGCAATTGATTTTAAAATTGACTGAAAATTTTCTAAAACTACAAATTATTTAGTGAGTTTCATTTTGTCTGGATTATGCTACAAAAGTACTGAACTAAGAAAAAATATTTAATAGCTTAGTAACATAATACCCATTTTTGTTGTTTCTAATATATATGTATATAACTTAATCTTAAAATTCAAAACGTCATAAGAGCGTAGCTACAAATACATCGATCTAAGAGAATTCACAAAATAAATTGGATAGTTATGAAACGTATTGACAAAAGTAACCTAGCAGTTCTTCTAAGACTAAATAAATACAGAAAAATGCTAGTATTTGTCTTTTGGCTATAATGAATTCATTAATTTTAAGTCTGCTATTATATATGAGTCTTGTTCTTATGTGACTAAAATATCTACATTTTTTAAAAGTTAATTGTTTATTTTTCTCTATTAGCCTTTATGGCAAAAATATATAATTTATTTGTCGAATAAAGTATATAACATCATTACAAAAAACATTTTTTTGAGTTAGTCAACTAATACTTTTTCTCAACAGATGCCACTTTTTAAAAAGAAATGATTTTTTGATTACTTTCATACTTTTTCGTCAGTGCAATAAACGTTTCATAGATATTTTAATATCCCGAGATACTTGCAAATTAAGATACAAAAAATTGGCCTGCATCAGTGGTTCTCGTGTAAAATGTTACTGTAACCGCATTATATACATCATTGAAATGTTTTGTGGCCATACCCGTTCAGATTAGTTAAAAACAACAAACATTTTTTTTAATATTAATATTTACTCTTAAGCTGTTGGTGGCTATATATTTTTCGAATAAAATTGTGTCGTTCAGTTGATTAAATAACAGAAATGAAATAAAATGAATTTGAAAGATATACATTACTGGACAACTCTGAAGAGGCAACTGAAACAATGATAAATAAATGCTAGCCGAAACATCGAAAGTCAAAAAGGGCATAGAGAGTATTTTATAATATGAACAAGCTTTTTTTTTACCAGGAGAATATTTTTACTGCAAGAGAGCAATAGGTTATTTCATCAATAAAATTAGTATAGAGTTTGACTATGATAATCCTATTTTAAGCACTAAATATATAATACTTCAAATTAGATTATCACATATCAAATAATCTTAGAAATAACACTTTATGTATGCGTATAAAGATTAAACATTAAGAAAATTGGTTATGTTCAATACACATCATATTTTATTGTATTCGCATTCGATCCCGTGAATTACGTAACGGAGATTATGACGTTCACCATTTTACTACAGGTTAGGTAAGTAGCAAAACAAAGCTCTACTTTTAAAATATTATATGTATCACAAAGATAAGAAAACTCCGCTTTATTAGCAGCCATTATCTTACTTATATTAAGTCTACTTTCCAATAATAATGATTCGTTCGTGAGCTTATTTCAAGTTATATGAAAGATCACGTGAAGCATTTTAAAATTTTGCATAATACTTCTGTAATTCAATTATCATAAACAGGATCTCTGCGCCGCGTCAATTTGAAGTATATCACTGACAAGTTTCCTGGCAAAAACCCAACTCCGAAATTAAATATGTATCTATTAGTTGAAATTTTATTTTGCAATCGATAAACCACCTGAAAATGCGGCGACGACATGTTATTGGAAAATATTTTTTTTCATTTTTGAGCTTTTTCAAAAACAAAACATTAACATTATCGATTGAATTGGCATTCACTAGGTAGAACTCCATTAGAACACGGTGAAAAAATAGAAAAAGTTCTGGTGAGAGCATAAGCCGAAATAGCTATAAACTAAATGCCTTATAAATATTGTAGAACTAAAATACATTGCTATTTTTTCATTTCTGCATTCATCGTTTACCTGGGTGTATCGAAAATATTATACGTTTCCGGTTGTGCATTCATAAGCATAATAATATATAAATATGTAAAGTACTGCATGTATCGTTCCCAAATTCATAAATTTTCTCGATCTATCGTCGTAATATTTTAATTCTACTTTAAACATTATTTCCTTTGACCGTTTTCATTGAATATTACTTATTTCGTTAATAAACACGTCTGGCTCAATTCAAACAAGTAAAAAAATAAGTGAGTATGATTAGTTGATTTCTGTATGCTGCCCAGTTATTAAAACTTTAGTTTTCTCAATGCATTTTTTTCGTATAAATATTTTCGATATATATTGTTGCATTTTTTTAAAATACATCCAAAAGACCTGATAGTATAATGTAATTAACGTTGGGAAATTAAAAAAATATTCAAGAACGAATTCGGAAATAGAAAATAAGTTGACACAGCGAAACGTCTGTGACTCAAGGAGGCGACTTATCATGTATTAGATACAACATGGATAATCAACACCCTTGTAATTTTTTTAAAATATTAATAAATATTGATCGAAAGCAGTATTCCTGTTTATGATAGTACTCGAAATTAAAAAATGGCAACAGCATCTGTCTAGTTTCTTTTTTTAGGGCGTAGTGTGTTTGAATTAATAATTTTT
Organism: Himalopsyche japonica; assembly: GCA_028555115.1. Lineage (NCBI taxonomy): Eukaryota > Metazoa > Arthropoda > Insecta > Trichoptera > Rhyacophilidae > Himalopsyche > Himalopsyche japonica. The sequence goes on along the minus strand of JAHFWJ010000560.1, from coordinate 336,977 downwards.
TTTTCGTGAAAATCTAAATAACAATTTTCGAGGAGAAAGATTTTTGATTTCGTGATTATTGATGATATTTGATAGATATATTAAAAAAAAAATCTTCAAAATTTTCGAAAAAAAAAATCGACTCGGGCTTGCTTTACTGCTTGCCTAGGGGTAAGTATTTTCTTGTAACTAATAAATTTGGTATATATACGATGCTTACTGTTTATTTTACGTCAGTTCCGCTGCATCCGTGAGATAGAGCGCCTGATGATGCCGAAAGGCGAAACCAGAGTCGCTTAGTGACAAAACATGTGGAATCGTACAAAGTTGTAACAATTCAAATTTGATTTTGTTGACGTTGTTATTTTGCAGTATTCCGTATATTTAACGTGATATAAATGGTGAAAATTATAATGTTAATGCTCAAAATAATATTTTGAATTAAATTAATTCTTGGCGAAAACTGGTTATTGAATATCTTTTGACGTATGGTAACCCCACACCGATACGGCGGCTGTGTGCAAGTGTGTTACATTACAATGATAATGCGTCGGCATTTTTGGCTGCGCCGGTCACATGCCTCCGGAGTCATGTGATGATGACAACGAAACAAGGTTATGTTGAACCGGTGACGCCAGAAGTTCCGTGTTCTTATTTCAAATGATCACCTGAGACTAGCGGAAATTCGCGAGCTCTTTTCGATTCATGCAAAACATTTTTTTTTATTTATTAATTTTAATTGATTGATTGTTTAATAGTTTGTCTGGCATTTAATAACTATGAAAACCGCTTATTGTCGGCTTAGAAACGTTTGTCCATTTCAATTACGCAACATAATCGATAATTGCAATTAAAAAATCGGTTCCAATTAATTTCAACGAAAATTTTCGCTTAAGCGTAAACACTTAAGCTTGAATAATAGTTCCGTAAATTGATTAAAATACTCAATAAAATAAAAGTATAATAAATAATTAAAAATATACTGGACGGTGACTACTAAAAAAAATGATTTAGTCTTTATGTTATATAGTTCATTTGGAAAAGTTTTATTCTATTAATTTTCAGAATTTCCAAAATAAATTTGAGTGGATGATTTTATACCCCTATATAGATATTCCCATAGCTTGATTATGACTTAAAGCTGAAAATATGGACCTATTCCAGGAAAACTAAAACGAAGTAGGCATTATTAAAAACTTTCATACCGTCGGAAGCTAATAATTTTATTACTGAAGGATTGCAGTGGCATTTATTTAGTAGAACTCCATTATAACACGGTGAAAAAATAGCAATGTATTATAGTTCTACAAAATTAAAAAGATAAATGGTTGAAAGCTATTTCGGCTTACGTCTTCATCAGAACTATAAACTACATTATTGCTTTTTTTTACCGTGTTATTTTTATAAAATTTATTCGACTTGGCCCTCTACTGCATTAAATAATCAATTTTTTCATACAAATTAGATAATATAAATATTTGGCATAAATAGAAGATTAGAACGAAAGAATGAGTTGTAGTCTTTATTGAATATAATTTATACTTAGATATCCATAACATATGCAGAGGATATGTATAACGGAGCTTTAATTTTTCAACTATTTATGGAAGCGGGTGTAAATAAAGTTATACAATAGTTTTTTGTATAACACATTTTAATATATTGCACTTATATAACATTCCTCGGGCAAAAGTGAAATCGATCTCATCTTTTGTCATGAAATAGCGCATTTTGTTGACAAAGGTTTCCAAAAAGTCAATAATGACACACTTGTGTCTTGTAAGCCAAAGTGGTCGCACTATTTCTAACATCGCTATTGTAAGTATAATTAGCCTATATTGTCTGTGTTATGACAACGGTACGAGAGAAATTGTTTAAAAGCAATTGTTTCGATGATTAATCATCATGCCCCTCTTAATTAACCACATTTTTAGAGTTTAGAGGAGCAAACCTTAAGATAAAAGCACGGACAAAACGGACCTCACGGGCCGTGGGCAATTTTATATTTTTGAAAAAGATTCACGTATTTATCAATTAAAGCATTTTTAAAAAATATTTTTTTCATTGAATTGAATTGAATTGAGAGTTTAGAAAAGAGATTAAAGTTAAATAATAGTAAAAGATCCATTTTCAATATGTATTAATAATATACCGATGGAGCTACAACTTGAGATTATTGATCTGCAGTTTAACCACGATTTAAGAAAATTGTACCGTGATGAAGAAACCTGCAAATTTTATAGCGCAATTAATTTGGACAAATTCTTTAACTAATATATAAAATTGGAAATTTAATTGCGACCCGCTACTCATACAAATTCCAAACTTTGGCTTTTCATTCTAAAAGTTTGCTCTTTACTGTCTTAGAATGATTAAAAGTGTAATTTTAATATATTGCAACAAGTGTTTGATGAAAATTCTAGAGTATTTTTACAAAAAAAAGTATTATAAAAATTAGCAAAATTTTCATGTTATTTTATTTTCCAGTAATAAAACCATAATGTTCGATATTATTTATATTATGTAAATTTTTCCATCAGAACCGGTTTTAGCATTATCTACTAATCAGTTGATAATGCTCTCGGTGCTTTTTCGCCAAACAGTGATAATTAATACATTTAAAGTGAAATTCTCATTGATTTTTTTAAGAGATATTATCAAAATCATGTGCGACCCAATTAATGAATTCGGCCTTAAATTGTCGACGCTTGATTATTAATATAAAAGATTGATTTTTCATTTGTATACATCTTTTGAAATTATTTATAGTTCCTGTGAAAATTAAGAGATAGCAGTCTATTTATTTATAGCACCCTTATGTATGTATTATATAATATATCGTTGAGCTAATTTTCGAATCAGGAATTAGAGTTGCTAAATAAAATTAGTAATGATTTTTTTGCAATATTTTAAATTGATATACTTTGACGACTCTCACGATATTACATTCAAATATTAGTTGAAATTTTCTCCTGTCAATATTTTTACTAGACATATTATATTTTCCTAGATTAATGAAAGATAAAAAAGTATAAATGACGTAATTTTCACAGTAAAACGAACGATTGCATATTTTTGGCATTACTGGTAACACATTACATATACATATTCGATTGTTTCAAGCTACTGATAAAAATAATCGAATGAAGATGGATTTTAAACTATTTTTCACCCATCAATATTGTTCGTATTTATTTCGTAGTTCCTTGATAATTATAAGCTGACCTCGATTATCGTTTATTAAAGTTTCAATTGTAAATAAGTGCTGACGCTATTTTTCTTGATGTACAATATTAATGAATATTAATTATAAAAAAATATGAAATATATTTATGTAGCTGTTGACATTTAGTTCGAAAGCCGGACATGGATACACTCTTTAACGATCTTCTGTTCCATTTAAACATGGAATTTTATTTTCAAAAACAATTTATGGCTGTTGTATTGACTTCACAATTTAATCGCCGGGAGCAGTTTTTTTTTGTTTATTAATGCGCGCGCGCTGAATTATGAACAATTGTTATTTTTTAAAGTAAAAACAAATGATTATAAAATTGTTTATATTTTTTAGACACACGATAAGGAAGAGAAATAATGTAATTTATTCATATCCTCGTTGATAAAGATATATTACTTTCACGGTAACCACGATTTTTGGAAGAACGTCATATTAAAAAGTGTCTACTGTCTGGTTTCCAATATCTAACTCGTATTTTCGTCCAAATTTTAATAAAGCTTAGTCTTAGATATTCTAGAGAGAATTCTTGCATCTATCATATTTAATGTCTTTAACGAAAATTTCATTTTTGTTGTTATTATTTAAAATTAACCTTGCCAGTGAAACATTTTTGTTGAACTAAAATGCATTGCTATTTTTTCACAGTATCATATTCAATTTCTACTGAGTAAATACCAATTCAATCAAAACAATATTAACCGTTGGATTTCTCGGACTTATCGCAAAATCATTAAAAGTATTATAGTTACATGATGTGTTTGGGAGACAACAACAAATGTTTAGTTTATATTTCTTCTTTCAAAAAAACCTGAAGAACTGATTAAAATATTGGAATCTATATATTTATTTTGTTAATATTTTTATAACGCTCCTGTTACGTCGATAAATGCACTAATTAATTAAGACTTAAAAATGTCAAATTTTCTCTGTTTTATAAGAATAGCTTTTAGCTTTTTTACTATTAACTTTAATACCTATTTTAAGCTGTTATCCAATTCCGTTTGTTATTTCAGTAATTTATTATTGAAAATGGTTTGAATTGAAATAAATATTAAATCTACTTCGTTAAAATTGATGTTTGGTCAAATAAGTATGTAAAAAATAATTTAGTGATTTATTGTTTTGAAGTTAACATAAAAAATGTACAAAAAGTACATCCATGGAAATATAATATATATCATTCTTTCTAAGAACAAACACTTTTTAAAACACGTTATTATTAGTATTAGACAAGTTCGTCTTTGGCCACGAGCTGAATTTCAACGATTCTCCACGCCTTGCCAACGCCTCTATCGCTATTTCCTCCGGGCTACCGCAAAGTATTCTAAACAAATCGATATTGTCACAGTGTTTTCAGCATGGTACACCACATATTTTTCAAAATGTTAAAGATTTGGAATAGCAACATCGAAGAAGAAGTATTTTAAAAACGTTTGAAACATCCGAATACTGTTTTTCAACAATACATCTTAGCATCTAAGAATCGCTAAAATAATGTTCATAAGTTTCATAATTTTTGTTGTGTTTCCAAACTGTGAGTCGTATTAAACAAATAAAGAAGTATTACGCAGTTAAAAAAAAGCATGTTTTGTAATTATGTTTCTTCGTTTGTTTTCGTCGTATCATTTTTCTTTTTAATATTCCAAAACAAATGATCTCGGTATCCGAAAAAGACTTTCTTTGATTCACTTCCTTATGTATTGATGTGTATATGTTATACTTTTAATGTATTTTCTGTCACTTCTTGATGGAAAGGCATGATATTTTAAATAATAAAAACGCATTTTTAATATATATTTCCACGATATATTTTATGATCAGGACCGGTTTCGCTCATTGCGAGCATTATCAAATAATAATATGCTAAGATTATCATTTGGTTGTGCTTGCAATGAGCGAAACCAGTCCTGATCATAAAATATATTATGGAAATAAGTACGAAAAAATTGTTTTTACTATTTACAAAAGGTGTTTTTATGTGCGCGTTTGTGTGCATATGCATGCATGTATGAGTGTAGTATGTAGAAATTATAATATAATTATAATGCGTTAGGTATACAAAAAGTGTCCACGTGTAATGCTCATCTCTACAGTGGCCAACGTCTGTCAGTAACAACGGAAAAATAATACAACAAATAAATAAATAACATACATAAGAGATGAAGGATTCTTTAAGAGCTTTGATGCTAACGCGTCATAGACCTAAACGCTAGATCAATTATATATATATATATATATTTCTTTCTTATATAAGCAAGGAAAAGATGTTGGACGGGTAAAAATCTATAATGTTGAATTACGAAGAATATTTGACTAGTCGAATGCATCAACTATACAAATAGAAATTATAACCTCCCCTCTGTTGAGCCTTAAACGAGACATTCCAACACTAATTATTTCAAAAACTATCTCAGTAGTGTTCATGTTAAACATTTTTTTAAAGATTTCATTATTCATCAAAGATTATTTCAGACCAAAAGATACCTATTACAAAAAGCTTGTACACCGCTAACTCGCTTACATTACGTGTCATTAACACATTTCAATCAGCCGTACTTACAGTTGAGACGTTAGCGGTCAGAAGGTTAAAATATATTTTTTTTCTTCTTATATGTTTTGTTTATTCATACGTTATGTAGCTAACCTTTTTACGCTTTTATTTCACTTCATTAGTATACCATACATATTCAATATTCTAATATCATATTAGTTGGAATTAATATGTTCTATTTTGAAATACAGAACTGACTTTTAATTATTTAATAATAAATATTTATGACTTACCATATATAACTGTGTTTAAATTGTAGATTATAATGAGGGTAGCAACACACGAAAGATTGCAAAACCGATCTGGACTATTCTCAGAACAATATTTTTTACACAGAATAATACATGTTAATTATTCTTTGTAAAAATAAGAAATTGTGTTGTTTTTTTATTATACGAGCAAGAGACGGAATTGAATAAAGATTGATATTATTTGGTTTTTCCGAAACAATTTTAAGAATGTTCATATTACAAGTTTACGAGCCTGTGTATTATTCAGTGGCGTATATCATATAAAGAAAGAATTGATTACAGAATATGGCAATTCTAAAAATCTTAGAAATTTCTAGAGGCTGTGATCGAGGTTCTTTTGTCTCTAGGTTTGCTTATAAATGAAAAATAATATTGTATTAATGTTCTTAGAAATTATTGTTTAAAAAAAAATCATATTTTTCTCAAAATTATAGAAAACTTTTCACTCGAAGCGCTTATTATATTTAATATTTTTGTTGCATTAATCGCTTGGGGCATAGAACTGATTAATATAGTAAGTATATAAAATACTAGATTCATAATCATGAAAAATAAAGTTGAAAAAAATTAGGCAAATCACTAATACACAAAAAAAGATAAAAACGAATGGACTATGTAACAGAACGTAACTATTCCAAGCCTGATTTAGATTATCTTTGAAATTTTTCACATTCTTTTATTTACCGCATTATTATTGTTATATTCGCATTTTTTCGAGAGATAAGAACGATCAAATAATTTAATATTAGTAAGATTAAACGTTTCCAAAATAAAAAGGTAACAGCTTTATATATTGTACTTGCGTTCAAGATAAATTCAGAAAAATTTAATTTTAACCCGATAAATATATATTTGTGTGAAGATTTTAAAATTTTACGTAAAAAATCTTAATTTTGTTCAACATTCATTAATTCTACGATAGAATTTGTAACGCTGTGTAAAACACCATGTTAAGAGGTGGTAAAGAACAGCAGATTGTGATGAATTCAAAATTGAGAAATTATCTTGAAGAATGAAGAAAAAAATTTGCCTGCACACAATCCTTGCTTGTATTATGATTTGGAAAATATTTTTTACAGTTGTTTGATAAATTTTCCGGCTTAAAGCTAATATCCAATGTGTATATATATTCTATTTAAGTCTGTGGACGCAACTGGTGATATGAGATGATTTAAAATGCCAATCGTGTACGGCTTGGAGGTCAGCTTTTTCTTTCTCTTAGTGATCAGTCGAAAATAATTTGGACCAGTACACAATGGCATTGTTTACAGCGGTTTTTTTGTAACTAAATTCAATAATTAAATTACGAGAAAACAACCATTATCCCTTTTGAAGGGGACCCATCTTTGGTTGAACTTTTACGAGGCAATTCTTCCAGGTTAAGATAATTTTGATTGGTTAGCAAATGTTCTATATTCAAACATCACATCCACATTTATTTTATTGGGTATACAATCATCACAGCTATTAAATTCAGCTTAGATAACTAAAAATAATTTATCTTCTAGTTACTTAAATGATTAATTAATTTTATACTATTCCCATTAAATCAAATAAACTATTTTAATGGCAATTCTGCGTTATATTTGATGATCCTGATTTGAAGAAACTAAGTAAATTCTTTTTATAGCATAAAATAAATATTTTATCCGCCTTTTCTTTATCATTTCTCAAAAATTCAAGTTACGATAAGATGAGATTTAAAATAATCTAAGTACCAGTCTTTTTATTAGATTCAAACATAAGATGATTATTTCTTTTATACATATTATTGATTTTATTTACTTAATGAATTCTCATTATATGTTTCTATCGATTTATTCTACATGATATTGATTTGCGATAGGATTTCCCACTCCAAACACAAGTAATTAATATTCTAATTAGTATCGGTATGGCTTGCATATAAACTCTTCCTGTGTTCGTAAAAATCAAAAAAAATCATTACTAATTTATTATTTAAATATTTTTATGCTTCCAGTCGCTCAAGACATCTAATTTTAAAAGTAATAAAGTTGTAAGAATAGAAGTGATATATCTAGTGAAAAATAGTCATGGTAGAAGACATATTTGTGCATCACAAAAGAAATCCATAAATGCAATAAAAAGGCTGTTTTACTGAAAATCCAAGCTTGGGAGATCTATCACGGAAGTCAAATACCTTGACCAATTGACTACAAATACCACTTTGATGTCGATATTGTGAATATTATACATTACTTACCTTAATGTCTTACAAGGATGTCCTAAGAGGCACAAGTTTGTGAGAATATCAACACCAGTTTTTTTTACACGAAATACTTTGTTCGAGCGTCGCAATGTAGAATGCTTAGTAATTGTTAGCAACAAACATAGTGTGTGCAATAAAACATAAACAATTAAAAACGTGGAACTATTCCAGTGTGTCGATTTTTCATTGAAATATGCTAATGAGAATTCATGTCAGAGATTGTTGAAACGAAAACAATAGTGTAACAAAAACATATATACGATACTTACATCTAATAGCTTTTAAGTTGTAAAGAATTAAAGCATTGTAAAAAACGATAATGACATCTAGTCTGAGCTCTAACTCTCACATCAATAAATCTGCCATGCTAAATGAACAACTATTAAAACGATTCACAATAAGTTATGCGATAAAGTGCAGTAGATGAGAACCAATGGTACTTAAAATCGTGTCAAGTAACCAAAAATTCCGCTTACAATTTAATTAATGCATGTAAAACTTGTTAAAAGCAATTAAACCGAGTTGCGTGAAATGTTTACTTCGGTTACAGTGCTCATAAACCTGAATAAAAAAACATCTAGTATACTTGTTCAATCCATTTTATTGATTTATAATATTTCATTAAGCCGTGTTCAAATAAAAAAAAATTAAAAATACCCATATGATTAGAAAATTTTTGAACATATTGACTTCAGGCATAATAGCTTGAAAACCTAAAAAAATCTATTTATGTAGGTTTTAGCAGGGTAGCAATAAGAACATTGATCTAGGGAATGTAAAGTTCTGTATCTCAGATGATTAATGAAAAGACCTGAACACAGATGTTTGTCAGATTCTTTCCAAATGTAGAGCCAGCCTGCCAACGGAAATGCTTTTGTGAAAAGCTTTAACAAAGCTCATTGGATTTTCTTCTTTTCGACATATATCAGCGAGTATTATGTTTTAATGATTTAAAGAAGATTTTCGGTTGATTTCCTTACCAATAATATTCCATCTTTGAAATTGAATCGTTTCCTCATTGAAACATCAGTCATTAATAAAATGTATTTGCCACAACCATTCAATCCAAAAAAAGATACGCGGTGAGAACAATTCGCTTAGTATAGGTTCTGTCAAAGCCCTTTTCTTCTATTCTTACTATCTACAAAAGAGGAATTTGGAAATATTCGAGGATAGGTAGTAGGTAGTAGATAGTAGGGTGTTATAAATTAGTCGTCAATATGTTTTATATTGACGTCAGTCAATTTTAAATGCCTTATGAAAAGGTTTATACTAACTGCTTATTTTACAATAGTTGTTAGTAAACAAAACAGAGGAATGAATTTTCGCTTGACACGGATTTACTAATCGCTTTTATTTATCATTTGAATCAGTACTCGCCCACTCACGCTTAATAATTGAGCTTTTAAAAGTATGCGATACAGGTGATATCAACGAGGAGGTGAATTGAATGTTTGAATACATTCAAAAATGTCTTTGTTATTCGAACATCAGGATACTCGATAAATGATTCAAATGTTAAATTCAATCTTTAGAAACAATTTTGTATTTTAAAATTTTTTATTTAAGAAAATGATTTCATTACACGAATATGTAAGTAAAATTAAATTTAACACGAAAAATATATTGTGGAAATAAATACTTAAAAATCTGTTTTTGTTATTTAAAATATAGCATGATCACTTTCTTAGACGGCTATATAGTCGTCTCGATCGTCTACCCCTTTCTCCGTTTACGTATTATTTTTATCCCTTCACTAAATTTACATAGGTTTTGACATTAAATGAATTTGCTTAAATATAGTTTGTCATACTCTTTGCAATCAAAATCGCTTTTAAAATCGAGCGTTTTTGATACTTATAAAATTACATAAATAAAAATTTACGAAGATCTCTCTCTATTGATAATGTTTTTCATTGCAAATCTTGTTTAAACAAATATAATATTGTGTGAATTGAGCATGACTCATGAACAGTAATAAATTACAAGATGTTAACAATTTTCTATCAAGGATTTTAAGATCACACTTCTAAGAACGTTTGATAATATTATACAATTCATACAATAAAATTTTACATTTTTCCTAATAACTAATTTGATATATCCTGAAGATGGCGTCATGACATAATGTCCAGGAAGCAGCATCTAGGGAAATTCAAGTATTTATTTCATTTTCATCAATTATAATTATTCTTGAATTAAATGACTAACCGATTTTAATTTGGCTAGTATGTGATGATTTAAATCATTGTAGAAACATCCTGAGTTACTTATTGATTGCATCCGGCCGCCATTTTTAAGCTACACAACTCCAATTGCCAAACTTTTTTGGTAAAACCGCATTATATTTTTATTCTATTCATATTTTTTAAGACAGGAATTTCTGAAAAGTATTTGAGTGGCTAAAGCTGTTGGTTTTCAATTCGGACTTCATTCCCGTGAGATTCATTATGAAATTAATTATGAAATAGACTCGTAGTGGAGTTAATACTAAAACATGTTTTTTTCAACATCAACTAATATTACAACACGTTGAAAAAATAGCAATGTATTTTAGTTCTACAAAATCGGAATTAAAATAAATTTCTATTTTTTCACCGTGTTATAATAGAGTTCTACCAAGTAAATGCCAATTCAGTCAATCATATAATATTATTCAAATAGCAGGTTCAAAAGGATTTGGATTGGACAGGATTAGCGGCTAGCTAATCTCTCTCGCAATATCCTTCTTATAGAACTTATACGTGGTAGAGAATTCGAGACATAACATAGATTCTTGTATCTTAAATAACTGATTTTTTCATTAGTTTATGCATGTGTTCTCTATATAATGCGAAGCATAACTTACTACTAGTTTTGTCATGGCAATATATTTTTTATATCTCGATAGAAAAAAAGAGGAGAGGGACGGAACAACGAGCAGATCTTATAGAAAATTTTCTGCTGGTAAATGAACTCAATTTTTAAAATAATTTATGATATCGACTGAAGGTGCTTGATAGAATTTCAATATCAAATTTGAATTGTTATAACCTTGTGCGATACCACATGTTTTGTCACTAACGACCCGGGTTTCGCCTTTCGGCATCTTCAGGTATTCTATCACACGGATGCAACAGAACTGACGTAAAATAAGCAGTTATCACAGGCAATTGTGTTAATTATTATTAGATTAATATTATAAAATTCGTTTTAGCTGTAATTTACTGCTTGCCTTGAGGTAAGTGTTTTCCTGTTAATAAATTTGCTATATAGACGATGCTAATTGTTTATTTTACATCAGTTCTGTTGCATCCGTGTGATAGAATGCCTGAAGATGCCGAAAGGCGAAACCCGGGTTGTTAGTGACAAAACATGTAGAATCGTACAAAGTTGTAACAATTTAAACTCAATTTTTATTATGACAGTGTTTACAAACACTTTTCATTCACATTGTTTTTTTTTAATTACACTGTCTTAAAACTGAAATAGATATTTTTGATAGCAGTGGCTTTCAACGTTATTTGATTTAAATACATACCTATCGATCTGTTAATATTATACACCATATCTTATAGAAATAAATAAATATTTTTTTTCAAACAAACTTCATACGATTTAAAAGCAGTATTTGTCTACAACTGGTTGCTCACTAAGAAGCAAGAGTTTTAGATTTGAAAAGCATACATAACACATATTAAAAAACCTGCTATACTGACGCCCAGATCCTTGTTCTGATACCTTGAAATATTTCACATTATACCCCTTGTTTATTGACAGAGACTTTTTCAAAACTTATATGCATGAAATATAGAAAAAGGTGCTCCAATCACTAGCAGAGTTAGCATGAAATTAAAATTTGAAAAATCTACTCCTCACTCCGTCCTTCTCACTGAAAACAAAACGCCCCGTATTCAAATCATTAATGTGTATTATTTCATATCTACAAAACTCTTAGTCCTTCTGTGACCAAATAATTTGATACACGGTTTTGATGCGCTATTATTTATTATCAATAGAGCTCGTTAGGGCCTCGTAATAATATAATGAACTCAATATATTGTAATAAAAAAGTTTATGTAACTGTTAAAAAGTTTGAGTCAAAAAAAGTTTGCAGATATTTAACCGTAAACAAAATCTTGAATACATTCCTCTACGAGTAATGTATGGTTGCATAACGAAAACTCTCTAATATTATTAATACTCGATTTGTTAACATGTATATGAAAAAGTCTTTCCTAGTGAATTTCTTTACAAGCAAAAAGGTATTCAAAGAAAACACTTTTAAAGTATTGACTGTCACTTCTTGATGAAAAGGAATTCTATTCGAATAATGAAACAAAATCTAGTAATCTTCCTAATTTTTTTCAAAGATCAGGACCGGTTATAATCATTGAGTATTGTTGACTGATATAAAATACAAATTTAAACAAATCTATAAATTGATTATTAATAAGTATACAACACAATGGTTCTAAAAATGAGAAAATAATTTACAGGCGATCTCAAAATATATATTTAAGTGATATATAAATAATTAACAAATAAAATATTAATGCTCTCTTAGGACCTCTAACTGGTAATTTTGGTTGTGGTGGTTTGAGTATTAGTGCCTTTGGTTTTTTGATTAATTATTTATTTATTTAAAAAGAGGCTTGTTTTTATATGTATTGTATAATTTGATAATGTTCCCGCTAAGCATAAACGATTTTGATCGTAAACATTGTTTTTGATGACTAAAAATGCCAAATGGTGAACCTGGGTCGTTAATGACAAAACACGGAAATTTGTACAAACTTTCAACAGTTCAAATTCGTAAACATTTTGTTTTATTATTTGAATGTTAGTATTTTGTTGTAAACCAAAAACACAGCCCAGCTTTAACTAGCTGTTGACTATTTAGAACTCTAGAGCTATTTTTTATAGTTCAAGCGATGCTAGAACTTTCTTTTGTTACACAATAGACCAAGCCTTCAGACATAGCTTTTGAAAAATTTGAATTTTATAAAATACTTGCAAAACCGTAGAAGATAATTGTCTATTACTAACATCATTAACGGTCAGAAACTATGATTGAAGCTATTGCCTGAGGGTACTTAATAGAATTTCAATATCAAATTGAAATCGCTCTGTGGTTCTTGCGGTAAGAGCTTCGCCCTAGACATCAAATGTTCATGTCCCGGCAAGGTCAAAAACATATTTTTATTTGTGGTGTTGGACAAGGATGTTTATGAGTTGAATTAAAACATTCTCATCGAGTTTTTCTAACTATGATCACAAATTTAAACATTTGGCGCTAATATACGTTATTGTTATATGTATTAAGTTATTGCCCATTCAAATATTGAACATCCGTTTCCCGCGGTGAATTATACTACAATAATAATAAAAAATATAAAAATAGCCCAGACGGTCAAGATGGCTACCCAAAAGTAAAACATGGTCCGCCTTTCTCCACTCTGTATGTCGTAACGCTTTCTTTCGAGTCAATATGGACGGCATTGAGTATACTCACATAGCATAATCGTGTTCGCTTTTCCATACATATGCGGGCAGGTCCGCATCTTCCGCGGTGCCGCCCTACGCGCCTACGTGATTTCAAACATGGACTTATTATTTCTGCATTGAATATTTTATAGAATAAATTATCTTTTATACTTTAGCGACGACTCGAAATGAGTAAATCGGATTATATATTTCTGCAACATAATATAAGCACAATCTTATTCTAAACCGGTATATTGAAAACAAGATTTTGTTAATAATTTCGAAATGTTGTATGTCTGCACTTTAATATTGCCTATCAAATACAAGAACTAAATATGAAATATTATTGTACGCTTAAATTTTTAAATATTTCTCTTAATAACTTCTCTTATTCATCATTATATAATATATCATTGACAATATTGGATCACAAACTTTGCGTATGATTTTTAAGTATGGTTTTTTGACAATTCTTTACATGCATAAGCATAAGCGAAACAGATTTCATGTAGAAACTACATTAAAAAATAATTTTAAGTAAACAATAGATACTTTTTGATGAATTACTAAAAATATGTTCATTAAACAAATTTATTTTGGATTTTTGTTTTGCTTCTCTTTTTCTATACTCTGCTTTATGACAACTTTTCTATTCTCTTTCAAAGATTATTTTCAATTTATTGATTGAATTGGCATTCACTTGGCAGAACTCCATTATAACAATAACAATAGTAATGTGTTCTACAAAAATATTTTTTTAAATATAGGTGATAGCTATTTCGGCTCACGCCATCGTCAGAATTTTCAATCCTAAATTTTAAGTTTTGTTGATCCAACTTTTTATTTATTTGTTTATCTTTAATCCATGCCATCTTTCAGTTTGAAAAATATACACTTCTAACAGTGGTATCACATAACAGAAGCTTTCTGTTAGAATTGACTTCTTGAAAAAGCACTTGGGATCCAATACAAAAGCTTCGCAAAGCAAAACGACATTGACTACTTCTCTACAGACGACATAAATTTACAACGGCTACATTTTTATTTGTTAAAAAAACTTTTTTTAATATTCGTAAATATTATAAAATTAGTCAGATTGCCTTATAATTGTTATTTCAGTTCCTGAGTTTTTGTTTTGTATACCTGATAATTATTAACATATTTTTTTTGTATAAATACCCTTGTTTAAATTTTGTATTCTATTAGCTGATAATGCTCGTGTTGGATAGAAACCGGTTCTAATCATAAAGTAAAATGTGGAAATAGAACTAAAAATGTGGGTTAATGTTATTCCATAAAGAAGTGTAAACGTTTTAAAGTTAAAAGTAAAAATTTATATATTGTTGTCTCAGAACCAAGTGTTGAGTTTTCCCGACCATTAAATTGTGTTGTAAAGGAGTAGCAATGATAAAATTAAGACATGAATTGCTATATATTATGGACATTTTATTGTTTCTTATCTAACTGAAAACACATCCTAAAAATGAGTAAAACTAGTGATGTTGGCAACTTGTATATTCATACAGCAATGAGAATTGACTGCATTTCCAGTATAATAACTTTATGCCTCAAATTTAATTTTAGAGAATTATGAAAATGAAATGAATAATTTTTACAACACACAACATTTTTACATTACGGCTCTGTTGAAATTTGCGTTAAATATTTTTCGGTCACTCTCACACAAGTGCATCAATCATGATAATGGAAAAATATTTTTTGCGTGTTATCCTTATATTACAATACTTTCTTTTTGTGTATTTAAAATGAGTAATGAACGTTTACGAATATTAGTTTCTCGAAAAGAAACTGCGTTTATACTTCCCTTAGTGATCAATTCACAGATGTTTTGGAAATTTGATGTTTCATTTACTCTATTTTATCCTCGTGTGCTAAAAATTTTGAACACATTGATCTGATTGACTATTGTCTCTTTTAAATGCAAATTCAACTGATCAACCATAATTATTACTTATTGATTAAGAGTTTCATCTTAATATTTTAAATGCTAATAAATAAATATTAAATTTCACTTTTGTTTTATTTTTACTATTAAATCAATATATTTACTATTTTATTGAAGTATTGCACCATAATCTTTTCTACAGTAACTGTTTTCCAGTCTTTCAGCATTTTTTTATGTGATAGAGTTAAATTTTATTGCACTTAGCCTTAGTAATATGGCATCATATACGTTTTTATCAACTATATTCTCTCGGAATATGAAGCATGTAGACACCTAATATTGTAGAATATCATTGTTTCAAGAATAATGCCTGCTATTCCGTTACTGTGCCACGATTTTTTGAAGAAATACAGTAAAAATTATTTTCGTCTTTAATTACAGTTTGCTAATTCTTTTCATTTCAAATTGTGCATGATTTTAAGATCAAATACTCGTGAGTGACTTGCAAGACGTATTCGAATACAAACTGTTAAATAATATTTTAATAAATCTATATACATCTAAACCCTATTATAAATTTATTATTAAGCTAATATATTTGTATTAATTTAATATTTACTAAAATATCTAGCTGACAAGGCGATTAATTGTACAATGAAATTTGGTCACTACCATTTAATAGAACAAAAATATTGTTTATATTCTTAGACCCTATTATTTTTTCCACACAGGTTTCGTTATTAGAAATAATCGATTCAAAAGGACTAGTCAAGATCTTTATACAATTTAAAACATTGAAAATATAATAAAAGGGTTTCAAGGCAAACGTTAAAAAACCATTGCTTAACAAAAAATTTCCTGTAAATTTTGATTTTTATCTGAAATTTATTTAAATTCAAACCAATAAAGATTTTTAAATGATAATTTATTCGGAAATAAAACACAAAAATTTTATCGGTGTCTTTTTGTTTTCCTGATAGTAAACAGACCTCTCAGAAATAAACAGCACCTTCACTTTTCAAATTAAACAATTCACAACATTAATTTGGCAAACTTTTACTCGACGTGTCTGAAATTTATACCATGGTATTTTTAAGCAATTTATTGCATTATTATAATGTTAATTATATGATTACTTTTTCATTTAACGATTTCCTTTCGAATAATTTTATATGCGTACTTAATTTATAAGGAAAATATATTTTAAGCCATTTTAAGAAACTCAATATTTATTAGTCACGAAACAGAAAACCACATACTTCGATAATCATATTAAAGATTCGGCTTTATTATTTCATATGTCGTGTAACGTTTTTCAAAATAATCTTGTTGAAGATATCAAGATGAAAATGATTCGAATTGTTTACAAATTGACTATTACGAAATACGAATCGGTGTCTTTTACTATGATAATCTGCTATATTAAAAAAGTTATATAAAATAAGAAAATTTTTATTTGATATAATAATTTCAGCATGTAGTATTTATGTAATTAATTAAATTTGCACGCAACCGCTTGTTTTGTTAAATCTCGAGAAACTTGCTTCAAAATTCATTACACGCATATTTTTCCGCATCGGGCAAGTGTTAATTGATTCAACGGTAAATATTATTAAATTGAACGACTTTCATGTGAACTTATCACATATCCCGTATCTCACTTTTTTTCAATGGGCACTTGAAATGTTCATCTCAAAAACCTCGTAACAAAAATACTGTAATGAAAAAATAAATAAATGAACATTTCTGTTTTGTATTTCTTTGATTTGGGTTCAAGCACTTTTTTTATGGTCATTTCTGAAAAAATTAATAAAAAACACCTATAACTTAACGTAACGCGTACTTGCGTCTGTGAATCTAAAAAACCTGAAACTTAATTTTTATATATTATTAAAACCCAAATATAAAAATTATTTTACTAAGCCAGCTCACCCGTCGCGCGTAACTGCGTCCATATGGTAAGGAAATTTACAGAAACTCTTTATCACACCAAAAAATTTTACTGTTTACAGTTATTGTGTACATTATTTATAATGCCGTTTAAATCATATTTATTAACTATTTTGGGGAGGAAGTGGTATGCTAGAAAAATTTGCAGGTGTTTACTTAAGAAATTTGTAAATGTTCATATCGATCGAATGAATAGTGTAGTAATACATAAAAGACAAACAGACACACATATGTACATTGATTTTTACATATTTATTTAGATTTATTTTACACCGATTTCAATAATAACTTATTAATCTATTACTTACTGAGTTCCTTAGAAAATATTTCAAGACTGAATATTTTGAAAATGGCAGAGAATGAAAATTATAAAGATAAGTCAGGTAATATTTCGATACAAAAAAAGAACATACAATAACGTTTTAACACAATTAAAAAACTTTGAGAATCAACTATCAACATACTGCAATCTGCCATTTAAACAATGAAAGACTAAATTTTTTTTTTACTAAATAACGATTCCATTGACTACTAACGTCTCAGCTGTTGAGACGGCAGATGCACATAGATGATAAGTGTTTAAGGAGTTTAAGAGGATTAACACTGCTAAAACTTTCGAATGCGAACAAATATTTGTTGAAAAATAAATCCTGAATTCTCCTGAAAATAATTTTTACTACTAAATGATTTTTGAAATATTATTTGTTGTAATATAATATAATATCATTTTTGCGTTTCTGGGGGTAACGGCTTATTTATTCTAACGCTGTTAAATGTATCCTATTATTTCAGCACTTTACACAATAATAATGAAATTTTTACCACATATTTTGATTTCCAAAAAACAGGGCCACCAAATTATGTTGCGCCTATGGCCTCCTAAGCAATTAATCTGCCACAGGTAAAAATAGCAATTAACTTACAGCTAGTATATCTCTAACTCCATTACGCTATCTTTATCCGTTTCGACAAATATCATTTAAGCTGAGCTAATGACCTTAATTGTTTTCGGAAGAAGACGTCTCTTCAAAAAAATATGCATTCGATAAAAAATCTTTATAATTAAATTTAAAAGGTTTTTAAGCAAATTAAATATTCTCATTTTCGTCCATTTTTCTGATATTTGGTTGCGAAACAAGCGTGGAGAGTTTTTCGCGAAACGCCCGCTAATAGTTACGTGGTTTAATTTCACTTTTGCGGAAAGTGAATTAGGCGCAAATCAAACGAACATTGTAAAGGCGCGAATAGTATTCAAATTGAAATATATTACATTTCAACAGTAAGAGTTTATTGAAAAGCAGGATATTCTATAGAAAATCAAAAAAATGCGTGATATTGGTTTTATAAATTAACATATACAAAGGCGTGCCCTCAATACAGGCAATTGCTGCGTATATTTTAAAATTTTGAAATGAAAAGATTTTGTAAATCAATTATACAATAGTAAGTTCGAATTTTCACATTGAAGCATTATTTCATGCTCGGCATTTTTGCACTAAGTCCTACCATTTGATGCATCCTGATTGTTTTTTTTTTTTTCATTTTATAATTATCAAATATTATTCAAAACCGATTAGTGAGTAAATCTATCATTTGGCTCGTACAGCATGTGGTTGAAAGACATAAGTAATGCAAGTATAAGTCCTTTTTTTAATACAACAATGTTTACGGATGTTGTCAAACACGTCATGATGTCATTATTGATAGAAACACACTAGTGGTTTAACCCACTCTGATTGTCGATATTAATATTTAGAATAAAACGAAATGAGTAGTTGAGAATTTCTTCTTATGTCGAAACCACAATTTGATATAAATTACTTATAAATTTGAATAATTGTTGTAACTAGTAATAAGGGATTTGAATGGAATAATTTAATTTACACAGTCCTTTTTTAAATTCGAATATTTGAATAATTATATTCTTTCATATAAAAAATGTTTACATTTTGAAAAGTTGGTTTTAATAATAAAATATATTTTAAATAATAAGAACACATTTTTTAGTACTTATTTCTACAGTATATTTTTTTATCTAGTATATTTTGTTTAAAATATCATGCCTTTTTATCACGAAAGACAGTTAATACCAATAAAATATAATGTTTTTTACTATTTCCACAAATGTATGGTAATAATATCAGGACTGGTTTTTCTCATAACGAGCATTATCAACTGATACACTACAAATTGAAACAAGGCTATTAATAATAAATTTCTTAATTAGTAATTACCAGGTATAAACAATCAAAAGTTCAAGAATTAAGATGATAATTTAGAAATCATCCTACAATATATATCAACATGAAGTGAAATAGTTTAGAAATAAAAAAATAAGGACCTCGCAGTACTAATTTAAAATGAAAAATAAAATCAAATAAACAGACATTTAGAGCTTCTGAAATACTCATAAGCAGAAATAATATATAGAAAATTTTTTAAATCAAATAACTTTTACTTAAATATGTTTGAAAGCATAGCATATTTTAAAAAATATCAAATGGTATACAATGAAAAGGAAGAGAAAAAATATGCGTTACGAAGTTCCGGTTAATTAAAAAATACAAATAATCAGTGTTTAAACAAAATATTATAGAAACGTTTTATTTATAATTCGAAGAGTCAGTATCCTTAAGATTTTATTTACAAATGAGAAAAATTAATGAAATTTAAATAGATTTATATTTTCACTAATGTTATGGTACAATAATCTATATAGTTTCACTTATGATAAAAATGGATCCGTTATTAAGATGATAATGACATATTTTATTAAAAACTGCTTTTTGGTAGTTATATCAAAATGATACTTGCTCCCTGGTTTTACTATACAAAGAGAAAATGCGGTATAATAATATTTTTTACATTTGATCCATGGAAAGATTGTTGAGAACATCTGTTTCAGTTTAATGAAACTAAGTGTCAAAATTATGTAACTTAATCAAAAAGGATGATAAAAAAACATACCATTTTCATGAAATACCAGATTTGAATATGCTTTATATTTGCCAATCAATAAATAAAACATCAACTTTAAGAGTTGCAGACAGCTCGTAATGATTTCCTCGCAAAAAAAAACACTTTTTCCGTTACTTAATTAGCTGTCAGGCTTTATTGTGTATTTGGCCAAATTTATTTCGCTTGGAAAAATTTACCTTCTAAATTCAACGAAACAGAATCACGTGCATTTTAAAAACATGTTATTACACACATTTCGCTAGGTCATTTGCATTTTACGTGTGAGGTAATCGATTTTAACACTGTAGCGAAATGATCACAGTCAAACATCGCTTCTTTTCAGATTTTATCGCTTTGAAGCGTATTAATCTTCCTTTTACGTGTTGAATAATACAATAACGGATTGCAAGATGTTTTGTAATTGATTTGGGTACTTGAATATCGTTTTCTTCGTGTTCTTGAATGCCGTATTCAAGAACAGCGGTCGCCAATCAGTAATACGCAGCATTGCCGCAATAATGATATTTAATATAAATATCGATATACTTACTTTAAATATTACAGCAAAGATTATGTCACTATGCTTTATGTTATAACTTTAAAAGAGCTGTAGACCTTTTATCATAAAAAAAAATGTAATTTTATCTAAAGTAATTTTATGAAATTTAAATTTTTACAACTTTTGACGATTCCACATGTTTTGTCACTAGCGATCCGGGTTTCGCCTTTCGGCATCTTCAGGCATTATATCATCGTACAAAGTTGTAACGATTCAAGTTTGCTATGAAATTCCATCAAGCACCTTCAGTCGATATCATTAATAACGTCATTTTATAAAAAAACCAGTAAACTGTGAAATTCAAATTTTTTAATCCATTCTGTCTGATAGGTACGTAACCACTGGACTAAAGTCGAGAGTAGGAGTTACCATAATCTCAATTGAAATTTTCCAACAATTAATTTATTTAAAAGACACAAATGACACCATACATATATTTTATACGTTAATGAATCGATAATATTTTAAATAATAAAAACACATTTTTAAGTACTTAATACCATAATATATTTTTTGATCAGGACCGGTTTCGCTCATCGCGAGCATTATCAACATGAATGCTGGAGCGAAACCGGTCTGATCAAAAAATATATTGTGGAAATAAGTACTAAAAAATGTGTTTTTATTATTTAAAATATCATGCCTTTCCATCAACAAGTGACAGTTAACACCTTAAAAGCGAATCGATAAAACGTAAATAAAAAACTAGAGATACGTGAAAAACTCATATGTAGACTAAATTCGGTCCATTGATTGAATTGAAATTTACTTTGTAGTAGTCGATTATAAAACGGTGAAAAAACAGCAATGTATTTTAGTTCTACAAAAATTGTTATGTATAGAATTGTAGTTCTAACAAGGGATTAAGTCGAAGTAGCTATCAACTAAAATAATTTTTTTTTTCGTGTTAAATTGGTCTAATTTTTAACGTTTAATTACATCCGTGTGATATTCTATCACACGGATGCAATAAAATTGAAATATAGTAAACGGTTTGCATTGATTATATACAAGTAAAATTACACGGGAGAAAAATATACACCCCAAGGATAGGAACCAAATATTTATCTGAGATAATTCTAATAACTATTGTTTTGATATTAACGACAATCAATTTATAAATAATAATTTTATAAACAATAGCAATCGATTGTGAGTGACTAACCATTTAGAAATTCATATAGTTTCAACGATTCAAATTTTATATTGAAATCCATCAATTGCTCAATCAATATCATCAAATAAATATTTTGTTTCATGAAAAGTACTGTGTAAACACGTAAAATAAAATAATAATGTGATAACTCATTATAAGGTATCTTTATATTTAATAAATAAAATACCATAAAAATAAATATTTATTGTGAAAATAGTACTAAACATTTTTATATATAATTCAATAATAATGCCTTTTCGTTAAGAAATGTCAGTTCACACATTAAAAGTGTTTTTTTTTATAAATAGGTGCACTTATATATTTTTTAAATTATTCTAACAAATTTAATATGTCTGGTCCATGGAAAATATTATATTTTACTCTTTATCCGCTCCTAATATAGAGTATACGGCTTTATCATAAATCATTATATCTCAACATAAGTGCGATAAAAGCTTCTAAGTTGGTTGCTAAGCTTTTTTCAGAAGAAATAGAACAATTTGGCGAGAGCAATGACTAATGTTTAGAAAATCGTAATTTTTATCTATGCCTTTAAACTAAAAATAAAAGTTAATGTTAAATGTAATAAGCAATCGACTGACAGTAAAAAAACTTTAAAGTAAAGAAGGAAAACATAAAAAATACTTACAATAACGTTATTTAAAACAAAAACTCTGCAGTATCAATTTATTAGCAGAAAGAATCATTAAATTAGCTCATAGCTATTATTTTAAAGCCCTAAAATACAATAATAATAAACGCAGTGAATAAAGTTCTAAAAAGATAAAATTGTCAATGAGTTCAAGGATGTAAGCGTCTTTAAATGGTTATTTTATTTTTGAAATAATAACATTCAATATATAGGAGACAACCAGTTTGTTCTCGCCGACGGTTTGCAGGCAATAATCGAATAAAACCACACCATTAAGTGCCTGCGTGACGGTCGAGTTTTGTCGATAAAGATTGAAAGTTCTGGTGAGTATTATTCGACTTGCATTCCTTCAATGAAAAGGGAAATCCGGTCAACCTCGAACAGAGTAAATGACCCTTCATCCAGTATCACATTTATTATACAAGAAAGGTATTGAAACCTTGCGGCTAGGAATATAATTGGTAACTTTTGGATCATCATTTCGACGGCGAAAATCATAAAAGCCCACTAAGCTCAATAAAAAACTAAATCAATTGACAACTTAAAAGCTTATCGTGTAATTAGCAATACAAACGAGATTAATATTGGGATGTATTTTTCTTTGACACTCCAATTAGACTTGAATTTGCAATTTAATTAGCTGAACTATTAATCACATTTTATTTACAACATCTACTGAAAATGCTAAATGAAACCTAATATAAAATTTGAATCATGTAAACTTTCATATGTTCCATACTTACGATTTGGGTTATATTGTACATTTCGGCATCATCATTCTTATTAACTAGCAGATATCATAATACTTATGAATCTAATCTATTATTTCAAATTTAATAGAAGCCAAAAATATTTGTCACTTTTGATTTTTAATACATTTACAAACAACTCTACTAAAAACTAAGAAAATAAAACCCAACGAATATAAGCACTTTACATCTTATATTTTTCTTCTTCTAAATAAATATTGTATAATTAACTATAAATATTTTTTTTCAACTCTTAAGCATTTGGGTTTTTTTGATATCTGATAATTAGTAAATAAAATTTTTGAATTTAAAGGTAGCCTTGTTTGAATATGTATTTTATCAATTGATAATGCTAGTGATACGCGAAACCTATCCTGATCTTAAAAATAAAAAATTATGGAAATTGTACTGAGTAAGTAAGAGATGTGTTTTATTTTTAAAATTTAATCATTATCACTAAAAAATTAAATAAATATTTTGTTTTTAACGTGTTAACATTGAATTCTTGATGGAAATATTATAAATAATATAACACAATTTTTAATAATGTTGTGAACACATTATACATACATACATAGCATATTTTATGATGAGGACCGGTTTCGCTCATCACACGATGAGATATAGTCATGGTCGTAAAATATATTTTGATAATATTACTTTAAATTGTGTTTTTATAATTTTAAATATTTTGTAATTAAATATTGATAGCCTACATTTCAATAAGTAATGCTTATATTATATATGCTCGAGTTTCCAATTAGATGGTGTTGAAAGACTATGATAAAATACGCATCCCTAATAAAATTTCCGCATTTTAGACTTTTTTCTATATTACGCTATCAAGGGTCTTCTATTATCAAAGTTTGGAAGGTCGCTTATGACTTCATATGAGAAATATCAAAAAAAAAAAAAAAATTAAAAAGCACGCCGTATTGTTTCAAGAGCCTTCGATCAAATATTTAAATTCTAAATACTCCAAAACCTGAATAGTGACGTCAACTTTAAAGAATTTTTCAAATAATCAGCATATTAAGACGAAAACATTCCTTTACAAATGGTTTTATGTTATAATTATATTGTTAAATAAAACTCATGAACGTAAAATATAGCAAGTTTTTATTTGAAACTCGAAAGGTTAAGTGTCACAGTTTAACATCAAATTAATGTCAATGCTACGACATATTAAAATAATACATTTAACATATTGGTTATTGGTACAGGGGCGTAGCTTAATTTATCAAATAAAAACATTTTGTCGTTTTAATCGGCAAAAAGAGCAAAACTGATATTTTGGTGGCATCTATAGCAGCGGTCGGCAACTGGTGGTCCACGAGGAAATTTTGGTGGTCCGCGTGAAATCTGACATTTTTTCAATTTTTAATCTTATTATCAGACAAAAGAATCAACTGAATCTCGTAACATATACATACTTTCTGTTCTGTTTAACTCTCTCACCTTATTTTATATTCTTCTTGGACTCTTTCCAGTACATACGAGACGGTTACATGATGTCACACTTCAGTTGTCGCGAAAACTCCAAAACATATTTATGCGAAAAGACGTTTTCATCTGTCACAGCTATCAAAACACGGTATCGATCTCGATTTGAAATCCATTCAGTTCTTCTTCTTGCAGTTACACCATTGGAGCCAAATATAAATTTTATTTTTTCAAATTTCCAAGGACAAGCATCACATTAAAAATAAATAAAGTTTCATAATTGAATTATAATTTATTGTTTTATTTTATGAACTGGCTGCATTTTTAAATGCTTTTATTTCGTTTTATAAGTCTATTTGGTGGTCCCCCGCATCAAAATTTTGACATTTTATTCCATCTAGTGGTCCGTGAGTTCAAAAAGGTTGCCGACCGTTGATCTATAGGATCGTTCAATAGGGATGATTGAAATTTGTTAGGTTATTGCAGCCATTTTTAAAGTGACATCTGTCATTTTTTTTGTTATTTTTTAATACAATA
This sequence comes from Himalopsyche japonica, assembly GCA_028555115.1. Lineage (NCBI taxonomy): Eukaryota > Metazoa > Arthropoda > Insecta > Trichoptera > Rhyacophilidae > Himalopsyche > Himalopsyche japonica. The sequence goes on along the minus strand of JAHFWJ010000560.1, from coordinate 311,352 downwards.
CGGCAAATCACTATGGAAATTTTTAGAAAGCGTTGAACAACATATGAAAATCAACAATTTTAGATAAACATTATGCACGAGTGATTCGACGGCATGGAACTAGTCATTGAGATCATGAGATTTAGCACCTGTAAACTTCATTCTTTGGGAATATATTAAATTGCAAGTCTTTGCGAATAAACCACTAGCATTTGACACCCTTAAAGTCAACGTAACATACGCTATCCAACAGACTCAGACAGATTCATACGACAAAGTCATGGGAAGTTTGACCTTCCAAATAAGTGCCACTAAGCAAAGCCGCTGCGAGCATTTGCATGACATTTTATTCCACATTTAACATTATGAAACATACTTTCAAATGAAAAAAAAAATGAATAGATGTGTGAGATACACACAACTTGTTCTACAATATTTACATTTGAAAAAATTTCGATCATCCCTATTGAAAGATTCTATAATATAGATACAAATATTACTCCGAATTCGAACATAATCGTATTCATAAAATTAACAAAAATCGTCTCGTTAAAATTATTTGCATCATATCTTTTATAAATATTCTTTCTTTAAAAAATGCTCAAGATGGTTTGACTTGTTGATTTCATGTTGTCATGTTTTTCGCACTTTGGCTAAACATCCAAATGTTCATAGAAGATGAATAGATCTTAATTCGTAAAAAGAATTGCACAAGTTTCTTCAAGCATTCTTCACACAAGAGTATTCTTTCGAAAATTTTAGAAAAGGTATAAGCACGAATAAGTCTTTAGTTATTATATGAAATGTGCATACATCTATATGAGAACGCTGCAATATCGACTGGCGAGAATATTTTTGAGTACCGTAAAGATTATTTAAATAACATTTTTTGATACATATAAATTTTTTATTTATTAGACAATGTTCAAATAAATCTCTTACTCTTAAGTAACTTAGATTCTAATTCTAAGAAGTATAAAGCTGTTTTTTTCTTTTTAATATCATGTTTTTCTTACCAGCTACTAGTTGTAAATAAAATAAATCAATTATTTGTACGTATAAAATTCAAGCACTTTTAATAAAAAATATTGTACAGTAGTTATAAAAAACTTTTTCTTTTAACATTTGTATGTGACGTTGTTAATTCGGTACTGTCACATTATCAGCTTAATTGTATTCTAAAAAAGGCCCTTCTCGTTACGCTACTGGTTTTTTATGAGACATTCTAAATTCTAGAAAAAGTCCAGAATTTTTACGGTTGAAACAATTATGGCTTTATTAAATCAGTTAATTAATAAAATGGAAGCTTTTTAGTTGACTGTCTTGATTTGAATTATTTTGACACCATTATCAAAACCATGTCTACTCGATTTCTTGAATTTATAGACTAATCATTTACAGATATAAATATCAATTCAAGGTATATAGAAACAACAATTTAATTTAATATAAGGCATCTTATCTATTAGGTGATAGATACCAGTCTGTATATATGACACTAACCTGTTTTATATTGTACCCAAAACCCTGTCCTAAGTCATATTTCATTTCACATAAGCATTGGCATACAAATACTGTTTAATTCAACTGCATTTTTGTAATCTGCTGAGTACTAATAATTACTAGATTGTCATTGGAAGTCTGATGACCGTGCGTGTTAACAGTCACATTTGTCGACCGTCATGGTCCTACTACGATCGGACGAAAATTTCACGAAAACCTAATTAAATCTGTACTACCTTTCATTGATTAATACTAGTGTGTTGCATTTATTATTAACGGATAAAATATTCATTTTAACAGGAACTTTTTTAGGAGATTATGTACTATAAATTATTACATATGTGTTTATATATAATTAATAGTACAATCAAAATTGAGTTTTTTTTTATATAAGATGTTTTTTTATAAAGCAAAATATTCAATATAAATTTTAAGTGTTCCACAAATGATTACGCTTAAAATAACATACCAACTGAATTAACTTCGATGGAATATTATCTTTTTTAATAAATAATAATTTGATTCGTCTGAGATTATTCATATCCACGTGGATACATGATACAAATCAGCAATGTTACAACTCTACTCTGTAGATTCACTATTCTTATAATAATTTTTTGTTTTAGAAGGTAATACAATTCACTTGTAAGATTTTAGGAAAAACATCAAGAACATTATAAATCATTGAAAAACACATACTGTTTTTATCGTGGTGTTGTTTAATTAATGAATAGCTTCCCAAAAAGAAGGGGGTACAAAATACAGTGAGTTATCGGTTAACAAAGATAATCTGTTCGAAGACTATGATCGCTATCTTAACTGTTCGTAAACCGATCATTATTATATTTCAGATAGAATGGGTGGATAAGTAAATTCGCTATCCGAATATGTGTTAATTGTTCAAATATAAAATATACAATTTTAATTTTTTAATAAGCCGCTAAATAAAAAGAAATGATTAGGTCACAATTTTTCACGACGAATGGAATTCAATGCAATTGTGGACTTATCGAATGTTTAGAAAACAAGAAAATACACAATCATGTTTTATGTTCCGTAATGATATAGCCGATTGTAGATACAGAAAATATTCTATTCAATAGTTTGTCTATAATATATATGTCAAGTATTCCAAAGAGCCTTTTGTAGGTAGGTGGGTTCACTTCTGACATCAGCATCACTTTCCCTGATTGGAATCTCCTTTGATATCGATACAAGCGTAGCATTGACCACTCAACTAACAGAGAGTTCCAAATCCATTTGCATTATTATTGTCTTTAATAAATTTCTCAATAACGAAAATTTTTAAACTCAGAGTCAGCCTTTGTCTGAAGATACGTATACACCACGCATAGACAGACGTGTTTAAAATATTAACATAATCGGCGGAATATGAAGACATCAATTTTAATAATTAACAAATTTTAGTTTTACTGATATTTTGAAGGACGTGTTACTTGGCTTATTTATCAGCGTAGAATGCATTTATTAATTTAAAATATTATAGATATTATTAAATTAAACTTTCCAATCAAAGCAAATATGTACTACCTCCATTATTAATATTCTTAAATTAAAGTACGTTGAAAGATTTTTTAATGTTACACTGTTTTTCTCCCTCTTCTCTTATCTAACAAACATACGTTTTTCTCTTCACTGAAAATTATAATCACACATCTATGACATGTATTAAAGTATTAAAACAGCGTTAAGTCATTATTTTAGTGAATTCTAAGCTGATTGTCTCCTCAAAAAAATACATGTTAAGGTACTAAATCACAGCCATATCTGTTAATATGCTTAATTTGTAGTTACTTTGCTCGATATGAGGTTATCTTAAAAATAATCTATCTTATATTTCGTATATTTATTTGATTTGATTCAAAAATATGATAAAATTATTCTCAACATCGTGATTAACTTATTGATTGAATTGGCATTCACTTGGTAGAACTCCATTATAACACGGTGAAAAAATAGCAATGTATTTTAGTTCTACAAAATTATTTTTAACAAATATAGTTGATGGCTATTTCGGCTCACGCCATCGTCAGAACTATCTATTTATATCTGACGATGGAATGAGCCGAAATAGCTATCAACTATATTTGTTAAAAATATTTTTTTAGAACTAAAATACATTGCTATTTTTCACCGTGTTATCGTGATTAACCTTTTTTTTACATAGTTCAAAAATTAACGCTGATAAAAATATTTTTCATCTAAGTAAATTTGAACATTAGGACATCCCATTCTTGGGGAAGATGGTATAAAAATGTATTATTCTATTGGGAGTCACGATGCGATGATCTTGACCCTGTTCGTATAAAAAATGTAGCCCAAAATATGGTGAGGCTGAAAATAAGCAAAAACTTTTATTCACTCATGGCTATTTTAAAAGTAAAAGATATCATCCAACAAAGAGAAATCAAATAAATAATTGATCACATTTTCATGACTCTACTGTACTTTTTCTCAAAAACATTCATTCTATATAAAACATTATGAGATTGATGCCAGGCTTGGCATATTTGAAATACGATTGATAGGCAAAATTTTTACAATTAGAAACTGCGTGGCTTATTGTAGTTGGTTCCGTTTAGCAATCCAAAGATTGATGAATTATATTCTGTTAAGATGTAATGAAGACTAATGTTTATTTTTTTGATTTTGTGCTATTTCAAAAAAACTACAAATGATATAATTACAATAAAGACTATTTGTGCTTTAATATCAAATTTTAATTTTTGAAGATTTGTACGATTCCGTATGTTTTTTCACTAGAACTCCTGAAGATATCAAAAGACGAAACCCGTGTTGTTAGTGATAAAACATGTGGAATTATACCAAGTTCAATTTAAATATGACTGGTTATAAAACAGAGTAAGGATAAAAATCGGGATAAAACACTGAAATTTTAATTGTTCAATTTTTTTATATACTAGTCTGAAAATATCACAAAAATTCGATTAATATTGTACAGCTAACAATTACTTTGTGGTTGTAATTTTTTTTTTTAATGTCAACCGCACATTACTGTCAATCTCAAACATTCTTTTGTCGCTGACATTCGAGCTGTATTGTTAATTATTTACTTCGTTCTCCAAAGCAGCGCAAATATTTTCTATACAATCATACTGTCAATCATTTGATCGAGTCACAAAGAAGAATATGCTTTCTTTGGTGTCAATGGAGCTTATAAATTATTCAAAAAGCTCAAGTATTTAAAACCAGTTTATTTTCAAAAATTTCCAGACGCAAACATCTTTATACTTCAAGTTTTTTCAACGATTGGGTATCAAATTTAACTACACGTGGAAATTAACGAATTAAAAAAAATACAATTAAACGTATCGTTACGGGTTAATTTATAGTTTTCATTTAACATAATGTTTAAACTTAGCATCGCTATTTAAATGTTAGGAATTTCATTTGATACCACGTAAGATAGTTGAATAAATCTAACTAAGCAGATTTATGTTAAAAATTGATAAAAGAAAAAAGAGTAAAATGGATGGATTTGACAATTCTGTTTATTTGGTGCGACTCTTTTCAAAGTTTTTTGGATTTGACATATTCTACAAAAATAATAGTAGTCTTTTATCCTACATAAAAACAAACGGTTTGTTCTTCTTAAGTTTGTTGGTCATAATATTAATAATTGTCGTACAAACCTCGTATCTTTTTAACGAAATATTAACAGGATCCTACGAGTTTATTGGTATTATTTTCACCGGACCATGTTTGGATTTTGCCATCTTAAGCGTTTCAAAACTTTATGCAGTATTTCATGGAAGATTTGTCCTTACCGATATATTTACGACACTAAAGGCACTATACCCCAAAGATCCTATGCAACCTGAGCGTAAAGCTGTCGTAGATAAAGCAATGACAAAATTGAATCGATTAATTCGGCTGTGTTTATATCTTTATTCTATTTCCATCATATTTTTAAACGGTTATGTATTTTTAAAAATGATTTATGAAAAAACTACGACAGGATTGACAAATTATTATTTACCTTACTTTGCTGTTTACCCGTTTGACGTTACGCTACTGAAATTTTGGATTATCGCTTTGATTCATCAAATATGGGCAGGTAAATATAAAAAAAAATATATAATTAATTTTAACACATAAATGAATTCGTCACCATTGCATCTCAATTATGAAATTCTAACAGTGTTATCGAATTATCTTATATTTTATCACATTACTCAATGCGCGTATATTATCAGTCACCGTTAAATAAGATAATATTAAAAAAAACGTCACTTAGGTTGTAGTTTTCGTGAGATAGAATTCCATTACAGACACAAGCATTAATTGATTTTATATTACATTCATTTCTCATAGTTCTTGACCAAAAATAGCTTGCCAGTTTTATAAAGGAAGTATAATTGATATGAATGATTTTAATGCAAATAGTTTTGTTGCTAATTCGAATTCTATCAGAAAGCCTTATTTGTGGACGATGATTCGTTATCACAGAAATATGTTGAAAAAACTGGTGAAGAGTCTTACAATCTTAAGAGACTCATTAATTCAAATATCGACAATATAGAAATAATAGCGATCTATTTTTCACCACCAAAATAATTAATGTTTTGGTCTGACGATAGTGTGATTTTTTTGCTATTCTATACCTTATTATAATCGACTTTTATGAATTAAATGACAAAGGAATATAATTTATTCGTTGTTTTCATTGTCACTTAACAAATAAAAAAAAAATTTTTTTTTTTGGTTTTGTTAATTATTAAAAGGATTCCTCGTCGCTGTGACAATAGCGATAGTAGATTGGATAAATTTTGCGGCGGCAGCTCATATTTGCATGCAGTTCGGGTTGCTGGCATTCGACATCGAGCGACTCGTAAGTGACGCTTATTTTGATGCAACTGGAGAGATATTGCAATATATAGATCACTACGACTCTGGATACGATCTATGGAAAATTAAAGATGTCATTCTTGATGAAGATTCCATAAATAGGAATTTAAATATCATTATTGAAAGGCATCTGGAATTAATACGGTAAGAACAAAAGCTGCCCTATTTTTAAATTACTAATTTGATGGACTGTCAAAACCGTATTATTTGCTATGTTCTCTTACAATTTCACGCATAGATAAAAAACACGTTTTAAAATACTTTCTGTGTGAGACAACTGAGTGATAAGTGATTATTTGTAATACAATGAATAACGAATTTAAAAACTTCTATCTATGTATGATATGTAAAAAATACACACACACAAACGCACAAAAGCTCACTTTCTTGATTTATCAAAAAAATCTGCACTGCCGTCAACTTGAAATTAAAATCCGTTTGCCTTCCACTACAATTATAATATAGAATGAGGTTGTTTGATGGAATTTTATAGAACGCCTGATGATGCCGAAAGGCGGAATCCGGTTCGTAAGTGATAAAACGTGTAGAATGGTACAAACAATTACAAATTTTCATTAAGGAAGTTCGAAATAAATAACAATGGTAAAATATAATTATTTTACTATTTTTTGTTACGTCGTTATCTTTTCCTATACTACAGAAGACACGGAAGGTATTTACATGTAAATTTTAATGTGTTATCTATGAATTCTTTTTAGTAGAGTATTTTATTTGAATAATAAAACATGATTTCAACTACTGATTCCAAAATTTTATGTTATAAAGTATTTATTAGTCTATTAACTGACCAGTTCTTAATCTAACATAATAAACTTGACCAGTTCTTATAAAATACCACTGTGAAAAATGTACCAAATATTGGGAATATATAATATAAAAATATTTTTTGCTGCTGTAACATTATATAATATAATTGTTGCTATTGATTAAAATATAGGATATTTTCGGTTCTGGTGACAAGCCATAGCTTTTCAATGGTACAGTAACACTGAATATGAATGAAAAAATGTAATGAATAAATTAAATATCGTATACGTAAACATTATTTTTACCTATTTTTTGTATATTGAATATGAAGTGTTGCCTCTGTTGAATAGAGAACCCGACTGTTTTTCAACCCGCTTGTTATTGTGTTTCAGGCTAACCGAATGTATGGAGCAAGTTTTTTCTTTTGCGATTTTCTTCAACTTGATAGACAGCTCAATACTCATCTGCTTAGTTGGATTCTCTATGACGGTTGTAAAATTTTTTCAAAAATAGTGTCACATTGATTTCTCAATTTAATAGTGTAACAACTCAAAAAGTATTGGTCTTATATTCTAAATAAAAAAGTCAAACTTATGCACAAGTTTAATTATCAACAGTCAATTCTTCATTTTTTGTCTCGTTTTTTCTAAACTATATATAGTATTTGATACAACATTGATTAAGTGATTTTTAATGAGAATTGCTTTAGTTTAGAGCTGGTAAATATTTAAAAAATGAGCATAAGAAGAAAATCAAGTCAGTCTTAATTAACCACATATTAAACAGTCATAATAATACCATTTAAATTTTGCGACTTATAAACTTGTAGGAGTCAAAAAACATTTTAAATGGAAATTTTTACTAGTTATAATTTAGAATTGTCGTAGCATTATTTTTCAATATAAAAAATTTTTTGGAATAAATTTATGTTTACCGTTTTTTAGAAACTTCACTGTACACTATTAGCACTGTTCGCTCTGTTATTGGTCTCATCGCTGCTTCAGATATTTTATTTATGTCTCTTCGGAAACGACGTAATAGAAACGGTATGTACTAAGCGATGCTTAAACAACTTTACTAGTTTTATTAAACATTGAAGTATTGTCAATATGACTGCAATAAAAGTTTTGCTATTTTTACGTTAATTAATCAAATAATGTGTAATAAAAATATGAATAAACATACACTAGGCAGTACATCAAATATATTTGATATAATTTAAAATTAAACGATTTTTCTATTTACTTAAAATAAACAACTATATATATATATGGAAAATTTCAGTTATGCCATTATTTAAGTACATATCTCATGGTATAAATTTACTTTAAATAAATCTATATTACATAAAGAAATATAATCATCTGCTAAGTCATCAAGGAAGTGCTCGTAAATTATCTCTCGTATTAATTTCACCGGTGGCAGTTATACCCCATTAACAAACAAAGCACGCGCTTGGGGTCTCAAGGATTATTTTAATTATATAAAATAACTCACATATATTTATTTATATTTTCAATATTAAATATTGCTTTCATTTTTAAATTAATTTAAAATAAGAAGTGAGCACATAAATTAAAAATTTAAATAAATTTGGCGACGCTTATTGCTATTAAGAAAACAGAGCTTTTAATAAACATTGTACTTGGGGCTTCACTAAAACTTTATCCACTACTGATTACCAACATATAATAATGATATTATTTTTATTTTACAGAGTTTGGAAGTGAGTTCAGCTACGTACAAATGCCACTGGTATCTGGTTAATTCAAAAATAAAACATTCTCTACATATATTACAATTAAGGTTGGAAGTATTTCTTTTTTGTAAATAAAATCTTAAATAACAAGCATTAAAATGTATAATTCGAAAGTGAGGCTATCGAAACATTTTTTTTCCGTATAAACCGAATTCTTTGCTAAGCAGTTCATCAAAAAATCCATCACTCACATTTGCTAGAGTATTTTTAATCTGTATAATTTCAAATATACGGCACAAAATAAACTATTATTCAATAACTAAGAACAATTTAATAGTTTGCTAGTTTGAGAGACAAAATGTTTTCGTGTTTAACGAAATATTGTTTCACGCCAAAAAATACATTCGCTTAAAAATTTTCGCTAGGACCAGTGTATTATTTCATATGTACCGATATTTATAGCGTGTTTTCGATTATACTTATTAATGAATTGAAAAAACAAAAATTATGTTGGCAAAGATGGTTTTTACACAACATTTTCCTTACGTTATCCGGGAAACGTTGAGCGTCTTGCAAACAAGTTTATTTGTAGAAAAATAATGAGAAATTAGTGATTTATATGTTATATGGTAAGATTGACTGATGAGTGTTAGCATTGATGGAGAGATTTTTCAAAGGCTTGATGTTGAGTAAAGCTTTTTTTACGAGCCCTAACTTTGATATTTCAAGTAAAGCATAATATATTTTACAGTTTTCATATTAAGTCAAAAGTTTTTTGTACTACTGGTGAGTACTAGACTAGTACTACAAATAAAGAATTTGTGTTTTAATTTTGTTCATTAAAGTGCTTTTAGATACACTTTTTTAAACTTAAACTTTTATAAACCAGACGGTTTTAGCACGCGTGAGCAAGGCAAAACTGTTCATGTGAGAAGCATACCCACATAGTCCAGTATGTAAGTTGATAGAGCTCGTGATGAGAAAATTGGTCTTTAAAAACATTTGCGGGCGTGTGCCAACAACTCACTAAAGTTTCATTGCAATCGAATGAACGACATAAGAACGCATAAGGAACAAACAAACCAACAAATATTCATATTTATATACGTTGAAATAAGAAACTAGAATCTATAACTTAAATATTTTTTTATTTATCATTGAAAAATTATTGAATTTCCATATTTTGTTTTCATATAATAAAATAGAGAATTGATTTCCTTATAGGAGCCAACGACCCCAGAAGCTTACTGCATACAAATTTTCAGTCATTTCTTTACAAGCGTTTACAACTGTACGTAAATATTATTTCAATTTTCATTTACTAAAAATATATTTTAGCTATAAAATTTTAAAAAAATATTTCACGATTTTTAATCATAAGAAAACAATCGAACTAACTGATTTTTGAATACTTATTCGCGTCAATAAACACTTTAATTAACTAAACAGCAGATCAGACCAAATATTAATATTGTGATATTTTATGTTTTCAGGTAATCAGTACATCTTGGTCATACTTTACTCTTCTTCAAACTATGTATGATGGCTAAATAAAATTTTAATTTTAACCAAAAAAAACCTTTCTGTTCATAAGGTTTATATTACTATAAGGAACTTTTAAAATTATTGAATTAGCTTTGTATCCATCGCAATAAAATTGTATAAACATCATTACAAAATGTTCTGTTGACCACATAAAAATACAATTTTTAAATGATTTTATTTTTTTTTTATTCATTTTTTACCTATTGAAAGGCATTTTTTCTCTTTATATGCTTATCAATAAAAAATCAAATTATTTCGCTCAACTCATGTTATAAGCTAGGAAGGAATATAAACAAAGAGTCCAGAAACAGAGTTTTTGTTCAAATTTAGAGAAGTTTAAATGAAATGAAGAAAATATGAAGAGAAAATAGTAAAATAACACATATAAATATATTATACTGTCTACATTTACATCTTTTAGCGTATTATAATAACATTCCGCCGTGTTGTTTAAATTCCAATTATTATATATTTTTAAAAATGTCTTTGGTAACAATATTAGTCAGTAATTGCGTATCCCTTAAAATCTATTTCCATATATTTTTCACTTTAAGTGTGTTTATACTTTTCTACCGAGGCGAGCATGAGATATTCCAATACATAATGCTTTAATAAATAATTCAGTAATGTTAATTTTAAATAAACTTACGGAAGGTTTTCTTGACAAGTCAGGATACATTTCAATACACAAAGCCTTAAAGAGGTAAAGTTGAGAAAAACTGCGAAATATTATATAAACAGTGAAGTGTAGCTTCCATTTTCAATACTATATGTTATATGGTATTCTCTTCCAGTGGTGGTATGTATGTTCCCGGCTGATAGTCTGCATTCGTTCCATAAACATTTATTTTGTTTTGTTAAGTCCTAAATGACATTACATAGTGTAAGTTATTCAGTAAACTAAGCTGTTTATGTTCGAAAATTTGGCGCAGAGACTGTGAATGTCAGATATATTTTTTGGCTACTTTTTCACTTGGCATATTAAAAAATACAACCATTTCCTTTTTAAGATATATTTTCACTCTAAAACAATTTTATCGTAAAAAGGAGTGACGCCATCAGCTGTTTGTTTGCGAATACAAAAAATGTATGTATTAAGATTCTATCGTTATAGAAATGAGCCCAATTGTATTGTGAAACCAATTGCATTTTGAACCCGATTGTTATTGTATTGCAGCTTCACAGAGTGCACGGAGAAAGTTTGTTTGCCTGCGACTCTCTTCGATATGATGGACAGCTCTATAGTAATCTGTAAAACTGGACTCACCATACTAGTTAGATAACACTTGACTGTGATATTTAAATGAAGAATATTTTTATATAAGAAAAAGATGTGTTATTATATTTTATAGGAAACTAGAAGTGGCAAAGCCTTTTACGTCGGAAGGCCGAGTTGTTTATGTGTACTTTATAAAAGCTCAATGCCTCAATTTACGAAACTCCAATACCGTATTATATGATTTTTTGTAAATAAATGAGATTTTTAAAGTTTAAGAAACAAATCTTGTCCAGTATTTTTTAAACAATTACCTTCAAAACAAGTTTGGCTTTTATTTATCTAAAAAAATAAACGATTTCAATAACCAAATGATGATAGTATATATATATATTTTGTAAATATTATAATTAAACTTTCGAAGCATATAATAGAAGTTGTCGAAATTTTGTGCTTAACACTCTTCAAACAAATATCTTAAATACGAATTTGATATTGGATGGATTTCAATAATCATATATCAGTTAAAAAATACAACATAAATTCAACTAGAATAACGTTTTTGAAAATCAAAAATCGAATGCAAAGTCACACATTGATTTTCTAAGTGAACACAAATCTCTATGGAAACATTGTGTTAAGATAAAATAACTTAAAATCATAAAATAATTCAATTCGAATTTAATAGCAATTTCACTTTTGAAGTATTAACTATCAATTCTTGATGGAATGGCATGATATTTGAAATAATAAAAACACATTTTTTTATTGTAATATTTGTACAAAAATATTTTATGATCAGAAACGGTTTTGCTCATCGCGAGTAGAATTTTTATTGAGGTCGTTTATATAATATATAACAGATGTTCTCTTCATTTCATTGTCTATAAAAAAGCTGTCTTAAATATGTGTATAACAATGCAATGATAGTATCCAATATTTGTATTGGTGTTTTATTTCAATAATAAGCCAACTTCACGTGACTCAGGCAATCCCCAAACGTTAAAAATGTATTGTATCATCAGAAAGAAAATATATTCAAATATTTAATTAACTTTAATTTTTTCTATATTATCCTTGTGTAAAGTTTTATTTAGATTTTTGGTGTTTAATCTGCTCGATATTTTTAGACGTAGTAACATATAACGTCAAAATCGAGCATAAAGCTATTAAAGCATAAATGTGCTTATTTATTAGATATATAAAGTATACATATTTACAATAGCTTCCCCATTTCGACTTCAAAATATCGCCACCAGATGGCATATTATTATTATGAAAATAAATCGTATAAAAATTGAATAAGCATAGTTTTTAGTATTTATTTATTACTAACTTAGATACTTAGCTACATATGTAAAATTATGAGAATTTCTTATGAGCGGTTAGTAAATTCGGACCGAGAAAAGATTTATATGTATGTATGATAACAATCGAAACTTAGAAAGCTCAATGCAGATATTATGGTGATGTGATGGCCAACTTATGAAATGTTGTCGTACTTATGACCAATATGTTATCTTAGTACAAAATGGATTCCGCGCCTAAAATCTAAAACTTGAACAGGCCAAGCTCACAAGTGCGGGGTAAAATTTTATGTTTTTTGAAAATATTAATGTCATTTTTTTTTTTTTACTTAAATAAATGTTTGTTTTAAATTATTCAAGCGAATATTTTTAGGCAAAAAATATTATTAAAAATGGTAAGATTGATTGTTATACTTTGTAAAAATATATACATTAAGCAGACAGAGGAAATATATTATTAATATTATTATAATATTAGAAATAATGGAGTTAATTGCAAATAATGCGTGACGAAAATGGCGTATCAAAACATTTGCGATGTTTAATTTGACATAATTCATTTAGATATAGTAAAAGGCAGCGATAAAAATGATATATGCCAAATTAAATTCATAAGTTTCAAAGAGTTAACATTAAAAAAAACAAAAACAAGTCGTACGAATAATATGGCAATGCTGTAAATATTTCAACTAACATATTGTTCATGAGACCATTTTGCAATTTGAAAATCATTTACAATACAACACTTATTACATTTTTAGTTAATTATCTCATATGGTTTTACGTTTCTGCGTGTAAAATTTTTTACTGAAATGTTTTGCATTTGGTGCAGTGGTGGCCAAAATTACTGCGCGACTGCGGCTTGGAGGAATCATTGCTTACTGCGCCAGGCCAATAGTCAACAGCTCTGAAGTAATAATATCAAAAATTCGTTTTCTCATTTCTGAATGAATGAACATTTTTTCCAACTCAATTTTTCCATTCTTAATCATTTTGACAAAAGCTTTCATCATTTGTATATTTATAGAATTTTAAATAAAAATGTACAGTCTTTCATTTGTTTTCAACGAAATATGTGAAATATCTAGAGACAATGTATGGTTAAAAATCGATATCAAAATTCATTCATTCAAAACACTTTGCTATAGAAACGAAATCTTGAATGAAGAAGATGCTAGAAAGTGCTTAAAATTTTAAGTGGAATGGCAAGAAATATGAGAATAATATGAAAAAATATTCAAGAAAAGAAATATTCGTTAATATTATTAAATCGCAGTATTGGAATGAATATCCTTGATCGAGTCACATGACGGCCATCTTATACGATAATATTTATCCGTTTTCAATTTCAGGCTAGCTCCATTGAAAATTTCTTCACAAATAAGTATCATTTTGACACTATTTTTCACAAGGATAACGAGTTTACAAAAAAAACAATTATAATATTATGATATCTTCGTTTGGCGCCAAAATTACCATAACTTTTATAAACGCCGTCACGCTACCTGGTATTAAAATGGTAAAACAAGATATCCTTCAATTTATTTTAAAGTTTTTTTAAGTGCGAGAAAAATGAATAGGATCTTTGCCTAAAAATAGTGAATATTAACAAAACAACGTCCAATAGTAATACCATTTTCACACAATTGTTTTCATCGCTTAAAAAACAAACGCGTAAATTTAAAACAAGACAAGGTTCGGTGTTGTCAATAAGTGCAATATCCACCATAGTTTGTAACATAATTTTTAAGCTTCATTCATTTCTCCGTTCTTCATTCTTCCGTTCATTTCAGCCGTGAAAACAGTGCCATTAAAATATTTAAATCCACGTTTAACTTTTAATAACCACAACCGGTTAATTTGTTTAAATTAGTCAGTTTAACCCTACGTTAACGTTTTGCCTGCTGAGTCGGATGACTACAGTGTATCGACTGTTAATACTCAACAATTTTAAAGTATTATTGAAAAAGCTAATATAAAACCGACACTACTAATTATTGTTTTTGAGTATTCAGTGACGCAATCTCATATATGTTTCACTAGGAAATGGGTTAAGCTCAATGAACATTTTCTTTGACGTTCGTCTATAACTAATACATTTGTTATGTTTTCCAAGGGAACGCTTTTATTCATCGATTTTCTAATTTATTGCAAATGACACGGTCGTCACAAATTTTTAGCAATTAGTCTTGTTCTAATATTATACTTATATGTTCATCATCTCTGAAGAATACAGTTTGAGCAACAAATAACGATACAAATTTAATATTGAATTGTTTCAGCTTTGTACGATTCCACGTGTTTGTCACTAATGACCCGGGTTTCGTCTTTCGGCATCTTAAGGCATTCTATCACACGGAAGCAAAAGAACTAATTCGTACAAAGTTGTAACAATTCAAATTTGATATTGAAATTCCATCAAGCACCTTCAGTTGATACCATAAATTATAACTATGCTAAAGTTTTCTGTCAAATCTCTATTAAAAGTTACTAATGTCCTCGAATTAGTTGAAAACAAAAACTGCAATGCACAATTGAATATTTTTTTGGAAATTTAGAAAATTATTTTAATTCTGTACTGACAAAACGAAAATAAGGATTTTTAAAAAATATTCTACTGTACTTGAACTGCCGTCTAAAATCTGACTTGTAATTTATGCACGTTCGTGTATTAGAATGTCTGAAGATGCCAAAAGGTGACACCCGTGTTGTGAAAGAAAAGACATGTGAAGTTGTATGGATTTTGAACGTTCTATATTTAATTTTGAGATCCTATGAAACACGTTCATTAAATATCTCAAATTATAAAAATAATGATATTCTTTTATTGATGGTTGAGGCTACTTATTTATTAGTACGTTGAATATATATGAATATTCATTCGTTTTTGAAAATGAGATCATCACATGAAACAATTCCAAATTACATCTCAAAAAAATACAATATTTATGTAATTTTAATGATAATGTGATTTATAGAGTTTATGCCACATCATCTTGATAAAAAATGTTTTATATTTAATGTACAGAAAGAATTCAGAAGACGGGCAGCCTTGACAAGCTTCTGTGTCTGATTCATGATTGTGTGGGTGCATGGATTTGCGAATGTATTGGTGATCAGTTTCCAGACGTATCCGCATTGCGCGCGCATCGTGTTATATATTTTCACTGGCTCTCAAATATTTGCAGCACTATTCTTCATGAAACTTTTTTTCACCTAACTGTAAATAATTAAAGATTCCATCGAACCTTTATTGACTACTTTTTCGGGACACACATAATATTAATTCCATATAATAAATAAATATCATATTATCATTCAATTTTAATACGGAAAACTAAACAAAGTTTTTGGATTGAAAGAGTAGAAGTAGAAAGATTCGCCTGAAACTTTGCTCCGATTTTATCTTTACTGTGATTCACATCAAGAAAGAAATTGACAAAAATAAACGTGGTACAAAAAAATCAATTTAAAAATTCTACCTGATTTAAAACACGAATATACTTCTCTACAGAAAGATACGTACAACAGTTAGTTTAGTTAAGAATCATGATCAATTTTTTAATCATGTGCTTGGCTTAACTGCAACTGTCACAGAAAATTTGGCCAGTTAAATATTAGTTCACAAAGATAGAATTAATACTGAAGATTAATAAATAACTAATCGCCCATTTATCAATGTTTTTTTTTTACGATTAGATATGGGGTGTAAGAAATGTTTAAGATCCATACATCCTACTGCTTGGACTTCGTCTACAGCACGACTAAGAATCTCGTTATACAAATTATCATATTATCGACTAAGATCACTTTCATTATTTTTATTTATAAAATATTCAAATAGTTTTGAGAAGCACAAGTCTCGTACATCGTCTCAAATGCATTAAGAAAAAAATAATCTAATTCGACTATAGTATTATTTGTTTGATAAATCTATATAGAGTTCTGAATCAATTGTCGTTTTGTCTACCAATAATGAATTGAATATATATTCTTTCCATAGCCTATTGTCTATTTCATCAATTCCTTATCTTAAAGGATTATTTTTACTATTTTCTGTTCAACTAGTACCGTGACTAAACTTTCATATTTGTGTAGATTAGCCGAGTCGTAGATTTCTTAGCGCAGTTGCAAATCTCTATGATTCAAATCCACGTACGGATAATTAAAAGTTATGGTTATTCAATCAATTAATGGATTACATTTGAAGGTATAGATGTTTATGGTGACAAAAAATTTCTTTTACCAAGATTATAAAAAAGCGCGTACTGGAAAAGATTATCTAATCGTTATTTCTATTTCAGCCTTGTCTTTACATCTTTAAATTCTTCTAAATAAATCAATAGATTGTATGAATAAAAAAAATCGAAAAGAAAACAATTCTAAGCTCTCGAAATATGTATCTTATTGAAAATATATACTATATAAATAGTAAATTCCGATGAACATCAGTTTAATAAATACATTTAAACTTTATATATGATATACCCTCCGTCAACGTAAAAGCGCCTTCGAGTGCATCCTTAATATCTTCGAAAAAAAGTTGAACTGAAAAGCAAGCAGCTGTTATAGATAAAGGCGTGAAGAAACATATCCATTAGACACTATATCCTTGAAAATGATAGCGGATATAATTTAAAAATAAGTGTTTAACGCCGAAGATTACTTTTTAAAAATATTATCTCGTATCTACACATTATGAAAAATTCAATATAACATTATTTTTAAAAAGTAAAAACCAATTGCAAGAACAATTTCTACAATGTATTTATTATCAGAAACAGTAACGCCCATCGCAAGCATTGTCAACAGAAGGAAAATTAAATATGT
The DNA here is from genome assembly GCA_028555115.1 of Himalopsyche japonica. Taxonomy (NCBI): domain Eukaryota; kingdom Metazoa; phylum Arthropoda; class Insecta; order Trichoptera; family Rhyacophilidae; genus Himalopsyche; species Himalopsyche japonica. Next base: position 293,615 of record JAHFWJ010000560.1, on the reverse strand, counting down.
ATTGAATGATTACCTGTATTTTTTTGTCATTTCTTAAATCTTTTTTCTTTGTTTTGTATACATTTAAATTTATAACTAAAAAGGTTGTATGAAGCCTTTGCTATAATCAGTTAATAATGTTTGTGATGACCGAAACCGGTTGTTATGATATATATTGGAGAAATACTAACAACTGTTTTTATTTTATTTTAAATATAATTTCTTTCCACCAAGATGTGAGATTTGACAGATTAACAAACCTTAATAAGTTGTCGTCTTTAGTGTGACAGTAATATCTTTGTTGAAGTGTGAATAACTTAATGTTCCGGGTTCATTTCTTGCAAAAGTCATAAATCAGAAAAGCTTAGAATTTCATAGAAAATAATCAATTTATTTATGTTAAGAGTTTTTATATAAGTTATGTGGAAAAAAACCTATTGTTTATCTCCCACATTTGATGCTTTATTTTTTCATCAATGACATGATAGCTTTTTTAAGACCATTCAAAATAAAACAAATACCGGCGATTATTTCAGACGCACATTTCTAAGCTTCTATACAATATACATAGTACAAAAAAAAACATATGAAAGATTTGTAACGCTTTTCAAACGAATTATTTTAATAAATTTTCTTAGAACTGTTTTACTGATATTTTTGAACATTAGAAAAAGCTAACTGCCGCGCCTTTTTTAAGAGATTGGTAGATATGTACTTCTTAAAAATACCAACGAAAGTTTGCTGTCATTTGCAGAACACGTTTTTGTTAAGGGAGGCAAAAAGCTAGTTCGGAGCCGTAATATTTGTAAATGTATTATATCTACTCCGATTCTTTTCGCTCGGAAGATTATAATTTTAAAAAAGCCATATTGCTGGTTTTGAGTAAAGTAAAAGCTAACTGTTATATTACTTTATTTCAATCTTGCTTTACATACAAAGAATAGGCTAAATCCTGACAAATCCGGATGGCTGTAATTTTAATTATTTACATTTCTATGACATTCGGTTGAATCAGATTTTTCGACTTGACCTAAAAGCTTACGACGTTTTATAGAGAACGGACTTCCATTTTTGATACTATATTGTATAATATCATACTCTCTGACCTCAGAATTGCATCCAACTAAGCTTTAAACAAACTACTTCAAGAACATTTCATATGCATATTTAAGTAAGTTTTTTATTCAAGTGCGAATAACGTAGATGTTTAAATAAGAAAATACATCGAATAAGAATGAACTGAAGTCGCAGAAGAAAGTGTTAGGCTGAGGTCAGCCAAATTTAAGTATGTTTATAAAGACAACAGCCAAGTCTTCGTTAATCTCCGGAGCCGTCAACAAGTTTCTATAATATCTTGTATTAATGTATCTGAATCAATCTGAAATATTTTGAAAGGTATCTTTAATGATCACAAATAATTAACAACTTGCACATACAGAAACTCGAACCCGACTTTAATACATAATCATATTATATCATGAGTAACATTTAAGTGAAGAATATCTGTTACGTAAATATTTATAAGAAACAAAAGCAGTTTAACGTTAATCGGATTTATATCTGATTAAGGAATCTGAAATAAATACAAAGGTCGATCAAGTTTACCGGATTTAAAAATACCCACATAAATTATGGAAACGAGTGAATTCTTTGACCAATTTGTTTTTTGTGTGTCAAAATAGAACAAATTGGATTTCAAATTGACAGTATACGACTAACAATATAATTGAAACTTGATATCACTCATTTAATACCATACTCATTTACCAGTTTTTTTTTTGCATAATTATCGTGTATTTACGTTTTTACGATATTTTTCAAAGCGCCCAGCAAACGTTGACAAATATACCAAAATAACAAATACAATTTGATTGGGATTAATTGTATCTCGAATTGTGTATATTAAACGCGTGGTGTCTTTTTCTCTTGGCCATGGACCTAAGGAATGCAATACCGGAAAAATATACCAATACCGGTATTTCATGTCGACTAGCATTATTGCAAATATAAAAACTAGTTTTACGAAATTAAATAAAACGAGCAAAAAAACAGTAATTACCTTCAATTGAGATCACTTTACCGTACGAATAAACGAATACAGTTGTAAAAACATTTTATTTGAATTACTTATGTAAAAATTATTTTTTGTTCTTAACGTTAGTTAGTTGTTACATGGAGTTGGACATGCTGTACCAAAAGTTCGGAAATCTGATAAATTTGATAAAATCTTTAAATAAATAATTCCAATGCAAGAAAATTTTTGTTTGTTTTTTTATATATTTATAACCGATCAATTGCTCGTATCAATAGAATTATATAATTTGTTCTAATAACAAAATACTGATATTTCTTAATCGTTACTTTGGGTTTGAAAATAATCACCTGCAGTTCTGAAATCCCGATATTAATAATGGACATATTGCAATCTATATGTAGATATATGAACATTGTTTCAGTAAAAGCTTTAGTTGTGTGAAATTTTCAGAAATAACAATGCTAGAAAGATTTGGCTAGGACAAACTTTATAGACAGTGAATTATTTTTGCCACGTCTACGTTCTTATGTTTGAATCAATGGAAGGAAATTACGACATTCAAACATTTGAATATTTTGGCAGAAGTAGATTGAAAGTTTTATCAATTTTTTTGTTCTGTAATTCATACCCGCAAACTCGGCTGTTGGATTAAAAATGTTCATTCGGCTATAGACCACGCTCGTATATTACAAAAATAGTCATAGAATCAAAAAAATAAAAGAGAAAACATCGTAGAAAATGCCCAAAAGCTTTTTGCAATTGAAATATAATATAAAAAATATTTTGATTCTTTTGAAAATTATGGAACTGGAGAAACTTAATCCTTTCAGTCAGTTGGCTCATAGAATAAATAAAATGTCAAAAAGATGACTTGGTGAGTGAAATTCACTCTATATCACATAACCATTAAAGAATTTCTGTTAATAAGCTTTTAAGGCTTTTGTTTATTATAATATCATATAAGGTATATTATTTATAATAAAACAATTAATATAACACCGATTAATTAAAAAATATTTTTCAGCTCTGTAATACTTAACCTGGATTTTTTTAATAACTATGTTATGTATTGTGTGTGAACTTTTCGGTTTATTTGTCAAATTCCATTTCAATCTAAAAATCGAATTGGTAGCATTGTTGTTCAACTGGTTACAACGTGAGAAACGTAGATTTGAAAGTGTCACTTCCTTTGTTGCAGTCTGTGTTGATCTGTGTGTTATCTTGCAAGCATCATCGCTTGATTAAGTCATGTCTCCTTTTTTAAGGGAGATTCCTTGATTTCTTGTCTCTCAAAAGTTTGAATTTAAATTTCAACCTAAGACAAAACTGACAACATTCAATTTCAACTGTCAACACACAGGGGGAAAATCGTTACAAATTGATATGAACAACTTCTGAAGAATCCATAGTCAACATTTTTTTTTGCATATAGTATATTTCAAATAATTTTTTTATCAAAATATTTTCTTTATATGTAAAAGTCAATATATTGTTTAGCCCATTAATTAAACCGCTCCACGGGGGGGAAGGGGTTTGATTCCGTAATAGACCATTTCCGTGACGCATGTAAACTTATTGTCATAGCCGCACTTTTTAGTTTCATTTAAAATTTTTGAAAAATTTAGTTTTATTGCGAGAAAGAAACAAGCTAGGCCGTTAAAACAGGAGAGAAGATGTATTGTGTACCTTTTCTACACAGCTATATATAGACAAGCAAATGTTAGTTTAACCATAGTTCTGACGATGGCGTGAACCGAAATAGCTATCAACTATATTTTTTTTAAATAATTTTGTAGAACTAAAATAAATCGCTATTTTTTTCACCGTGTTGTAACTGTCAAGATGGCAAGCTAGCAAAACTGCTTCAAAAAATTATAAAGCTTATAATGATATATCACGACATTATTTCAACATTAAAAATTTTAATCATCGAAAAAATGCCATTTGTTGAAATATACTGCAGAACCAATGGAGTGATTATGAATAGATTTTTCTCAGTTATTGACTTTAGTTGTTCAAGAAGAGTCTGTATGTAGCAGTAGCTCTGTATGTATAGAAAACATCTTATTTATTAATTTGACCACTTTTCATAAAAAAAGTGCAAGGATAAAGATAAATTCGTCATCTTTTTAAACAGGGCAGTAGATTTATTCTTTCACATATAACGTCATCAAAAATCACAGAATCATTTAGAATTTTTTATCATGATTCGTTTCCCATCATTCTAATAGAACTCATTTATATACAACATAATTTCTCCTATCCTCTCGATCAAACTAAACAAAATAACTAAATCTTATTCAATATTGACCAGTGTCGATAGTTACGTGATTTTATTATTTTTAAGACTACAACCGCACTGGTCAAATGCATAAATATTGTCATAAATTAAACCACGTAATAAAAGTCATCTACATTAAACGCTTTTCAATAGAAACAAATAAATTTTCGACACTTAGTCCCGTGATTTAAAACAACTTCTCTATATCATAAATAATAATATATTTTTTTAATCGAGCTAAAAATCCTTGAATTTTTAATTTTCGATTCCAAAAACTGGTTGAGATATCGAAAATCAAAAACTCCAAAATAACAACAATAATATAATAAAAACTGCATTTTGAATATTAATATTGTATTTCAATTTTAAATATAGAAAATATTTCAAATTAACATCGAATTATATTTTTAATTAGTTCATTTTTGTTGCTCTTTTTAATACAGTATTCAATATTTTCCTAATTAGATTTTTCTGTTTTCTTAAACAAAATGAATAAACTGATGAATATATTCTATAGTTACATTTTTACGATGAACCGTATTGAAAAAATGGATAAATTAAGAAGTAAGAAAGCTTATCCAAAATAGTTACGAAGATTACAGGAATTAATTCTTGTAGAAGGAGCAGATTTCAAAAACAGAAGCTTTGTAATCATTTGAATCGCTTAAACAAATATTCATCAGTTGGTAATGCTTGCGATGAGCGAAACCGGATCAAAAATATACTGTGGGAATAAGTATTACAAAATGTGTTTTTATTTTTTAAAATATCATGCCTTTCCATCAAGAAGTGACATTTAACACCTTAAAACAAATACGTTCGTAGAACAAGAACAAGAATGTCAGTGAGACCAATTGACCACTTTGAGTTGCCATCTATCTAATCATTAGGAAGCTTTAGAATAAATGAAAACATCATACGCACGGTGAAAATTCACGATCTGTATATAAAGTTTCAATTTTTAAATTTGAACCTTTCTTTTTCCTAATTAAAAATCTTTGAACACCGTTTGAAGCTTTCAATATTTCCTGTCATCATCCATGCACTTTGCTTCTTCATTAATCATTAGATCCAAAGATTTCACCATTTGGAAATAACCAGACAAATATGCAGTACAATGCAGTTTCACCGATTGAAAGAAAAGACAATCAGTATCAAGTCTTTTTAGAGGCCGTTCTTACATCTACTCCTGACCACTAAAATAACGAATCTCCAATCAATTTCCAATATTAAAGAGGAGATTCCGTTATATTACATGGGGTTATCGAACATTCCCTAGGAATCATGGTGTGTTAATGTAAACAAATTTAGTGAAATGCAAACCCAAAAAGTGAATTAAAGTAATTTGATTGTATTAATTACAAAACTCTATTCCTATCATTAGTGAGACAACATTCCTACCGTTACTATGACTACCGGTTAAATAGTCACGTAAAAATACTTATTTGTCCCAAATTTTAAATAGCTTACCATATAATATTATAAATATTTATGTCATGCGAATATTTTACAACGTGTCATTTGATAAGAATCGATGAATGGAGTGCTTTGCAATGCGGCATAAATTATGTTAGAGCTATTAGTCATAAATTTTTCGTAATATGTGATTTTTTATAACTTCTAAAGAATGTTCTTTTCTGTCCTTAAAATATTTGCGCTGATTTTCGAAGAATTTATCGCAAAAAAATATTTTGCGAAAATCCCAAAATCACATGTCTCGTGTGATTCGATTAATGCATTTCCACAGGGCAGTCTGATGTAAAAAAATGTTTTCAGTGTACAAATGAAAGCTTTTGACAATCACGGGCTAGCAATCTTATACAACTCTTAATATTACAAGAATAAACCTCTTTATTTACTTTTAAAACGTTACAATACAAATATTTGCTAATACTCTAAATAAGAAATGATTTTTTTAAATATTTACATTGACTATTTATTATATATTACTGACATTTTACCCAGTGGCTTCCTGCCTAGGAATCAACAAAACTTTTTAATAAAAAAATATTTCGATATCATAACATCTACAAATAAATAAATCTTGATATTTTATTGTAATTCTGTTAATTGTATCTTTATATATAGACATTATTATTTAAAAAGTGTTGTAATCAAAATTTTTTAATGACAAAAGGTGAGTAGGCGCGGATTTTTTTGGTAAGCGTAGTACAAATACACAAATAGCAGACATATTGCAATATTTGATTGAGAAACATTATAACAATGAAATGGTAAAAAAAATATTTATCGTGAACATTCTTTGCTTTAGTTTAATTAGTTTATCTTTAAATAATAAAACACAATGTTAAGTGCTCTTTCCAAAGTTGTTTATTTTTAAAACTATTACCGGTTTCTTTCATAATGAACAATCATTGCATCAGTTAATAATACTCGCGATCAGTGACACCGGTGCTGATATACAATATAAAACTGTTTAAATAGTACTTAACATTGTGTTTTTTTATTATTGAAATATAATTTCCTTCCACCGAAAATGACACTTAAAGCAAAAGCTTAACTTTGATCTGCCACCTTTTCTTTCTCATGACACACCGTTTTCTTCAGATTTTCAAAACAGACTATAAGTAAAATATGTTCGTTACTATAAAATAATGAAGTTGTATTTTACATTTGATTCATGCACAAAAAAAGTATAAGTGTACAAAATATTCAATATTAAAGAAAAATTGTTCAAATATTTTTCACTTATAGTTCATCGTAGTGTATCTAGCATCATTTCACGGAACGCGAGTGTGCTGCGGTTGCGGAGCACTGATCTATTCTATTTGATCATTTCTGACGATTTTCTAATAGAAAAATCAATATTTGACATTTATTTTCGAATAATAAAACATAAAATATCATTTGAAGTATTATTGTCATAGATCCATTAATATTGTTGTGAACTTGGTATGCTTAAAATATGGTATTGTTAAAATAATTTTTGCATAATCTTAGCTTGATCCGAATTAATATGTGAAAAGTAAATATTTTTTTATCTGGACGAATCTTTTCGGTAGATGAATCTTTTTCAATGATTCTTTCCGCATAACACAACAACAATAATAATCATCACTCCGGCTATTTTCTCAAATTAACAATGTTTCTGTTTCGAAATAACCTCATGACAAGGTAATTCCACCTCCTCGCAACCATAACACTTGTAGATAAGAAGACTGACGCGAGCCGACCCCGCAAAACACTTTCTCTAACGACATTTACCTCATCCGGCGGTCCTCAATCGCCATTCGAGCTAGTGCGGCTGTCGAGTGCGCACCTCGCTATTAGCGGCCAGCTGTGTCCCGCGTGCAACCAACTTAACGCTGGTTTTCATTCGCTTTTCAAGTTTCCCGCTCTGTCAAAATATGTGGTGTTAGAATTGACCATAGATCACTATGAATATATTATAAATAATAATCACGCTGGATAGAGTTTTCTCGGGAAAAGTGGTGACATTTTTACACATTAACATTTTTTCAGTGAAATTATTAAATATATTTTTTTTAATATTGTGCTTTTTTCGTGATAATAATAATTAAATGTGTTTTATTTAACGAAGTTAGATTACTGTGTTCACGGTGCCATTAACTTAAAACTGCAAAAATGATGAAAATAAGGTAATAACATATATTTTTAACATATTTTAATGTTTCAAATAAAATTCACAAAAAATATAGAGAAAACAAAAAATTTAAAAAATAAAACGGATATCAAAATAATTATTTCTATGTACTTCAAAGAAAGTTAAAACAGTATATTCTAATTAATCAAAAATGAATTCTGACTTATAATAAACCAAACGCTTAATTCCGTAATGAGAACATAAATGTGAAAACATATCGGTATATTTTTTACATTTCCATGTGACTAAAAAAACGTTTGATAAGAGAAATTTATAAGCAACGCAAGTTTTTTTTTAATTTTAAAATGCCAGTCAATCTTTAATAATAAAAAATAAATAAAAATAATCACATTGTTTTATTATTAATTAAATTAATTTTATATAATAGAATCCGTTATAATGAAAATTTTCGTGAAAAAAAATACCATAAGTTATACCGTACCATTGTTTGACTTTTATATATCGAAAAAATATTCATTTTTTTCAAATTCCGTTTCCGTTCTGCATTTTTTGTCACCAATGACAAACGATATTACAAAGTTCCTTTCTATTTCATATTATTTAATGGCTTAAGCAAAAAATAGCCACAATATTAATAAATCAAATTCAATAACTACAATCGATATTTTCATTTTACCAGCAAGAAATATTAATGACTTTTCGATTTATATTATTTTTTTCAGTTTCACAATTCGATTAATATCTCAAACCATTTTTCACTTGTATATAATTTTTCTTTGTATAGTTTTTTTAGGTTTATTGTTCTTTAGTGGAAATGTTTGACTAAAATGTTGAGAATTCCTCTTGTAAGAAATAAGTAACGTGTTTTGCAAGCATACTGGAAAACACTTCAAAAGTTAGGTGTTCACATAAATATTTTTAGAGAGGACATTTTTTTGTGTAAACCGGTAATACAACAAAATTTACATTTATATGCATATTTAGCCTCGAGCCACGAAATTTAATGAATTTTTCTTCACTTACTGGGCATAAATTTAAATTCAATTGAATACGGTATTAAATTAACGCCAAAACAAGTTTTAAATAGACTATTTTATTATTTTTCATCAAATATTACAATTTACATAAAGCAAATATAATTGCTTTCAGTAAATCCTTTATATAATACTATTAACTGGTTATTCTGCGGGTTCACTACATACTTAATAAACATTTATCTAATGCGATAGATAAACGCTTTTTTATCACTGAATATTTTTTCTGAAAAGAAGATTGTTTTATATAACAATAAACTCCTTTATTACATCAATTATTTAATTAAAAATAAAAGGTTTAAATAATTTCGGAAATCCATTATTTGGTTTGAATTTTAATAGATAAATATAATTATTGACAAATTCATTTAAACTTTTAGTAAAAAATACTAACATAAAATAAAATCAAGGACATTTCCAGTTAGAATTCAATATTTCTTATTATATTCATAGTTTTATTTTTTAAATCCATAAATTGTATATACTTTCCATTAAGGTTAATCTATTTAATTTATACATATTAAACTAACTTGAGTTTAAACCACGCTGTAAGCGGACACTTTTTTAAATCCCAAAAAGAAAAAATACGTATCTATTTCAAAAACTTTTAACCTAAGTTTCTTTACTTTATAATAGATCAAATTCAAAAATGTCTGGTATAAAATACACATGTACATTTATTATACTAATTACCTCTTTTATAAAATCCAATGATTATTAATTTATAAGTTAAGAAATGACATGTTCTTTTTGGTATGTCAAATAGTGTCATTATTTCCGTCAAAATTCATTAATTTAATATGTAGATTACGATTGCTATGTGACATACTCATCAATAATAATTACGCAACGTTTTACGAAAAACCGCATTAATTTGTTCGTGATCATATTCGCCCATACATTTATTGAGGTATTTATTATGCTGAAAGTATAGGAAACAACGAAAGTGAAACTATGAATAACAGCCCAGTGATGAAAGTTACGTCACATCGCACGCCGAGCGGTAAACAGACCACGCCGCGGTTGAAATGTTAATTTTCGTTACACTTACATTACTTTAAACTATGCTCTATTTTCAATACCAAACAAATTCAAAAATCAGGATAACAAATCCGTTGCTTAATCATTTGTTTCACATTATTCAAAATAAAAACGAGATCCTCGGAAAATTTGCAGCGGGAATTTCCGATTATGACTTCATGGACGAGTTTTCAATGTCAAAATACGTTAAAATGTGTATTTTAAATCTTTTCAAGAAATAAATAAAGAAACGAATATTTTTTTCGTAGAACTGTATTTTTAAATACTTTTGCCAAATAATATTTTATCATAATGTTATATCGTCAAAGTAATTTATTTTTCAATGATCGAATATTTATTAAAATAAAATCCTTCGTGTAATTGATTCTGAATCAATCGATTAAATTAATGGAAAAATTTCATGGTTACAGGCTGGATAAATATATCGATGATTTTTGAGTCGTTTAAAAACCATTTCTTTAAAGTTTCACTTATTTTTGTTTAAAGTCTTTAAAATATTCAAATGTTTATTGAAAATTATAAAAAACGTTAGTAAAATCATAATAATATTATTATCAAAACTTACAATAAATCTAATTGATACTTGACAAAAAAATTACGCGCGAATAAATTCGATGAACCTTAAAAAATACCCAATACATAATACCAAATTTCAAAAAGCTTTTCGAAGAAGAACTATTCACTTCTAAGACATTTCTTTTTTTATTATTTTATTTTTATTAAGCTAGATTTATCGACTTCTTCGATATTAAACTTTTACTAAAAAAAACTATGTATTCCAAAAAATTATAATTATTTTATGTTCAGTTCCTAAAATTTGATTCAAAATTGATAAGCAAAGAAACATTTATTTAGATTTCTAAGAAAAAAACAGCTCAATAAAGTTTCTTTTACGTTAATTCAAAAAAATTTGCTTACTCATGTTATCGTTTTTTATCCCATAAATATAATTGTTTTTCTTTGTTGTTTTTTATTAAATATAGTCTTCGAAAAAAAGTAACGTGTTGCCTATTTCACAATTTAGTAACGATATCTATAATACATTACCCTTGTGAGCTTGACTACACTTGGATTTTTCTAAATATAAATCAAATAATTTTACTAATAGTATTTCGAGGGTATCAAGTATTTCACTATATAAGCAAAAATACATTTTTTCAGCAGGCTTAAATTAACATCATGCATTTATAATATGGTCGTTGTGTCACAGTTGTCAATCAAGATAAAATTTTGCCACGTTATATTAGTATGTTTAACCTCGCCGATATAATCTTCCACGTTTGTATTATTAAATATTCAAATTCTTACATCACGACCACGACGTAATCGTAGAAGGAGAAGAAAATACACTTTAACATTCGCATAAACATAATGCATTATATTGCGTAAGAAAACAAGCGGTTTTATCAGATTCACCTTTGTTTTTCACAGAGAAATTAAAACAAAAATGACAGGACATGCCACCCACAAATGTTGTAATATTTTCATTGTTTGAAAAGTCTAATGTATACATCATTAAAAATGTAATAATATAACGTAACTTAGAAAAATGTTCTTATATTATTCGTGTAAGTGTCGTACTCATTTTCAAGTTGTCTGTTAAAAAAACGAAAGAAATATCTTATAAAATCATTCATCGTATGAAAGTGTTACTGTAATTAATTCTGCACCGTAAAATATTTTATTATCTGCATTGTGAACGCATTAGCTATGTAATTTGACTCGAGATATTCAATAACTGTTAATTTGATATGTTTTATCGAAATGATGTTTAGAGAGGCAAAAGTTTTGCGACTTTTATATAATCAATCAAGTCCTGTGTTTTTGTAGCTTGAAAATAATGGATGTATTTTACGAGAAAAGCACAATTTACATTAACATACAATTAAAGTTATTTTTGTAAATATTTATTTATGACAAAGCTGTCACAAATATACAAAACAAAAATAACATCGCAAATGAACAAATTGTTGGTTCATGATTTATTTTTATATGACACAGAAATTTCAATATAAAGATATTCATACTTTATATGTATCTGTCAAGCATCAATTTGTCATGAAATGGTTTTTTCTTCGTTTGTCCATCAGTATTATATCTCCGTAAATACTCACATAACAAAAAATCTCGAGCCATCTAGACGTGTAAAAAATAACTTATGATTGTAAATTTAAAAATAATTTTCTGGCAATAATGTCATATTGACAGTAAAAAAACTTCACTTTGTATGCATGACATTCCATTGAAATTGCGGAATTCATACAACTTAACATGTTCGCAATCATTCGAATCAGTAGATTTATGATGTAAACAAATTTTATAATATCTAACACGTGTGATTCTCTTAACTTGAATCTTAATTTAAATATAACCATATGTAAGTTTGAAGATATGCCACTTAGAGATCTCGAAGGGTTGAATAACATTTACTTTTAATAATAAAACGTTTTTGTTATACTCTATTGATATTTAATATGCAACACATATGGAAAATATACTTCAGGATTTGAATGAATTCGCGAATACTGATAGTGAGCGTCTTTGAAACACATGTGGTCAATAATTTGATTACTTTACGTTTATTTTTTTTGTTTTGAGAAACATTTTGGATACAATTTTTGCATCCAAACATTGCCCTCAATTAAAACAAAGCATATGGACACTTTTTATCAAAGAGAATATATATAGAAATGTAGGTATTAGGAATTGCTAGCAATATGCGTATCAGATGGTTAAGAGGAAACTCGCAAACTTGCAAAAGGGCAGGAGCAAAACCGGTCCTGGTATAAAAATATTTTATGATGTAAATATTGATAAACATTGTGTTTTATCAATATTTACATCATAATTTTATTTTTATATGTATATATAAATTGATTGGGAAAAATAGCCTATTAGAAGCTTAGACGTCAGACTCGGCAATAATTATCTAAAGCTAATTTATAAAAACATTTTTTATGTATAAAAAACTCTCTATACTTTGGCCAATCGTCCACGAATCCGGCAAGTAGAAATGCTCAAAACCGAAACTCGTCCTTTGCGTATATTTCATGTAAGCGAGTTCAGTGCGGTGTCCGCATACAAATGAAATGTGATAATTGTGCGTCCGTGAAAGTGTTCCGGCGAAGTAGAAAGTCGCGGCTCAAATGACGCAAGCGCGTAACGTTTCGCAGCACTGTGGGACGCGTGGCCGACCTCACGGACCATTTTTTTATGACATCGATCGGACGCACTGTTTCCACAAACGTGACGATTTGTATTCCGGACCGAACGCTGCTCATCCTGCGACCTTGGCATATGTCACTAATGCACATAATAGCACCGAAAAACTTCAACAATTTGTACAATGATTGTGCATTTTTTATAATTTGTTACACAGTAATACATTTGCTAGTCATAAAACGGCATTTCAAGTACAAATGCTAAATTTTATTCGTTATGGTATACACAGCTTTAAACACGCATGTCAAAATTTTAACTTAATTATAAATACTATTGAAATGTTTTATAAAATGATTTGTATATTGTTCCACTTTGGAACGATTTATATTTTCTCAATTTTAATTCAATTTTCCGTAGATTACTCTTTTTTATAACAATTCATCGCCAGGCTTATTGCCGAGTGATCCAAAAATCCACTATCCTATCATCGCTCTACCTATAGCAGTGTTTCTCATGTGCGGTCACCAACCGCTTGCATTGGTAAAGAAAACTGTTAAAAACAAACTGATTATGAATAAATGCATACCATTATGTAAAAATAATGTATTTTATTCAACATTTTCTTATAATTCAGTCCATTTTTTTAATTAACACAACTGCTATATTTATCATATCTCAAAATGAAAATTTATTGTTATAATGCGGACACAGTTAAATTTTATGTCAGAACCACTGGTAAAGAAGCTAAGCCGTTGGTTAGCAAAAAAAAAGTTGGTTTTGTTTGAGAGTATTCATTCAATTAACAATATAACTTTCTTTACATTGATAGCGGACATGGATCTAAAAATAATGAATATATTATATATGATACTATTAGTTAGAGATCGCATAATAAATTAATATAATTGAGTATTTTAGTTCGAATTTATGTGTTTCATTTCGCTATGAGAAATAACATGAAAACATTTATTTTAGTATAAGTAAATTAATAAATCATTTTTTGCAAGACGTGGTTATATAAAAATCTGATTATTATTCGCTTCTCATTCATTGCCGTTGAAAATTATTCTTTTTTTTTCTCAACGATCCAATACAATGAGCTAATAATAATTCTCTGGCATTTTTATGAGTCAGATTTCACTTATTAACGTAACGTTAAGTAGTAAAATTTTCCAGATTAATTGTCCGATTGTGAAGACGTTCAATGGAGTATTGTAACCATTTGAAAATTCGGTAATACCATTGAGAAATACATAACTAATACGTGGATTTGTCTTGTTGTAGCAACATTATTACTTCATGGTGTCTTGGAATTTTTCGTGGTCATTTTCGAACTCTACCGATACTCGCATAGTTGCAGTGAATTTTTTGTTGCCAATTGTTTTTTTGCCATCGCTCTGAGATCATTCAGGTAATTTGTAAATCAGGGGTCACTCAAGAGTCATCAGTTATATTATATGTTTCATTATGTAAACAAATTTGTAGGGGAAAAAACGACTTAAAAATTTAGCAAATATTAGTGAAACAACTTCACTAATTGTAAATAAAAAAGGATACATGTACTGTACTGACATGTTAATTACAGTTAATGTATTGAACACTTTTAAGTAGTTGATAATGAAAAAATACTATTCGTAATTTTGTTTTGTTTATGATATAATAATAATTTTTTTTTCAAGCTACACTTCAAATAAAGTAAGTGGAAAAAAGCTCGTTATTCATATTATACATAAAATGCTAAATGATAGAACTACTTTGACGTTTGAAATTAAAATCCGTTTAAAGATTACAATTATACTAAAATATTTCTTAAAAATCAATTAATTTAACGGTTTCTAACATCAATTGATATAGTATTGTTATAGGTGCTATTTCACTAATTGCAATACATGACTCACCTATTCAAACCATTCATGAAAACAATGTTTAGTATCTACATTTACTGTGTGATTTAAATGGAAAGAAAAAATGTGATATAATTAGAAGCTTAACTAAAGGCACCTATAATATATTTTTCTATTACAAACAGTTTAATTTTAATGGAAAGGATAACATCAATATTGGCAAACTAATGTATAATATATATTCCAATTAAAAGTAGTAATATGTTTTTAATATAAGCCTCGAAATATCTTCGAAGCTTCATTGTTAAAATCTGTCTCGTCTCGATTTTGCCTAATTTAATTTGAATTAACTACACTCACCAAAGTTTTGTAACCGCACCATAAATTATTTAACTCAACGAGCGCGGCAATATAATGATTTGAAATGAATTTTGCCGTTCATTATTACAACATTTTGGCGTATATAAAAGAATCATTTTTAAATTATGTGTTCATTTTTTATGCTTAGCAACATTATGACATCTTGGAATGTGGCGAGGAGCATTATTTTGAAATCGAATTCCGAAAAATTCTCATTGAACGAAATAGCTACGTTAATATGCATAATAAATTTACCAATTAGATTCAAAATTAAATTAAAAACTACTTTGCGCAAATGGTTTTTTTGCACATAGCTTCCAAGCATATTTTCTACGCGGAATCTTAATAAAGACAGAACATTCTTTTTTTTTAAAAACAGAACATTAATTTAAAAAAAATTATTGGAATAACATATTTTAAAGTTTTATTAGTTTTCTTATATACCACGTACTTGATTACTTATCAATAAGTCACTAATTAAAAGAAAAAAACAAATAATTCATTTTTGTATTGCGGTTTTGTGAGGTTATTCATTCAATTAGATTTAATATATATATTGAATTGACACCAAGATGAAACGCTAGAGCCATGAGATTTACTTCACATCTAAATTTACGTGTTAAGAATAATCTAATTTTCAATATTACGAAATAAACATTTGCGTCACAGTTTCTTATAAGAATATTCAAACTGTTCATCATGCCTGTAAAAAATCCAACAAACTGTTTACTTAAACAGCTACTGTGTCAAGAGCGAGGTCAGTTTTCGAGTTCAAATCCCTCTGGGAAATACGTCTTCTGTCTACAAAGTCTTCAACCATTCTAGAATTTTAACGACAGAGATGCTTATCTCTCGGCCCATGTTATTTTTTAGGGTTTTATTCTCAGAAAACATTTGATTGCTTGTCATCTTTCAAAAACACGCTTTAACAGATGAACGGCACTGTTTTTTGTGAAACGTTTCGTAGAAATTTCGCAAAAAAATATTCGTATGCATAATTTTGATGATAAAATATATTTTTATGTTTTTTTACGTGTACCAGCATTCGACAGATGATACGACAGTTTTACATTACACTTTCTAATATTTTAATATGTTAAATGTGCGTTTCTTATCCCGTATATTATTATATTTTACATTGTTGTTTTACCACGATGTTAAATATTTATATTAGACAGTACCTCGGCTCACGTATTACCCGTATCTTTTGTAAATACAAAATTACGAAAACAGCCTTTGAATTGAACAAAATTTATTAAGCTCAAAGTATATTGTTATTATATACATATATCATCATGACTCAGTAAAACACAGGTGCTATGTTAAATATATTTTCATTAGTATAGCGAAACGCTGAATTTTTTTTTCTACTGTATACATTTAATGTAGAACCATATAATGCCATTTAACTGGTCATAATCTTCTACTATTGCTTTCTGCTAAGCTCTGTGAGAGCTTAAATCCTCAATTCATGGTAAGCTTTCCATCTGACTGATGGGGTACAAAAGCTTTTATCATCTATCTATAGAAAATATTCAACAGAGAGAAATAATGATATCTAGGTTATTCTACTGTAACTAAAATATTTTAGTTAATAAAATTACATTTTAGTACCATTTTCCCAAAAAAGTATGAAAAAACAAGTTTTTATTATTTGAATTATCATACATTTCCACCAATACGTCACAGTTAACACATTAAAAGTGATAGTTAACTTAGATAAATACTAATTTTGTCTTTTTGAGAATATTATTTTCCTCTTATTTTAAAATAATCTAGCAATTGTTTTTTTTTTTAGTAGTTAAAATAAATTTTCCGTTGAATTCATTAGCAATACAAGATAATGACAATAAGGATAATCTGATTGGAACGAAACGCGTCAGCTGTTTGTTGGTTTTATGGTTTACGACCTCTACTTATTGAGTTGTAAAATATTTTAAGTTTTAATATTTATTTACAATATACAGCTAAGAAAAATGTATAATAACGGCTAAAATCTTAGAATTCAATTTGAAATTATGCGTCACCTAATCTTTTACTTAAGGTCACTATTAATTCTAAGAATTTTCCTCTTCGTTATAAAGACGTGCTTATTTTCTCGAAAATTACTCATTTTCTATTAAAATGATAAAGAAAGGTTATTCCTAAAATAAAATGTATTTATTTGCTCTTTTAGTGAACACGGATCATCCATATATGTTATTTATGAGTTGTATTAAGCGCGCCATTATTTGATAGTTTAATAAAATACTTTGCCCTCGATTATGCTTGATATACTTACGACTGTTACAGAATTATGCTTATCTAAGCGACAAAATAATACTAAACGATGTTATAGCACCAGCCAACACAATCTTCTGGCAAAAAAATCATTTGAAAAAACCTTTGAAAAAGTTGTATTGAATTACAGTGCGGCCAGTACACTTTTGTAATCTACGATGATCAAAATGTGGGTCGAGGAATTAATAAAGCAGCTTAATTTCACTTAAAATTGAAATATATAACGCGTGGCTTTTATCGGCGTAATCAAATATATACTTTGAACAAATATCGATTTTTTATTTTCATCGTTGATACAGAACTGTTTCTATTATTTTTATCACCTAATACACGTTTTAAAATTTTAGAAAATATGCTTCCAATAACTTGGAAGAAATTTTAGAGTCAACTGTTATAATATTAACCTCTTATCATTTATGAATCACTGAGCAATCGATTAATTGCGGAATAAAATGTAAAAGAATATAAATATTAAATACAGTGAAATTTTATATAATTCACTTTTTCCTGTACTTTAATATATGTCACGACCACTACAACTTGGATTTATCTTTTACATGACTAATTATATTTAGTCAATATTATAATGGTGTACAACATTGGAAATTGTTGCGTAGTCAAAACATGTCATAATACAAATATAATATGTATCTTTTATTAATTAGTCACACCATAAAAAGTGTGTTATGAAAAAGAATCTAATCAATGCAGTCAACAATTATTAAAATCAGTTGATTATACATTGAGCGGAACCGATCCTGATCATTAAAATATAAAATTAGAAATATAACTATTTTTTTTGTTTTTAATATAAAAATATAATTAATAACACCAATAAATGACAGTTAACATCTTTAAATTTATATATAGCATGCATTAGCTACTAATGGAAACGAATTACTATTTCTTCTCTAGTATTATTCCGGATTTATTTTTAATAAATACAATAAAGATAACTGTAGCCAAATCAATGTTTATTTATTATTGTGTTTTAGAAAATTAAAATTAATGAAGTTTTTTATCTGATTGATAAATTTTGACAATCGCTGAGCTTTAGCATCTCGGGAAGCTGCAAGTGAAATTGGACAGTAAACAAATTTGAAAGTAAAAGTCTATGTTATGCCTGCTCACTTGCCAACCAACTGAATGAAACTCCAATAAATTATTTGTCCTTTCTCCGTCGAGTCTCGTCGAGATTATATACACTTTTTATCGACGAATCGTGGAACATTCCGTATATACACCGTGGTAAAAAAATGAGTTTTAAATGTAAACGAATCACGTATTATCTAAAAGATTTTTTTAATACACGTTTACGTGGATAGGTATTTTTTTATATTAAAATTATTATCATCTTCTTCAACTGATAATTTCATCTGTTTATTATAATTGATGTAATTACAATTGTTTTAAAAAATATTACACTTTGATTAGTTAAAATAACGTTTGAATAAAAAATGCATAAAACAGTTTTTCAAAGATAAATGTTTTCTAACAGGTAAAATATTGGATACACATATAAATTTTCAAGAAAATAAAATATCTAACATTATAGTTAGACGATTTGTAAAGTAGTCTGACAGAATATCGATAAAATATAGCTCACCAAAGCTGTTACTTAATACATATACTTTAATTTAAGATATCTAATGAGGGTATTTAATGGAGTGTTAATAACTTTTAAGGTGTTAACTGTCACTTCTTGATGGAAAGGCATGATATTTTAAATAATAAAAACACATTTTTTTAGTACTTATTTCCAGAATGTATTTTTGATCAGGACCGGTTTCGCTCATCGCGAGCATTATCAACTGATAGAAAACAATTTACAAACCAGTCTATTTATACATAACAAAAAATTAATTTGAGTTAAAGGTAGCAGGTGTTAGTGTAAGCTAGTGTTAATATAAAATTTGACAATAATTTCCGTGCACAAAAATGCCTAATGACGCCGACATATAAAAACCTGATTGTGAGTCTAAATTTAAAAAATTGAAATCAAAGTACATTCACTTTGTTAAATATTCGAGTTTATTTGTTGGCTACAAACATTCCACTTTATTTGGATTTTTTCAATTTGAAAGACTGCACTTTTTTATTTGTTTGACAATAAATTTATTTTTTAGCATTCCTATTAAATAATTTGCTGTGGCTAGTTCTAGTATAAAAATATTCATAAACTTATCAACAGTTAACTTTTTTACAATAAATAAACCTCTTTTTCATTAAAACAACTTTCATGACATAGATCAATTAAAATAATGGTATATTTTTTGTAGTCAGAGTGTAATTCGAAATTAATAATGTTTGTATTAATGCAGTATTCTTTAAAAGTAGCGAACAAACCTTTCCTCTTATAGTTAACAATGAGCTAGATGCTTCGACGTCGCACAATGACAACAATGATTATTAATAATCGGCGATAGAAAGTGAAATCAGGGACACAATAATACTCAATGAATGATAACGATCGAATTTCTTATAATGTACCTACTTGGACATAGAAGATTGAATATTATTTGATTATTGTACAATATTGATATTGTACAATTGATTTTTTTTGACAATAAAAATATCATTTCAGTTGTAACTTTATTTTTCTTTAGTTACGGTATTTTTTCATAAATTTATTCAAGAAAAGGTCATTCATATTTCGTCGCCCGATCAATACTGAGGCATTTATTATGTGCCGCATTGTACAAATTGTTTTGTAGTCAGTAGTTCAAAATTCTGCCACCTAACACGGTATAATAATTCTATAAATTAAATCAGTCATGGTTCCTGTAAAGTCATAGTTGAATCAATGAGGTCCTTTATAATCCTTTATTATCAATGGGGTTATTAATTTCGATTCAAAAATATAAAAAAAGTATTCCTGATGTTTTTATTGTGTAAGATTTTGAAACTGGCGCTCATAGAGATCGATTAGTCAGATGTTCTTCATTACACAATTCAATTCTTTTTTTTGTATATATGAATAATTATAAAGATAATGACATTCAACCAAGTATAATTAAAAATATCAATTACAATAATCTAGTGCTACATCTTCTAAATAAACCGGAAGCTATTTTTTTAAATCATCTACAATATTTTAATAGCTACAGCGTGTACAATGTGTTAAGATGGTCATTTACAGTTGTGGGGGACTTCCAAATTGTAAATTCCGTATCGATTTTAAAACAAAATATACACTTCAGCATTTCTCATTCGCTTTCTTTCGCCCCGAGCCATTCTGTTTTTTCGCGACTCACTTTTACCTTCCGCAGCTGTCATACTGCAATATTCATGATTTTTATTTTCGAAATCTTTTTGTTTACGTCATTTTTTATGTTTGATTCAAATTTTAACAACCCTCCGCTAATTCTACTGGCCACGTGTCTTCTATCGCGTTTTTTTTAAATCTTTAATACAACTTTCTATCAAAGTAAATTTCATGTTTAAATGTATTATAATATAGTGGTTTACTTATCTTTTCTCATGTTAAAACATTTTCGGCTATCGTGGGTTTTTTATGTAATATAAATATATTTTCCAACGTAAATATTTGAAAGCATCATTATTGAAAAATTACACCGAAAGAAACGACTTCGCCTCTTTTTCAATAAATTAAACTGAACTACTTGGTCAAATTTTGCAACATTTTTAATTATACTGTTTTGCAAAACAATAAAAAGGCTTCGCATTAAAAACCGCCGTTATAAAAACATAATAGTTTTAAATTCCTCTTTTGTGGTAAGTAAATTTCTCTTCCTATATATGTATGATTATTTATTGTTTATGTGGTAGGATTATTTTAACGTTTATATCCCGAGAGAGGAAATAAAAATATTTTTTATATCGGTTTTTAACATTGGTTTTTATGTTTATTTGATTGATGATTGTTTGGAAAACCAAGGTAATTGACTTCTAACAATATAAAAACAAAATTAACTTTACCAAAGTATGATCAGCATTGTTATATCTGACAGAGAAACTTTGCGGTACAATAATAGCAAATTAAGAGAATATTATTAAACAAGTAATGATCAGATATTCTTATTTTCAGTAAGTATCTATTTGTATCTAATTCGACATTTTTGTTTTTTATTTTATCATTTTTTTTTCTGTATAACGTAATTTCATAATAGAAATCAATTTTTGTCATTTCAACACAATTTATATCATTAACATGTTTTATATGTAATACAAAATATAGAGTTATGATCATATATTATTTGCTAACACGTCTTTCAACATTCACCCGATTTGCAGGATACAAAATTTTATATGTTCAATGTTTGTTTCCAATAATACTTCCTGTGCAAAATTTTAAGCAACTTTTCTTTCCTATTTTCAAATTATTAAAATAAATATACGAAATTTATCGTTATTTACTAAAATTCAGCGATGATATTTATTTTACAAAACAATCTTGACTCTGAGATCTTTTTTCTCAAATAGAGAACTTATTTTGAATATAATTTTCAACGAAAAGAGAATGCTTAAAATTCCGATTTCTTGTGATATTTTTTTCCACTAATCCTTGGTTGTTTTAAATGCATCAACCCATTATAAGCATATTTATTTTCATTGGATAGTATCTGCTTGCCTCGTTCAATCTAAATCATTGTGTGTATCAATTGCATTGTCAATAATTTTAACCCAAAATTTGTAAAATAAATGTATTTATTTTCCAAACGATTGTAAAACTGCTATATTGTTACTTATTTCTAGGATTAGGGTGTATAAATAAAGATAAACAAATTTAATTTTTTTAATAGTTCTGTTTTTGTTGTTACTTCTTCTAATAGAAAAGTTGTGATTGATACCATACAGTAAATTCCATTAAATTGTTTATATGTTCAATATTAGATGCATTTAAAATACGTTTAAAAGCAATCACTTAGACTGCAATTCAAGTTATTGATTGAATTGGAATTTACTAGGTAAAACTCCATTATAACACGTTGAACAAATATCAGTGTATTTTAGTTCTACAAAATTTAGAAGATATATAGTTGATATGAGTTAAAGGCGTAAGCCGAAATAGCTATCAATTATATACTTATAAATTTTGTAGAACTAAAACACATTCCTATTTTTTCACCGTGTTTCAATTGAATTCGGAACTATTGTTCTGACGAAGGCATGAGCTGAAAAAGCTATCAAGCATGTATTTTTTAAATTATGTAGAGCTAAAATACATTGCTATTTTTTCACGGTGTTTCAATTCAAATCCTTAGGATTTGACGTGTTTTAAATAAAATTTATTTATTTATATAACAAATAACACGTCCTTCATGTATAACAAAATTATATAAATCCGCGCAATCATAAAAACGTTAAAACACCTCAGGTATCAGATAGTGGCTTAGCAAGTAGTTTCATAACTAGCAGATCACTTATCTAGATACATGCATGCATATAATATATGTAAATTGAAATAATAAGTAGTTATGAAGTGACGATAAGAGGTTCGGCGAAACACAGCCGCTGGTGAAATTGTACGTTATGAAATGAGAGAAATTGCCGTGCGTATTACTTTCTTGAAAAAACATTGGGCAATACTTTAACTGTGTTCAGCACTGCTCAGTAATGGAATATTTCTTAATTATTTATTTATATACTCAAAATTACCAAATTACGTCTTGCAATTATTGAGCTTCTTTCACATCAATTTTTATTGCAATTTTATTAATGAATATTGTAATAATGTTATTGCATAATCTTTTTCTATATACAATACACCTGGGTATCTTATTACACGGCTATAAGGTTTCACAAAAACGTCGTGCTATACAAGGTTTGAAGTTCATACAAAATTAAGGTTGGAGTTTTAAAAAAAATCGAAGATATTTTATATAAATATGTACTTTATTTTTACAAATATACATTTACATAATAATTGAAAGAAACTTAATACAAAATAAACCATTCATACATCATCGCTATCGCTTAGAAATCTTTATTTTTTACTCTTTTTCGAGATCAGTTGTGAGTTTTCATCATCTGATTTTTTTATCGTTTTAGCCTTAAAAACCGTTAATACACGATTGTCGGCTTTTGGCGTATAAATCTTTACGTATTTTCTTATAAGGTTCCAAAATATTTTATATTTCTCTCTTGAATTTCGAACTCCTTTCCATTACAGGATCATTATCAATAAAAAAAAAAAAACTTTTACCCAATTCCAAGCCGTCTTTTATTGTTTTTAATGTGAAACATGTAGCTACTTCGCTACAACTGCTTTCTGAGACATTAATTGAGATAGGTTCAATCAAAATTTCATTTTTAAAAAATCCTTTTATTCGTGTTAAATAAAGCGTGTTGTATAAAACAGTTTTATATGAGGTCTATGTGTACATTCTTATTTTCATATAACTAACAATATAATAAAAACTTTATTGTAAGAATTGTCATTTTAAAATATGGTTCTTTCATAAAAATGGGCACACATACATAAATATTTGCTTAAAGAGCAACGAAAGCATGAAATATGATACTAAATATTACAAATAACGTATTAACACATTGCTTATAATTATCATAATAACGCATAAAAGGCCGGGCCTTTACATTTTTAATGAATAACCATTACAATTTTATTTTAATTCTTTATAGGTGAATTATAATCCGATAAACTTAACTGACTGGTCGTCCGTGATATTTACATACCACCGTTTTACAGAATAATTTTGATACAAAATGTGCAAATTAAAATAGTGTTTTTGCGATGGTAATTATGTACGACACGTATTGGCGCCAATGGGGATATTTGTCTTTGAATGGAATACTAGTAGTAATAAAGATGTCAGAAATAAAATTTACTATTGAAGAATGAAGCCAATTGCGTTTGTGTTTATAATTTTACATTTAGTAAAATTTATCTTATGAAGTGAAATATTATATTAATTTGATAATAATCTAGTTGGTTATTTTATAAGCGTGAAAACCTGAGAGATATTATCTCAAGATGATGTTTATTTATCGCCTAATGTAGAAAATTAGGAACTTTTTATTGCCTTGGCAACTTGAATTTGATCGCTGTTTAGTCACTAGTAGGGTTGACAGGTAAATGATGTAAAGTTCAAATTGAAAAAAAAGAACTTAGATGATCATAAACTATAAAAGATTGCTCCATCATCATGTTTGATGGTTTAAAATATATATAAATCACAAAACTCATCGTACAATTTTATATTAATTATAAAAAAATACTATCCCTAACCTCAATATTTCCCTATGAAAAAACAATATTTACTAACTGAGTTAATTCATATTAATTATTTAATTTTAATCCTATATTTTTATTAATCTTAAGTCTATCCAAAACACATAATCATAATTATAAATATTTCACATTGATTGACCTAAAGGATTTTTTTTAAAAACGTCGTGTATCAAGACGTCTTATCATTTTATGGTAACATTATTATGTTTAATATTCGAACAATTTTTTGCTTCATTATAATTAGCGTCTATCTCATTACCTTTTAATATATTTTTTTATGAAGTCAGTACCTTTTCAATGAATAAAATAAGTTCATATATTTAAATAAAAACTTTTTATGCAAACTAAATTATTTATTTGATTGTTTCTTAGTTCTTAAACGACACCTCTTGAAATTGAATACAGAACTTAGGATTGTAATATAATGTAGAAAATTTCCGGTACAATTTTTTACAGTAAGAAATTCATTCAGTTGTTTTATTTTGATTCAAACAAAGGTCAGAATAATGCAGGTTACATGATTCATTTTGACATTATGGTATTGTCAAAAAGGCCAGTTGCCCACACCTTTGGCTGTCTGCATTCGCAACAAAATTAATTTAATGCAAATGAAGTTGATTTGAGTACTCACTGCATCCGGAACGAAGTAGTCACTTTAATTTAATTTATGAGAAAAACTCATTCCAGTTCTATTCACATTAATAATTATTACTAAATTAGATTCTTCGATAAAATTTTAATTCTCGCGTAATTGTGTAAACCCTCAAACTATTTTGTACAATTTTCGTGGTTTAAGTTTCACTGTTAAATCATACGGTCTTTAAACATTTGTTTTATTTTTGACAATAAAAACAAATTCATCAGTTGATACTGCTTGCCATGGCCTAAACCGGTGCTGATCATAAATATATTGCGGAAATACAACTAAAAATTGGTTTTTATTTTTTAAAGTGTAAAACATTTCCAACAAGAAATGACAGTTGATATCTTAAAAGTAATTTTTGTTGTTTTATATTAAACAAAAATGGTTTGTTTAGGCTTAAGTCCCAGAATGATCAATATCATATACATATAATCTTTGTTTCGTGATGTCTAGCAAAAATCTGTTTTGAATCTTAGTTCTTATCAATTTTAAGCTTATAATTTTTCAAAAATCATAGATTAATTTTTGACATATTTCCTGCTCTGCTCGTTAAAGTGTAATATTTTATTAATGTTCTCAAATGACAACAAATATTATTTTCAAAATTAACATTCTTAAATAAATTCTTCGTAGTGAAATCAATATACTTGAAGCTTCACCCACTCACCAAACTTTTAGTCGATTACGTGTAACACACACTTATATCTTGAAATAATACTGTTTTAATGAGCAAAATAAATAAATAAACTATTGTGAACGTCATCAAAAAATTTTAATGTATTCAAATCGATATGACTCTGGAACGAAACTAGATTTACCAGTTTTCTAAAAAGTGTCCGCAAATAAAATATTATACACACATTAGTGTATGTTTACGTAGCTGATCACATGCTCAATAGAACGTTACGTCTCAAGTCATGACTTCACAATACAGTTAAAGGAAACTATCGTATCCAGTATTGTATAATTAGCACTTTATTTGGTGAAATATTTCGATGAAAAAGAAATTAATATTTATTATCCAAGGGAGTGGTTTTACAAGTAGCTTTATTTATTAACTCATAATTTAATGTAACTTTGTTTTTAGTGTATCTTTAATGTTTGACTGGTGGATATTAGAAACTTTTAAAGCACACTGTATTCATTTTTGTGTTAGATCTCTATGACAACTGAGTGAAAAATATCAGCATATTGGTATTGAAATGAATTCATACTGATAATTTCGATCCTGTTGAGCTTTTAATGTTAAAGTTAATAATCTCAACAGTACGTCATTTATTTGTACTTTATTAAATAAATACGGTTGCCATTTGGTATAGGAGAGTAGAAAACAGTACTTTAAAAGAAGAAGTCTTTAAATTTCCGTTGTCCAGTTTCGTGGTCGTATGCAAAATAGATTATATAGTTTAATTAATAGTAGAATGTTAGTTTATCATCTTGTTTTTGAGATTTATAGAAAGGTGATAAAATGCCACAAATGACTGTGCTTTTGAATCTTTTTTGTAATTCAATTATAAAATTAATTTCTGAAAGCTTTCATTTCG
Source organism: Himalopsyche japonica (assembly GCA_028555115.1). Taxonomy (NCBI): domain Eukaryota; kingdom Metazoa; phylum Arthropoda; class Insecta; order Trichoptera; family Rhyacophilidae; genus Himalopsyche; species Himalopsyche japonica. The sequence goes on along the minus strand of JAHFWJ010000560.1, from coordinate 266,613 downwards.
AAATTCGAATTAATAATTTTACTGAAGTGACTATTATATTACTGATAATGTATACAACGTATGGTGGAAAATAAAACATTTAATACTTAATTGATGCAAACTATTATTCAAATACGTGTATGCAACCAATGCAACTAAAATTTGCATTTATTGTGGTCTCGACGTGTGATCAAAATGCAACAGTGCATCTTCAAGTCTGCGTTTTGTAATTAAAATTCCATACTGAATAGTAATGCGGCAGTTTGATGTTATCGCATCTAAGAAGAGAACAGTTTTATTTATTACTGATGGGCTCATGTTTGTTATGTCACGTTGCGCAAACATAACTTACAATTTGCGCGAATTGCAAGTGCGAACAGCACGGCAACACACTTGGTCTTGAACATCACGGAATTGATTACCGATATTCAATAATTGTATTTGTTTGTCAATTGTTTTTCTTTTCTAAAAAAGTTTTAAAATGTGTATATTTTTACAAACATTAAATGTCAATAAATGTTGTCTTCCAACTAATACATAAATGGTACAATTTTTATGCGTGTTCTAATACAATAGTTTTATTTTCTTAATTATGTATTACTAATTCAAATTTAAGCCACAATGGAATTTCATTGAAGGTTAATGTTTAAAATTAATTTATTCATAATTTTAGACTGTCTAAAACCCTCAAAAATCATTAAAATTTGCTGTCATGTAGTATTTAATATTTAGATTTATAATATGTTTCAATGGTGATCGAAAATTTATTATTAACTTACAAAATATCTGTGAAAAATTTATTTAATTACTACACACTGCTAATGCTAAATGTCTGTAATCAAATTATAGGCAATTCTTTGTCAAAATTTATCAATTAATAAGTTAAAAAATAATCATTAAATAGTGTTGAATTTTTATATAGATCGTTTTATAAACAAAACGACTTTGTCTAACTTAATTACTACCAAATAATTAGCTTTTTAATTACCATGACTTGGTAATTAAAAAAATGCTTTTGATCATAATATTCCAAACTATATATTTTATCAGACGGGTTGATTTTAATGAAGTTACGAAATTATAAGCATCCTAAAACTCACTAAATTGAAAAGGAAATAACTATTTGTAAATCGAATCGCTTTCATGTGTACATATTTATATGATTTACCAATATATTCTCTGTTAAAGGAATTCCTTCTTTCGCTCACCTTTTTTACCACACTTCGAGCAACAATTAGATTCACAGCATCTAATTTTGTCAAACAACGTGACTAAAATATAAATGATCCATAGATTGTAGTCGCATATTAGCATCTCTTCCACGTCTCACATAGTCTGTTTTTTCATCCGAAATTTCAGTCTTACCATAATGCTATCGAGTATATTTAAGTACATTTTTAAAAACAAATAGAGAAAAAGTTGTCATATTTTACAATAAAGAACAAAACATCATTCAATGATATTATATAATATTTATTCTAACGAATTTCGTGGCAGTTTTTAACTAAATTATAAAAGCTCATTTCAAAAAGTGATAATAATGATATGCAATATATACAACGAAAACTGTTATAGTTTCTTACCTAATATTGTTTTTTGCCAAATTCTCTGACTAATAAATCATAAATTCAATACAAATCAAATAAATCTCTGCATTTACCTTATTTATTTTGCAAATATTTCAATATAAATGCAGAAGTATTTCGTGTTTTTTGTTGGTGTGAAAAAAATATAACTTATTTTTCCTTTCAAATAATGTATGTAGGTTGGTTTAATGATACCCATTTTACCATATATTGTTAAACGAATTGGTACTGGATGAGATATTTAATTACAGCCATTGTTTTATGTGAAATTTTTGTATCACTAAATATGCATATTTCACTAATTAATGTTCTCTAATTTAGACTTGCGATATTGTTTCGTCTAAAAAAATATTGCAATTTGATAATAATATATTTCAAATGTTTTTATTTGAAGCAACCGTTAATTGATTAAATTTTTTTAAAAAATAGTCGAAATTATTATTTATTTTTTTTGATATTTCAAAAACTAATTTTACATAGATTTGTTGATAATAAGATAAATAATATCATTATTTTATATCAGACACATAGCATATCTCTTGAAAGTAATTTATAATCTATATAATATAGTCGTTTGATATACGAAATTAAGATATACACAATAATTTATTGTGACAAAAGATTCTGTTTTCTACATTAATATATATATTGATAATTGAAGTACTTTATAGTAGCCAGCTTTAATTTTTCATAATAATCGAAAACCTATTTTAATGTCTCATTAACTTTTCAATTTCTACTAAAAAATTTTAATTGTTTTTATATTTCAAGGTGTGTCAAAGAGATTTTCGCTTTTGCAATTGACTTTTTTCCTAAGCACAAATGAATATTGAAATTACGTTTCAAAACTATATTTTTCTTTCCATTTAAAATTAAATGATGAAAATTTTACTTGAATAATGTACATTGCTTTAGTACCATTTGGAAATTGATTAACACAACAAGAAATTGGTTACAAAAGAAGCCATTCCGGCCTTCGAGGCTCGTGCCCAATCGATTTCAAGTATTTAGTCTCTTTTGAGACCCGCGACTATGTGAGACTGTGACGCAATAATGGCATGCGACAAACACAAGGCTAACTCAAATCTTTAGAACTTTTGAAACAACATTAAATTTTTGTGGTTTTTTGATCGTATAAAATATCTGACCGTGGGTGCCATTATCCATTACGTGTTTATAGTCAGCCAACAATTATTTTTCATGAAATTTTATACAAATTTGAATTGTTGAAACCTTGTACGATTCCACATGTTTTATCACTAACGACTCGGGTATAGGTATTCTATCACACGGATGCAACAGAATTGATCAACTGAAATGCTATAAATTTCGCTTAAATATTTATCATTCTCTGTTCGATACAACCAGAAAATTGATTATATTTTTATTTGAGTTATAAACGATCAAAGCGTTACTTAATTCAAATAGTGCTTTTTCACACAAGAGTTTGGTCTATTTTTTTCATTATATATATAAATATAATATGACTTAAATTGTTTTGCAGTATCTTAATGATCCAACCTTAGTTTTAAAGTTTTTTCGAAGATAAATGCGTAGAATTATATCTAGGCTACCTATACAATCTATCCTTAACTAATTTTTAGTGTATATTCTATAACATCAATTATTTTAGCGATACTATCAACCTGTTCTGTTATAAGATAAAAACTTAAAACGAATCGGTACTTAAGAAAATTTTGTATGAAATTAAAAGATATATTACCTAAAATATACAAGTAATTGGTTTTGCCAGAGCGGGGGGTTGGTTTTTAGCATGATACTTTAACACATTAAGCACGACGTAGATTAAGCGTCTCTCTGATATCGTGGCTTTTGTACCTGACACGAAGAAATCTCGTGATTATGCGACAGCTATTTAAGCTTAGTAGACACATAAATCAAGAATAATATGCAATTCCAACGTCTTTTCAGAAATATATAAATGTCTGGAATTTTGAAAATAAATCAAAACTGTCACAATGTAATTGCTACTTTCTTGGAAACGAAATTTACTGTCAGAGGTCTTTGACTTTTGTAGAATTTTATTGTGTTAACGCTGGAAAACACTTTTTTTTAGATAGCATCATATTTTTTTATGACGCGATGAACTCTTGACTGCAAAAAATTGTTCGCATTTGTGCAAGTATTTCAAAACATAATTTTTAAAGAAATTCTTATTTTTCTGTTTATCTTACACTTAAATCATAACATTTACAAAAAAATAGAATTCACTGAATTACTTTTGTAAAAATAAACAATTTTCATCGCATTTGACTTTGAAGTATTTTTAAATTACTGGTTGGTATTTAAAACCTGTATAATAATTGCAATTATTAATATCATTTTTAAATTTAACTAAAAAATAATCTAATTATGTATACTTATTTAAAACTACTTTTTATTCGATAATGATTAACTCATGTTTGTTTGGAAAACATAATAATTATCAGGATTAGTAGCTTTGTTCAAATTAAATTAAATAAACTGTTTTATTGCTTTCGTTTAATTATAAAACCATATATCGAGCTTTATAACAATATCAAATTAACAATATTATCGTCAGTTATTATGATCTAACTTGTATGCGATAGCCTCCGTAATCCTGTTTTCTATTTATACATCTTCTATACAACCTAAAAATTTCAACTTTTTTATTATAATATTAACAAAAAATGTTTAATGTCAATAAACACATTTGTTACATTGTTATTCTATTCTTTGACCATTAAAATTTTAAGCCTGTCGTAAAACTTTTATGACCAAATAATTACTTCATCGGGATAAGAAGAAAATTGTAAAAAAATTGTACTTATACAAATTTTGCAAAAGTCGACATAAATTATTGTATTTATTTCTTATATTTATTAAATGTTTCCCAAAAATAAGCGATTACTAAACCTTTTGAATATATATGTTTATTATTTTCAATATAATAATATGTATAAAAAATCTCTCGAAATATTGATTTTCTCAATATAATCACAAAGTTAACAATACATTTTTAAATTATTCAAGCATACTTTACTTATTCTTATTCAAACTTGACTCTTAATCTTTCTCAATTGATCATCGAGTGTCATCAATTAAATTTACTAACAAAAAATCATTAATTTCATGTAATTAATTTTGAAGTATTTTTTTTTGTTTTAAGAGATGTTTTATCATTTTTTGACATATGTATTAAAACCCGCAAAAAAATTTGAATTAATTAAATTTCATTGTAGTATATTTTTGTATCACTAATTTAACCGATTTAAAATACACACTCTTATTATAATTTACACAAAGAACCATAATAATAAAAACCTAAATAATTTCTACCAGTATTAATTTCGTATTTATATGACAATAAAATCTTTCAGTTTAAAAAAAATCGTTAAATTTTCTTCAATCAATATTTGTGTTGAAGAATATTATTTAACTTTTAATAAAATACTTAATCTTATAATAAATACTTCCTCACTAACCGTTTGCGGTATAAAACGATCTTAAGTTGCTTTATATAAATATTAAGGATTTAACTATAGGCGTTACGTTTTGTTTTTAAAACTTTAAAACTAGGATATCTATTTATGTAGAACATGTTTTTATTAGACATTTAGAGCGCTGAAGTTTCTGAAACAACAATCTTTTAATGATACTTCGTAATATTGTTAAAAGAACACTTTATAATAATATATTTATAATATATAATAAATAATATTTTTTTCAAAATATTTTTGACTTTTGACCATTTCATGTGTGAACTGATCTCGATTCAGTGGCGAGCATTATTGATTATCAAAATATATTCCATTATCACTAAAAATTAATTCTTGTGAAGTATGTCATTAACTTTATTATGTTTAGTCATGTTATCATATATTCGAAGAATGCAGCACAATGAAACACCTGTGTTACGTGAATAGTGAAGGACATTAAAGGCGTTTATGTTTTGTAAAATGGTGATCTTTAACGGGTTATTTTTAACGGGCGCGTCGCTTGATGCTTCGAGCGCGTGATGCGATGACCTTTCCACTCAGCCCGACATCCGGGTCGATCGGTTTTGTCTTGCTGAGATCCCATACTACCTAACCTAGGCAGGCAGTCTCGTGACCGATCAGGTCGACTCGTCCTAGCAGCACCGACTCACTTCCACATGATAATTGGTCCTCTTCGTTTTGGTGATCTCTTTGCCGCAGGCGATACGTGTTGTATAGACATTAGGTTTACTTTCGTTGAAAATGGTATCTCAATCAACCAAATGAACTCAACATATTCAAATATGTTTTTGTACAAATAAAAAACACATTAATTCAACTTAAATATAAAAGAGAAAACAAATACATATATATTCGTCATATAAAATATATCGTGTAACTTTTTGAAGTCATTTAATTTACACAATGACTGGATGTATTTGATTTACCCCAGTTTTCTTTGTCTCTAAAATACAATGCATTGGTTTAATATTTATTTTATAGTGTTTTATATTATTAAAATGCAAATACTGGCATAATATTTAGTTCTTGCATGTATAGTTCTCAAATACTTAGTTCTACAAAAGTATGGAGCTCAGACATCGAATCTTGAGCGACAAATTAAATGCTTATCATGACATTGACATGTTTAAAGTAACTTTTTAAAGATCTAGTTTTCCTGTGTGTCTCTTTCAGATATATTAAATAGGTTCCAAAGAAATGTGGTTCTTTTTACTTTAAGTATACATTAGGGTGATCGTCTAACGAATACAATCTGTTCCAAAAGTGTGTTTGCTATCTGAATTATTCATAAACCGATCACCAATTTACCTTAGACTTTATGAGAGCCTCTTTTCAACTAACTTATTTAGACTCACCATGCATAACTACATGTTTAATGCTAAATCTCTTTTGAAATCTTGCTACCTTGGATTCTTACTCCTTGGATGACGAACTTGGAGATTTTTCTTTCAATCTCTCAATTTTTTTCTGGTCTTCTCTTGAATAAGCGCTGTTTTTAAAAGTCTGTCAAATGTTAAATATCGACAAGCTTTACAGATAGAATAATTGGATTAGAAAGATTATTTTTGTTCGTTATCCGAATATGTGTTCGTTGTCCGATTTTTTCGCAGCTCAAATTATTCGTTAACCAATCACCCGCTGTACTTTGATAATATGGTTTAAATAAACACAAATTCTATACTTTAAATTAAAACCCTGAACCATTTTGAGTTAGCCACAACTTAATTGTAATACGACACGAAAATAAAATAAACAATTCTTTTGTAATAAAATAACGTTATACGTATATTGAAAACTGACGAAGGTCAATTTACCACAAACAATTAGTTACCCTTTCAGAATAAATAAATTCTTTTACAAAACATTGATCTCAATATTTGCTACGCAAAGTATAGACACAAAAACCTAAATTGAAAGTGTAATATAATGACAACAAAAAAAAACGTATTTTTTTTAGTCTGAGAAATGATGTTTTAGCCAATATGTACGGCTTAATTTTAAAGATATATTTTACTTATGGATGTGGCTTTTCTATAAATAAAATCGACATTTTTATTACTTCAATAAACGTTAAAAATACACTTTCGTGCAAACTTATTAATCAGATAGAATATCGGAATGCATGTACAATAGAAGCATTAATTATTTCCCAATTCCATTATTCTAATTTTAAACTGAAGGTAATATAAGTTGTATTCGACTATAATACTAAAAAATATATGCAAAAAATAATCACCGCAAGTTCACTTTTTTACTCACGTATCATTTTATTCATTATGAAGTCGAGTTTACTTATTCTACGCGAGGATTCCAATACAGTCAAAGTTGAAGGAGAACTTCTTGTGTATATCGATGTTTCATTATTTTCATATGAATAAATCAAACACTTTTCTTACTCAATGTAAATATTGGTACAATTTAAACAATTTACTTAGCAATAAAGTATTATGCAAGAATTCATAAGATATTCAACTGGAAACTGTTCATGTTATGTATAAAATTAAATAAAAAAAAGACATAACAATATATATATTATATATATATTTCATGACATGGTATAATGTGATTTTTTCGACTTCTTAGAAACGTAAAGAGAGCTTGCAAATAGGCGTTTCTTAGCACCATCATTAATAGCTTTTATAGCAAGGGCTTAAAATTTCTGACTCACAATATTTTCAGACGATAGCCCAAAAAATATATTCTTTTATAATATGCTCAAATAAAAAAGATCATAAGTATTTTGAAGAAAAAACCATTAAAATTTACAATCTTTGCATTACTTTTTCATACCATCTCTAGCCAAAATTTGTTTTATATTAATGTTTTTAATGTTTCCGACTTTATATTTTTAAATTATTCAAAATCTAATGGAAATTATATGTAGGAAAAAGGTTGTAATTCAATTACTTTAGTAAGAATTAGTATAGAATGATAGGCTTTAAAAGAGAACTAGTTTCTGTCAAGTTGCTGTCCTTCTGCCTCAATTCAACATAAAGAACATCCGCGTATATATTAAGCCGATTGAAAACTCCGTGTATGATCATTCCAAACTAAGGTTCATCATCCAACGATGGTGGGCATTGAGATAAAAGCCCAGCTTAGCAACACTTAGAAATACTCAAATCGAATAAATAAATTAAAATTAATTTCGAATGAACAAAGTTGTATTGCTGTACTTAATCTCCATGTATGTATATGTAATTTTCGTATTTTTTATCGAGTTCATGACTCTTAAAATAGACTAAAAAATAAACTTGACTTGTTCGCTATTTTTTTTCGATAATCTACACTCAAGGTAAGTTATTCTTTAACAACGAAAATTGGATAATAGCGATAATTTTATTATTTACAACTTAGATATAAGATTGAGTTACAAGTAAACGGTGTCATTAATTTTAATAATATAATGATGTCATAAAACGTCATCGCCGGTTAGTTTCAATACTCTCGTGGTATTTGTTTTCAATAATAGTTTAACATAAGATGAATTACACAATTATTTTTTATATAAATGCTAAAAAATCTCACGCCTTATTTGTTATTCTTTGTTTTTATTGTATCTTTTGAAACATTTCAAACTATGAATTCGCCAAATATGTGAAATTCAAAGAATTAAAAAAAAAATCAGTAAAATACTTTCTCCTAAAGCTAAAAATGTTTATCATAAAAAAATATTTAAGTATGTACTATATCATGAATTAAAGTTATAACGCTTTAATTCCTCAAAATAGCTTGACTACACATGCCACCTTTTCGCTATTTTATTTTATCACAATAATAATAATTATTTCGTTTTTAGTTGAAGCATAAATTGATTTCGATATAATTAATTTTCTATTTCAAAATTAAAGTGTATTTTTTTCCAATACTTAATTTTTTAAAAATCTTTCCTGTTATATTACTGTTAGCTTATCATAATAGCCTTACACAGGAAAAAATATTATCATACCTTTTCTTTGGTAGAAGTTTCTTTGGAATATAGCTTTTAAAAATGTTACAATAGCAAGTTTAAAACAGATACATTCAGATTTCTCTAAACAAATTGTATAAAACCAACGGTTCAACGTTTTAGAATTGTACGCAGAAAAAGTTGTTTGTTTTCAATTTTATTGTCACGGTTGTTAAATTTTAAATCTTCAATCGCCTCATTGAATAAAATGATTGATTAAATGATCAGTGATATATATACGTTAATATACCATTACTTCCGACTATTAAAGAAACAGACATACTTTGTAAATATTCAATAAATAAATCAGCATAATATGCTCGATGATATATTCTGATTTTTTTTTTATTTTACTTCATTGAAAATTATCCATCCATAGGAGTATTAAATCATGTATTCTTCTCTCGTATATAACATAAATATAAATGGTTAAAGAAAATTGATTGATTTGTGTATTCAAAATGACATACAATTCATCACTTTTTTCTGTGAAAGAATGGTTCTATTGTGTTTCCAATGGCTATTGAATAATAAAAAAATACTACACTTGAAGCAGCACAGAGATGTTTTCGAATATTTTTATGTTTGTTTTACTTCCACAATCAGTATACGAGAGTTATTTACGTTTGCAATTCTCGAATAAATATATTTCCATATAGGTAAAACGTGTTTAGAGTAAGTTGTTTACAAATAATACGTTTAATTTAATTTATTTAACGTCATGCTCTCTCAATATTAGAAGATAATTTAACTCAAAACTTTTTATGGAAATTTTGATAAGCTTTTTTTGTAACTGAAAATGTTATATTATTTCAACGATGAGATGAATTTTTCTTACCTCTCTTAAATGATTTAAAAATAGATAAGCTATTAATACTTGACTGCCTGGTAAATATAATATCAATTTTTATATTGGGCACATTACCAAGTAAATAAAAACAATTCATTGTGAGTGTATGATATTTTTAAAATTTAATTGAAAGTGTATACATTTTGAAAAAAAACGATAATTTAATCGTAAAACTTTAAAAAATATGAAAAAAAATATTTTGCCGTACTGTTGGAATGGTACCTATTAATACGTCACAAAACACGCTCAAATATTATCCAACATCCGTTGTTTATATCGCAATATCATTTTTTATCGTAGACTTAATTGATTTAACTTTCAAACATATTACAGTTAGACTATTTTTTGCAAGCAGTCTGTATGCGTTCATTTCCTCGACAAGTCGGGCTTGTAAGTAATTGATGGATTGAAAAAAAATGTTCATTGAAATCAAAAGTCAGGGTGACGCCAATTAATTACGTCTTGCGTTGAATGTACGGCATGAGGATGCTATGCGATCTAACACAGCCATATAATGGTGATTCTTCCCAATCAATTTCTTATATTAAATTAATTTTTATGGTGTATTTACATTTTTATGTTTTCCTCGAAATTTTACACACGTGGCAGCAAAATAAATTTTGAATTTTTATATTCAAAATATGTGGTTTTTTTAATAGTCAAACTCAATAGTAACATTTTTTTATTTACCTAGCCAATTTTAATTTGGCCTGCTATTGGATCTCCCTATTCTTTAATATTTAAATGCACAAATTAAATAACGTAAAAAATCTGTTTTTTCTGAAACATTTTTACGAAACAGCACTCCCTGAAAATTTTTATTATTTTTAGAATGTATCGAATGACGACGCGAATAATTATGTCAACGCAAAGACAAAAACCAAACCTGTTTATTTTCAGTGCATAAAATATTTCAATTAATATTATATGTTTGAGAATTATAGCAATTAGTGTGATAAATTCTTTTTTTTACTTATAACATGTTAACTCAACCCTTTTTTTCTTTGGGCCATATACCGATTTTTTTTACGTTGTGTGGGCCACAACATATTAAAAGTAAGCCATAAATACACCATAAACTACATATTATATTATTTAATCCATATTGATTCTCAGTGTGTTGTATATGGTCTCCTTAAAGAAGTATTTTAAAGGAAGTTTTTTCTACGAAAACCATTTGTTACTAAATAGCTCAACGACTCATTTTTTTCAAATAAAATAGAGACTGGACATGACTAGGGGTAAGCTTATCGCTCTCATTACGCCCAGTTAAAATTTGCAAGAAAGATGGAAATATATTATTAAGCGTCACAAACACTGTTTTTTCTAATAGAAAAGTTAAAAAAATGCTTTCTGTCAGGAAATTGAACCAACGAGATCTGTTAAGGAAGCCAACGACTCACTGTAAGCCTTAAAAACTACCTGGTGTTTGTAAAATTATTTGTGACTATGACTATTTTTGAAAACTCACAAAAGCTGAGCTGTAGTAGAACTGACGTAAACTTCAATTGCAGAAGAAATCTGATGGTGTCAGCTTGCTAATATACATATTTTTTTATTTATTGATTGAACTGGCATTTACTTGGTAGAACTCCATTATAATACGATGAAAAAATAGCAATGTATTCTGGTTCTACAGTTTATTACAAGTTATAGTTGATAGCTATTTTGACTCACGCCATCGTCAAAACTATGTTTAAGTGTACATCTACTTAGGTGAAGGACTTGTAGCCCACTGAAAGTGCCGCCTGTTTAGTTTATTTTAATTTAAATTTTAGTTTTTTTGCTAGCACGATATAAGCTAGGTTGTTAAAACAGAAGAGAATATGTGCTGTGTACCTTTTCTACACAACTATATATAGATAAGTAAATTTGCGTTTAAACATAGTTCTGACGATGGCGTGAGCCGAAATAGCTATCAACTATATCTTAAAAAATAATAATTTTGTATAACTAAAATACATTGCTATTTTTTCACAGCATTAGTAGTTATATTTAGAATTTATTTGCTTAGTGATTAATTTGTCATAATTAATTTTATTTTGTTTGTTTCAGTCCATGCACGATGTTGGCATTGTTGGCGGTCTGTCTGAGTGTCGCATATGCGCAATCCGCGGTGCATCAGCAAGGCTTCGACTTGAACGGATACGCGGCTGCGGTTGCACCAGCTGAACTAAGGCGGTCTATCACAGCCGCCCTCAGCGCTGAAAAGACCGACAGGTAATACATTTTTTTCAATATCAAAACAAGTTTGATTGATCTTAAAGTTTCAATCGTTTGAGAGTCAGATTGAAAAAATATACAAATAATACAAAATAACTATAATAAAATACAATTTGAGATGAGTGCGCTATTAAGAGCTCAATAAATCCGACAGACCTTTAAATTTTTCAGACTGTCTTATAGATTTCATTAAATGGTTTGTAAAATTAATGACAAATATAATTTGCCATTTTAGCGATATAAATACTAGAACATTAAAATGCTATTATTTTCATTGTAGATAATGATAAACATACATTTTTATGATTTCAATCCTACACTTTTTTAACGACACCAGAAGTCATTAAACTGTCTACAAAATATTATAACTGGAACAATAAATGCATATTTATCCCATCCGTGACATTCAAATATCAACAGAAAACTTACTCCCACATACCACAAGTGTTTATTTTAATATTATTTTCACCACTTATATTCAGCTTACAATGACAAACATAAAGATAGTTATGATTTTTTTGTATAATAAATACAATACAAGATTGTTTTGTTGTTGTTTTTTTTTTGTGATATCAAATTGATGGAGCGTTTAGATCTTTGTCTCGTCAGCATCAAAGCTCCTCAGGTATTTTTTTTATCTCTTATGTATAGACATAAACTTTGTATAATTATTGTGTCGTTTTTGATAAATTTAAATCGCTGCAGAGCTTAGTATTTCACAGTGAATCTGGGTCACGTGGACATCACAAGCATTATAAATTTTTTCATCTCCTAAAATACTACACATCGTATGAATTTGGTTTCATTTAATTTCCTATGTATCTTTTTATATTATTTTAAACATTTCTTTAAGAAGTACGTAAAAGACAATAAATAAAATAGTGATTCCATTTTTCTCTAAAGATCTATCTTATGAATTATTAATTGCTTAGATATACGTATTTTTTCAATATCTTAAACTCATTTGTATGATTTTAGTAAAATAAGATTTCAATATTTTTCCAAACTTTATTTTAATAGCAGAATTATACAATAGTTTTTGAATATATAATATAAAGTTAATTATTGTCAACAATGTCTTAATTTAGCAAAATACGGGCGATTGTACAAGACTTAAGACTTGTATTTATTTAATTGCAATATCTATTAGCCTGAAAATAAATGAAAATATGGACTGTTTAGCTATCAAAGAAAGGAAACGAAAAATACATATCTCTTCTTCTTTTTTTGTCAATTCACTGTCAATCTGGAAGTTATTCTAGCAGAAGATATTGTTACAAAACTATTTGAAAATGTTTGGATAGATTAGGGATAAAAAATTCGGACAAAAATCAACAAATTAATCTGGCTTTGCTCCATTTAAAGAATCAAATGATATTTTATATATTATATCATCAATAGTATAGACTTGTTCATTCTTACAGTATTGTTTCAATGGATTAAATGATAATTTTATAAAACTGTTCACGCTGAGATTCAACCGTATACATAGTCGATCAACAGTTCCACAAAGTAATGGTCATAATGAAACCACTTTTTCACTTATTGAAAGACATACGTCAAAAGTCCACTCATTTATATTTCAATTTCTTTTATTGTAATACAAATAAATAAAATTGTTAGAAAGCTAGCGTTGGTTGATTTTAATCTTGATCGAGCCTCACCACCCACTAATCTTTGAAAATAGTAATGCCTCTAAACAATCCATGTCACTTGACATTTTTTTCCGACAACTTGATTCATGACACTAGTGTATTGTTCATTGCCATTACATGAGACACTGCAAAAAATATTTGATCTCAATATCAAGTATACATATCAACACTTTGAATAATTCATTAGCACTATTTTGATAATAATAATAAGTAATATTTATATTTGAATACAAAGAAACGTGTGGTAGATTTTTATAATCATTTTCGAATGTAATAAAATATTTTGACGGAGGGTTAGGTGAACCGAATTAGAATGTTTAAATTTAAAACGCTGAAAATTTGTTCATTTTCAAGTTTTTTTTCCACTTACGTCCGAGTTTTGCCTTTCGACATCTTCAGGGATTCTAATAAGCGAATGCAATAGAACTGACACACACTTAATAGTTATCACAAATATATGTATATATTTAGGTCCTAGCTGAAGAACCTATATTTTTTCTGTTTAATAAATTGCTCTTATATATAAAATATGAAAAAACTATTTATTCAGAGAGATCAAACCTTTTAGCAGACCGAGTAGAATGAGATTTTCAATATTAATTTTCTTCTAATATTATTTTTGTGTTATGAATCAAATATCTATAGATAATTCTATTTTTAAGCGATGAAAAATTCGTTAGCAATTTATTACCAGTTTTTCCTTGTTTTATATGACCAAAAAAATACATTTACAAATGCATCCAATTATTTTTTGTATAATTATCTATTTATAAATCTTGTGTGCAAACAAATTGTACATTTTATTTTGGGTATTTATGGTTTATAGGAATTTCCAGCAATATTTCTTAGTACATTTTTTCATAGTTAAAATAAACAAAAAAGATACTTAATACTTTTTTAATTACGATGTTTTAATAAATTATTCAAAAAAAAATATATTTTCGTTTAAAAAGTAAAATATAATTTATAAGAAAAAAATTGTGAGATCCTAGAGACTTCTAGGTTTTTTCGATTTATGAATCTTAAGTTCTTTAATTTGCAAGAATAATGTTATGATTCGATATATGTATGTTAAATATACTGTGCTAAATTTGTTCAGAAACATTTTTTTACAAATAAAAATCTTTTAACATCAAATTTCTTGTAACAAAACATATTGAAATTAATTATATATTTCAAATCTCGACAAAATCAACTAAAATTTTCTAATGAAGGAAGCGTTAACTTGTGAAAGATTCAATATTTTTTTTCTTATTTTTTTAAATATTAAATATCCTCGCTTCTTTACTAGGTCTCGCCAGCCTCAACAGCCATGCACAGAATCCGGTGGTCCTCCGTGTCCACCAAGCAAATACCGAAGTCCAACTGGTGAATGCAACAACGTCCGCCACCGATCCTGGGCAAACAGAGGAGACGTCCTATTGAGGTTGCTCAAGCCGGCTTATGCTGATGGTGAGGAAAAAAATCACATAAAAAATACATAACATAACATAATGTTTATTTTATCTAAAATTAATTTTATAATCGACTCTTTTAATTAGAATAACTGTAAGAATTTAAATATGCTATCGATTAAATATAATATTAAGAAAAAGTCATTGAGACTATTTCATTTGATTAAATAATTTAAGAAAACAACAAACTTAACCAATTTTACGTCGATGACGTGCAGGTACGCAAACACCACCTCTGAATAATTTATGAATATAAATTGTTTCTTATACATTGAATTTAAAGCCAAAAAATCTATAGAATAACATCTATCAGTAATTTTCAGATGCCGAACAATTCTCATGAAATTTGAATAGAATAACTGTCACATAGCAGTGCCAATTTTAATTATTATTCTAGTGTATTTTATACTAGAAATGCTGCGTGATAACTTCGAAAGATACCAACTTTATATATTTTTTTCAGTCATAAATAATATATTTCTTTTTTTGGCAGTCTTGAAAAATATACTTATATTTTTATTCATGTTTTATTTTATATAAAACTAATAAAGAATTACGTCATAAATGATTTCATAAGATAGTGGCGTCTAAAGGGAAAAATTGAAAATATTTTTTTGAATTAGTATGTATTTACAGTAATATTTTTCAATAAAAATGTATACTTACAACTTAACGTAATATTTAATAAATAACGTTTCATTTAAAAAAAACATTTTATGGGTTCAATACATTTAATAAATTCATATATTTATTGGCAGGAATGCCTCAAAAGTAATAAGTTTAAGACTTCACAACTGTGTCCACAATTTCGCTTCAATAAAAATAAACTTGTTTTGGCAATTTTCAAAAGATTATTTCATTCGTAGTTAACTTCTTAAAATAACTATTTATTTGTTTATTTTTTTCGAAATATCACTTAATTTATCGCCATAAATCGTGATGAAAAATAAAACAAATATGTTTTTTTAAAAAAAAATATCCCGTAATTCATGGCATATCAATATACATAATTGAGCTAACTATTACACCAATATAATAAAAACAGTTTTTCGAATCGACATAATAATATATCATTACGCTATTTGTTACTATTTTAGAAAACTAAGTTTTATAAATTGTAAATTGATAGTAATAAATATGTCTTATATTGATTATAATGGTAATACCTCTTTTACGACATATAATTAAATTAATTTAAATGAAAATTGATTTGATATAATGATAATTGCTTTATTGTTATTACTGCAAAAGAAAAGGTCAGTTTAATTTTAAAATCGATGATGAGCTAGTTTTGTAAACGTTTGATCAAAAAAAAGCAAAAATAATATACCTAAAGCAATAAAGTCATGTGTTCAAACACAATATTCACTTTCTGTTTTTTCCTTATAAATTTATGAATAACGATTTATCACCACTTAAGCACGTGCTTATTTTTTAATGTTGCTTCTTTTTGTATCAATTGGAAGGAAATAATAATAAATTCGGTTTATCGTCATTGTACTATCAACTTACATATTTAAAATAATATCATAATTATAGTGTGTACTGGTAAATGAAATTATAACCCTAAAAACGAATTAAAATACCTTCATTTCTTTCGATATTATAAAATATTTTGTTTGTTCTTAAAAACTAATTTTGACCGTTTACTTACATTATATATAAAAAAAAATAGTTCAAAGTTACAAAAACCAGATTGACTGCTGTTGCAATGTGATAAATCCAGAAAATACGAGGAAATGGGTTGTTGATGAAATACTCACTACATAATTTGGCAAAATAGTCATCTATTTGAGATTGATAATGGTTAACATGAAGTTTACTAGCACTTTTTCTGATCATGCTAAAGTAGCAATGAAATATTGTAAAGCCTTCGACATGTTAAATTCTCACTAAGAGAAAAGATATATCTAAAGATGTCGTAAAATTGATCATATTTAAATGAACTGTTCTTGCGATTTTAATCTCTTAAAAGACGGGTTATATGCATTTCTTAATTATTTATAAATTCAAATGAAGTTTTATGATGTATATAAACTTTATGAAGCTTTTTGATGCAGTCTTTTTAATTTAACATTTTTTTTTTATCTAGATTAAAAAAAAATCATTAAGTCGCTTTTTTTTTAAAGTTCACGTAAATAAACTGTTATGAAGATTTTAATGACTTATACTCATTTACACCACGCACCTATAATCGCAATGTTTTTTTAATTGCATTCAACTGCATAAATTTACTATATTTTAGTTAAATTTCACTCTGACCTTCCTTTTTTCTTTGAATAAGAAATTGACAGTAAATATTTTTATTAATATTCAATGCAAATATTTAAATGGGAAAATACATTTTGTCGACCATGAACCACAAAGCCTTTTTAAAACTTGCTCCAGGATGCATTAAGCACTTAATGATATCTCAATTCTCGATCTTCACTCGATAATAAAAATACAAAAACTGGGGAAAATAGCAAAATCAAATATCACTCAGATACGGATACTCTGCCCGATGGGAAATCTTTTCCGTAGTGTGTATATGTATTTATTATCTTGTAAATATATTTACAATCGAAGCTTAAAAACGTTATTGTTTAATTATATGTAAATAACCGGTTTTATCAGAAGATGTAATAAGATAATTAATTACACATTCTAGGAACTTGCAACACTTAATTTTTTTGTAAATACAATACGTTTACATGGATACATTGAATAAATTTTCCGTCCTTCGTTATGTGTTTATATTTCATATTAATATAAGACATAACACAAAATTAAAGTACTTTTAGTGATTTCGCTTCTTATCCACAAAATAGTGTTTTCTTTCGTATAACACGCATGTTTTCTGTCAATACTTGGTGAAAAAATGTCACACCCATAAAAGCAAAGTAAAATATTTCACAGTTACTCTACATTTTATCGTGGGAATAATCATCAGTGAATCTAAATTATTACCAAGCGGGCCTCATAATCTAATATAGAGGATCCGCATCAATATAGAGAGATTAAGGAATCACATAATATAAATTCAAACTCAGCACCTGAATGTTTTCATCTTTGTAGTAAGCTTCGCAGAATGACAGCTTTGGAAAAGCTGAAAATCAATAGACATCAATTATCACAAAGGATTCTTAACGAAATAACTAATATAATAGTATCCCCACTAGTCCAACCCTATTACAAAAGGGTGGTCTGATTTGCTTCCTTAATGACCACTTCCGTCCCACATGTAAACTTATTGTCATAGCCACTTATTGTTCCCACCATATAGAATTTTTGAAAATTTAGTGTTATTGTGTGAAAGTAACAAGCTAGGCCGTTGGAACAGGAGAGAGGATTTGTTGTATGCCTTTTCTGCACAGCTATATATAGATAAGCGAATGTTAGTTTAAGCATAGTTCTGACGATGGCGCTAGCTGAAATAGCGATCAACTATATTTTTCAAAAATAATTTTGTAGAACTAAAATACATTGCTATTTTTATTACCGTGTTATAATGGAGTTCTACCTAGTGAATGCCAATTCAATCAATAAATATAGAGAGAGTTTGTATGAACGTTTATCATATCTGTAAATAAATTTTAGAGACATGAAAACTAACTCTCTCGCACACACGAGAGGGTGTGTTCTCTGCGTAGGCTTGATACGTTTATTGGTACTGTGTGTGCTGGATTTGCAAATTTATAAATGAATTCTAACTTATATGTTTTTTACGATGAAATCTCATATATATACACATGTATACAACAAAAATTACCCCTTTATTTTTAATAACCAGTACCGGACCGGTATCGTGTGATATTCATTACTAGATTGTTTCTGATAAATATGCACACTCCACGGCTCTGAATAATTAAGCATTCCATGTAAACATTTACATCTGGCTGTCGTTTACGTAAATTCGCCTGACAAAATTCTTACAAAGTTGCTTTCAAAGTTGCCACACCTGCCCCAGTTCTCCGATTGGCTTAAGCGCCATTTTCACGCTGTTTCTAGGTACAACGTTGGCAAACCTTTCTTGTGGAAAACAATTATAGATAAATGCACAAAGTGCAATATTTGCCAATAGCAATGATTTTACATCTGGTTTACAACTATGCGAAGAAAGGTAGAGACACTTTTCGTAGTTGTTACTGTTATTATACACAACAACGCATCACTTAGAAACCTAACTTTTGAATTGTGATCGAATGAATATTAGAACATATTCGGCTTCTTTTTGGTATTCAATTATTTGGATATTCCAAAAATATTCAAAAAAAAAATTCATATATGTTATAACGATAAAGTAAGTTATTAATATAATAAAAAAAACAATGTTTGATACTATATCTAAAATTTTTAATATTAAAAATCGAGACACTTCTGCTCATGACAGATATCAGATGATAGTCCTCGCGAAAGGCAAAACCGGTCCTGAAATTAATTGTGGAAATATTACTCTTAATTGTGTTGTATTATTTAAATGTATTATAATGTTTTTCCATCAATAACAAACAGTTATTACTATTTTTTCACCGTGTAAAAAACAGTTAACACATTAAACGTTATAAAGTCAGTATTTTAAATTTTTTTATAAACAAATACTGTCATTCAGCATCAAATTTTATGTTGAGATAATATTTGTTTTATACAACTCACATAATACTTTGTGGTAGTTTCAATATCTTAACAGTAGTAAGTGACGAGGTTAATCATTTTACACAATTGGATCATATTTAATTATTATAAAGTTTTAATATTAGATCATCGAATATTAACAATTCATTGAATATTTTTATTTCCTCCTTCTTAATTTTGCTAGAGAAGACAAAACAAAACCAATATATCACTTGTATAGAATTTCATCATACTCTCTAAACAACAATATTATTTGTCTATATTAATGACTGAAAAATAATAATTCACTATTCACCTACTTTCTTCTCTGACTAAAGTGCACACATGCAAACGTTCGTTTTCTAAGATCTTTTCGAAAAATTACACACACAAAAAAAAACAACACCAGACTCGGTAAGGAAATCGTTTCGCTTAAGTGTGTCAACGAATATATTAAAATCAATAGTAAAATTATTTAATCTGGTGGAGAAAGATTAACAACCTTTTTTGTAAAATTAAAATTTTATTATTATTGTTAATTTAAAAAAAAAAAAAAAGTGGTATTGGAGGAGATTTATCAATAGTTCAATCAGTTCATTCAATCAGAAATCATATAAGTTGGACAATAATACTATTTCCTTTTTATCCGATCACTTTTCATCAATAATTATCGACATTTTTAATGACGGTGACTGCCAAATTTTAATTACAAAAAGTAATCAGCGTTATTGAAAACATTTATTTCATATATTCGAAAGACAGAAATTTGATTTTATGCAATATTGAGTTAACTTACATATGCATTAATTTCACATAAAAGTTCCACAGTAATATGTATAGCGGCATGTAAATACCGAAATTATAAAGAAACGGAAGTTTTAAATAAGACAGTTAAAATATTTTAATTTGGGCAGGTGAGTTGAGAGAGTGAGGCATGTAAGATCATTTATGTATAAAAATACTTAACTTACGAATTACACACATTGGTGTGATTATTTCTTTGATGATATTAGATGAAAATATTTGTTTTTCAAAGGTTAACTTTATGGTAAATTAATTTAATGATACCATTTTATGTCTGCTTTTTAAAACCTTATTCACAAATTGATTTTCGGTTACTAAATTTTAAAC
The DNA here is from genome assembly GCA_028555115.1 of Himalopsyche japonica. NCBI lineage: Eukaryota > Metazoa > Arthropoda > Insecta > Trichoptera > Rhyacophilidae > Himalopsyche > Himalopsyche japonica. Next base: position 245,711 of record JAHFWJ010000560.1, on the reverse strand, counting down.
TGAAAATACTAAATATTTTTATAAAATTTCTGTTGATTAACCGCCGAATACTCTACGAAAATATTGCATAACATTTAATTTTAAGAGTATATAAAATTAAATTAAAATTAGAAAGCTATAAATGTTTTTACAGCTTCCTTCAAAAGTTTTTATTAAGATTATTTATTATTAAGTCAATTTTCAATAAAGAAGAAATTTATCTTAACACTAAGACTTCCAGTACAAGTTTTGTTGAGTTTATTGAACAGTTCTAAGGAATTTTATTTTTGGTTTGCCTACTACTGCCATACAAAGAAAATGATTATTATTACTTAGAAATAATATATATATACTGCCAAAATAGGCTGTAGAGATTTGTAACGCGACTGATGCAGACTGACATTATCTTTATAAATGGATCTTATCGCACATATAAATTTCACAAATCCATAATTTAATAGTATGTTAATATGAAACGATAAATTTCTATTCATTCCAGTTCGATTGCAAACACACATTCAATAGTGTTATAAAAAGCTACTGTGATATAATAACGTTTATGCAATTATCTTTCAATTCTCAAATCTTAGCCTTATAGAGCATTAAATATGATATTTGATTTGTTAATAAAAATTATTGGGATAATTTTGAGGAAAGAAAACAAATATATTCTGTATATTTTAAATATGGTCTGTTGGTTATTGGCCTTTTCAACTTCTAGATTATAAAATAATCAGCCATCATTATGGTTTTTAAGTTGTCACCACCGTTTTCTTTTTTGTATAATATATCGTATTACAAAAGTTTCCATCAAGGAATGCAAGTATTTTCTTGGTTTTCAAATGTAATTCTGCAATATTGTGTTTCATTTCATATTAAATCTTTGAGGAAACCTGCTTTTTAAATAGTTAAAAAAACTCAACATATTTTTGTATTTTTTACATTTTCTTTCATTGAGCTATTTCTCTTGGAAACCAAAGAGTTTATATTTATATTTTCATCTAGATAAATAGTAAAGAAACAGTCTCAAAAATAATGTTTGTGCTTTAAAAAAATGATAAAGCAAAGCATTGATTCATACAAATATATTTTGAGACTCAAGTGCTTAAAAAATTCTTAAGCAGTCGCTTTATCCAACGTTGTGAAAAGGTTTTGTGTTAAACGTCAAAAATCGTGTGAGATCTTTGAATGGATTTGAATTTAGAATTCGACCTTAATTTGTTGAATATAACTTTTTTTTTTATAAACAACTAGCTCTTATCAAATGATTTTTTTCAAAATAATATAAAAAATAATAACTTCGCTTTTTTAAGGTGTTAACTGTCACTTCTTGATGGAAAGGCATTATATTTTAAATAATAAAAACATATTTTTTAGTACTTATTTCCACAATATATTTTTTGATCAGGACCGGTTTCGCTCATCGCGAGCATTATCATCAGTTGATAATGCTCGCGATGAGCGAAACCGGTCCTGATCAAAAAATATATTGAGGAAATAAGTACTAAAAAATGTGTTTTTATTATTTAAAAAATAACTTCGCTTTTCTTTATTTTTAGCCAATAAATTTTTTCATGCCATATATATACTTCTCAATTTCGATTTCCGAATTCAATAAATTATATTTCCATTATTAGTGACTTTACTTCAAATGAATTTCATATAACTTTTAAGGTTTTAACTGTGACTTCATGATAAAAACGCAATTTATTTTAATAATAAAAGCACAACTTTAAGTACGATTTTCTCAATTTAAATTTTTTTTATATCAGGGACGGTTTCGCTCATCGAGATACATTGGCAATACGTGTTCAATTTAGTAATACTCACGACGGCTACATTTATAATATTATCAATATTCTTTACATGGAAATTTTCTTTATCGCAATCATGTTTATTGCGTTTCACAGATTGCCATATAACACTATTCGCAAGAAGCCGTTAAGGTTCTTTCGCTAATTCTTATACTAGATTCATTTTCAAACCAATTTTTAGCGCTCTCATCTTGAATGCAATCTTTTTGCAGCTATGACAGACGGCACCGTCTATATTTCAATTCTCTATGGCACATATTTTAACCGTTGTTGTAATCTGTACGTTATTGCTGACCCCAAATTTGTTGAATAAATAATTTCTTGTCAATATTTTGGTAGATAACAACTCTGGACGATTATTTAATTATAGTGTAATTACGTTAGTGAATTCGTTTATTTTTGCAATAAATTCACGATTTCCGAATAAGAGTATTTTAGAGTTGTTCTTGTCGAAACAAAAGAGTTGCAAATTCTAGTAGGCGTCGCGAGCATTTGTTTCTATTTCTTTTCAGTAATTGATGACCTAAATATGGCAACACTATTCTAAAGCAGTTCATCAATTGTTTCGTCTAGCTGATATTTGCAATTGGTTTAATTGTTAATGAACGCAGCTAAAATACGCGTATTGCAAATCGATGTAGTTTATTTAACATTCGTTAATTTTGAGAGAAGTTTCATTCAAAACGGATGCCACGGTGTGCTTGAAATAAATCTGACACAATCGTCGATCGAGCAATTTATAAATAGTTATGTAGGAATGCTGAAATTGACATTCTAGTCTCATTTAATAATGTCATCGGCAATGGATTAAATCATCCATTCATTCTTGGGTTACATCTTTGACTTGTTTATCATTATTATACATATATTTTTTATATCTTTTCATGTCGTATATTCTTCCCGCGTGCAGATCGTCCTATAATACTCTTATTTCAATGCCTTTATGAATATTATTCCAATGTCATTAGTGGCTCTGAGGTTTTCAACCTCTCTCAGCCTACGCAGTCCTTGAATTTCGATGCATAGATTTTTTATAAGAATCATTAATATGGACAAAAAAGTCTATAAATATTTATTATGATGGGTATCAATATGGTCAGGTATGACTTGATAAATATAACTAAAATAAACTCAATATGTTAAACTCAAAATCAAACAAATGCAATGGATAAATATTGTCACTTGCATTTTCTAGCTTTTAGACTGAGAAAATTAAGCAATTCTATAACTAATATTTTATTGACATTATAATTTTTAAAAGCCCTACATTTTTAATGTTAAACGATCATCGATAGATTTTATTTGAGTTCCTTTCATAGTTTCTACAAATGAAATTAATTAACTGATTAATCTAAAAATACATCTGATATTGATCTAACAATTTGTCATTCTTGCAAAAGGCTTTTCCTAGAAAGTTTAATTTTGGAAAAATAAATGTCCTCATGAGTTCGAGTTCCAATAAAAATACTGTTTTTTTTTCAATTGACTTATCGATTCTGTTCGAAGGCATAGGTTTTTGCGATGTTTAAAAACTCCCTCTCACTTTTTCGTCCCTATTGTGTAGTTAGAAATAATCGTTAACTACTAGTCTTATACTTGCCTTTTTATATCAACCCCAACTCTCTTTATACACCGAGGGTTGATAACTGAGTAACAAACATTTTTTGTGTAAACATTTCTCTTGAGATACTACCGATAGGAGGCCATATACTCTGCATATAGAACATGACAGAATTAAAAACAAATGAATGAACAATCAATGCTTACAAGTCTGATTAAAAATTTAAAAATATATAGATTTAACACGTATCCTATTATTTTTTCAGCGCACATATTTTCAATGAAGAGTATTGATTGAATTGAACAAATCTGTAAATTGATAATGTTCACGATAAATGAAACCTATCTTGAGCATTATATAAATAAATTGTGGAAATAGCACTAAAGATTATGCTTGTATTTTTTTAAATACAAAGCTTGCTATCATGAAATGACGTATCGAAAATAAACAGGTGTGTCTCTTACAATAGTTAATAAATGATAATAATATTTTACTTATAATATATCTCAAAATATGATCAAAACGGAGATAATATTATAATATATTCAACTATTAAAATAAGAATATTCCATTTATCGTGACATAAAGCGTTATGGGAATGAATCCTTGAATCGATTGAAAATTGTATTACTTTTATAATGTTATTTTACGAAGGTCATTATTATATTAAACCTTAAACAATACGAAGTTTATCTATGACATCCGCTATCCGTGTAACCAAAACTGACACATTTATCGTAAAATGCATCAGAAATAATGCTCTGGTATTCGCGCAAAAGCTGTACGTCGTATATTTATTCATTGATGTATTGATCAGAGTGAAGCAATGTATAATAGTATCATATTTGACATTGAATGCGTACCTAAATATGCATTGTGTGCTAATATGTCAGAGCGTGGAAGCGCGTTCAAATCCCATCGGCTCCGCTTTGAAAGACCTCGTGATGCATTTGCGATACATGTGATGCATAATACAGATCCATTTGTCGGCATGGCACCTGTGTAGACTTGACGATTATGTGGCATATTAATATTTATTCATTGATAACTACATTAAAATTCACTTATTTTTTCTATGGGTTTTGTACAAGATAAATTGCATATTCTTTCCTACCTATCGGTGATCATACCGTAAAAATGTTCATAGTTTCACATAATTGTAGCTACTCAATTACTAAAACTTTTTTACCCCAATATTTTAATTTGAAAAATAACTTTATTAAGAGTTCTTAAAATCACACACAGCCTTGATTTTCCAAATTTGATTTCATACAAGTACTACTGTGAATGTATTAAAATAAATTTTGTCTGAATTACTCAATTGACATCCTCACTAAGTTCCAATGATTGCTTTATTTTGTTTGTTTATATATCACAAAAGCAATTAGGTTTTTTTAGAAGTAAATATTTTACATAATTAAACAAATAAAACCTTTCTATTTGGCTTTTATTGACAATCGGTAAGCACACCATCTTTTATATAATTATTTATTATGTAAAATCAATCGGTGGAGAAAATTGGGCATTTTTTAAAGACAATCATACGTCTTCTTACGTGACAGCTTTTGATTGAAATATCTGTTTTAGTTTTTTAGAGACAATTTTCCACTCTAAATTGAAAAAGATTTTTTCAAGTAAAAATATGGCTTAGCAATCGGTTATTGTAATCACTTTTTCCAAATCACAATTCCTTTTTCGTTATTGTCTGATTGTAATAAATGTGCATATTTAAAAAATACCAACGACTATTTAACAATTTATGAATTTTCTTTATGATTTTTTAATTTCAATCTTCTTTTCTTTATAGTTTAAATTAATACCTTAATTTAAAAGAATATTCAAACTTTTTACAATCGTCATGTTCCTAAAGCTTTCAAAATTATTACAGAAAACAATAATTACTTTAGCCTGACACAGAAAACGTTAAATGTTCAACATCATGAGAGGTGCACGATCTTGTGATCTCGAAAAAAATCAATACAACTGCATTGTTTTTTCACCGGATTTTTCGAGCGAAACAAAAGAAAAATTGTTAGACAACATACAATAACTATGTACACACTGTGGGAAATTATTTTATGCATATACATATATAACACGAGAGTAAAAATTATGCAAGAACCTGATTCACATAGTTAAAGTGGTTTTAAGAATAACATTCATTTTAACTAGAGTTTTTCACGAATGACCTTCGCGTTATTACGAATAATTGAACAATTGAAAGTTCTATTTCTAATTGCGTGGGAATAAATGGTTCGTCACGAGTCTTTTGTTTATTTATAGCAATACGCGCTTAAATTCTGTGTGTGTAATGTAATTTAATAAAACCAAACAACTACATAAAATATTCTTCATCAAACTGATTATGCTTTTTTTATATAATTGGAACATTATTTATATATACAGTAGATGAAAAGTCATTAAACAGTTCAGACTACGAGCAAATTGGACAACGAACACTATCACGAAAGATTATTGTGTTCAGACTACGAAAATACATTTGGATAACGAACTTAAACTAATGAATAAAAGAACAATTCGGGTTGCAGATGTAGTCTTGGAACAGATTATGTTCGTAACCCGATCACCCACTGTATATCAATGCTAATTGACAAAAAATCTTTGTTGAATAGAAAATCAAATTGACTCTATATTTTTGATTACATAATCAAACATGAATAAATAATTTTTATTAATATTTCTTTATTTTTATTGTTATATTTTTATTCACAGTTTATTATTTCATTGCTATATTTTTAAACTTATCTAAAAACAAACTAGATTGGCGCCATTCTATCTCATAACATTATTACTTGCAGCTTTTATTAACCTTCAGAATACTTTGAACTGAATAATAATTACAGACAGTTGAGACTTACATATAATTTTAATGACAATTCATTCAAAGCTTAAGAATTGATAGACAATGACATATTTTATTTTTCAATACTTAAAAACTCTTACGTGTATAAAAATTCTTTGTTGAACTGGTTTTACAAGTTAATGTATAGTCACGTTGGCAAACAATCAAATCGTTATTTCTGAACTTTTTTGTTAGTTTTTTTTATTGTAGTTATACTACATATATAATATTTAAATAAAAAAATAATGATGCCATAATTTATACACTTTAAAATTACAATTTTTTACAAAGAAATTATTTATATGAAAAAAAAATTACGCCGAAAATAAAGCATTTATAATAATTAAAATACCGATAATAACTATTGACTTTTTCTATGAAACCGTTTTCATTTTTTTTCCTTACTGTCAATTTAACCTTTTTTGATCTGTGACTGTCACTTCTAGGTTGAAATGCGTTATATTAGGTTGGTTCACATCAAATTGGCATTTTTTAATGAAAAATTTAAAAAAATGCAAAAAGATTAATTAATAAAATTGCTTACCATTTTCATTAACAGTTTTTTTTTATAGAAAGACATTTCTTAATAAGATCACGATTGGTTTCGCTCATTGCGAGAATTATCAACTGATCACTAGACAATGCTAATAATGAAGTCAATTATGATTAATTAATTAAAATGATAAGAAAAACTATATACCGTCTATTAAGAGAAGAATTTTGTAATAGGAATAGTATAATTTTGTTATTAAATACAAATTTGATATGAAGTGAATTCATCGTCATCGAATTCCATCTTTTTAACCATTATTAAGGGTGGCAGAAATTTCATTTTGCCCTCGTATAAGTCGAAAGACATATGTGGCCAGGTACGTTTCCCTTCTAGCTTTCAAACTATAATAAATGAATATGCCTAACGAAGTTCTATTGAATCTTAATTTAAAGAAAACATTTATCGTTTTGCTTAAGAGAAATAAAAACGGAAGCAAATCGATGCAAAAGTAATAACATTTATAAAATTGCTTCATTTGTGTTTTTGGTTTTGATACCTAACACAACATTCAAAAAACCGCAATGATTATTTTAAATCGTATGTTATAAATCGAACAACGCCTGCAAATAAAAAGTGTACACCCAAAAAAAAAATAAGTTGCAATATACATATATGTGTTGTGTTTTTTTTCGTTTTATTGATTTTGTTTCCTGCTGAAAAAAATAATAAAAAATATTTTCAACGCATTGAAATATAATTATTATCAGTATCAAATAGTTTTTATCAAAACAATAATAGATCAATCATTATTTTATAAAACAGCTGCCTTTATTTGAATATTGAATACTTAAGTATTTGACGCCAAATCCAATTAGCATCTCTTAAAATCAGGCTATTCATATGAAGTAGATTGAGAGACGATTTGAATTCGATCGTCAGTGGTTATAACATATTTGAAATATTATATAATATATATGCAAAGTTTGTATTTGCAGGACAGTAAATAATTTAAAAAAAATAAAGCTAGCCTACTTTTTTCAGACATTGAAGTGACTTACAAAATAAAAGAATGCGTTTTTGATAATTTATTGTGCTTCAAATAAATCCAAGATTACGCAATCTTCTTAATTAATCGTTTGCTGTTGAATGTGAAACGAAATCTATATAAATTACAGACGATGATGAAACAATAAATTGAATCTTGAAATCAATGGCTTTTGTTTTTTATTTGACTGCTGATGAATGAAAATATGCAAAATATTTACAGCTTCTAATAATCTTTTTCTTATGTTTAGGAGTATCAACACCACGAGTTGCTTCAGGATCTCACGACCTTGTAAGTTCTTCAACTGTAGCGAGAGCAGTACGTCAAGGAGTTCCACCTCAGGATCATATGTATGTCAACACATTGCTCGCTGCTTGGGGTGATATGCTTCTCCAAGACTTGGTGCAGACAATCAGCCCAAACAAGGTTAATTATTTTTATTTACTAAATTATATAGTTATTGGATAGATCATTTTGGCAGATAAAAAAAATATAAGATGGGTTTATTAAGTCATTATTTATTATTTCGTGACTCTGTTACCGAAAAAAATTGTCAGATCTTAAAAATGACTAATTTTTGAATACTCACTTAAAACATTTGACTTACGCAAAAATCTCTTAAACAAGATAATAAATATCCGTTTCATCTGATGGTTAGCAGCATAAGGAAACGTAATCATTTTCAGTACTGGAAGTCCAATAAATATTAACAGATCCGTGCGTAACACTTTCAAAAAATGCGGAAGTAAAATATTAACATCAGATAGCTTACAATTTATTTGCCGAGAATGAAATTAATTAATTATACACACATCAAGTCAGGAAGTATATGAGTTAATTTGTATCATCAATTTTATTATTTACGCTTCACAAAAGTATTCGCAACAATTTCTCCGATGTCTAATTAAATATTTTTTATATACACCGAAAGAATATAAGTATTGATTTCACTATAAACAATCGAATTTGCGCTGTATGCGATTGTCTTTGAATACACATTTAAACTATCAATATAATTTTGGTAATTTAATACAATTCATACGAAAAAAAAATCTTTCTATAAATTGATCAATCAGTTAAAAACGTATTCAGCTTTCACCGTACTTGTAAGACAATGAAAAATCTTGTTTTCAGAAAGGATACATGTTTAGCCTATTTCGCGATAGACTTATTACGAATGATGAAAATATAACCTCATTTTTTTATTACTTCCTTCGTGTCTCTTATTCGAATTTGAAAACAAGGTTAATCTTTTAAAAATAGCTCAGTAATATCATTTTTTATGAACCATACTGGAAGAAGAAATCTATAAATTGTTCTTGAACCCATGGTTTTGTACACCTGTTACCTTTAACTCAAATATGTTGTATAAATAGATTTGCTTGTAAATTGTATTCTATCAGTTGATACTGCTCGCGATGAGTGAAACCGGTCCTGATCAAAAAATATATTATTGAAATAAGTACTAAAAATGTGTTTTCAATATTTAAAATGAATAAACCTGCTAATTTATTTTATTAAGCGTATTATAGTTAATATTTTAAGCGATGCAGCAAAACAATTTAAATATTTCGTTAGGATAGCCATTCGTTATATGATAGTGCAGTTCTTTATTTGTTTTTGCACTTCCGTTTTCTTTTATATATAGTATTTTACATATGAGTTATACTTATTTTAAATTATACATTTTATATAATAACGTCCATTAGTTGTAGTGCCTTATTATGTATTCCATATAATAATTGCTTGACTTGATAATGAGTTGAGTCTTTAAAATTAAAAAGAAGCTAGCACTTTTGTTCAAGTATAATTTTTTCCGTAGTATTTGTGGTACATTCAACTCAACAAAAATTCTTTCTTTTGCCAGAAGTAATGTTACTTACTTCTTACCCAAATGACGTAACCAACTTTCCTTTTCGAACCGCAAAACTCTTAACGTTACTTATCGCGATGAGTTTATATGCTGTCATACGATACTCTTTTTAATTTTGAGCAATCACGAGCTCTCGTTTTTTGCCGGACTGAAAAATGCCGGTGGACTTCCGGAACCAGGCACGTGATCTAGTGAATTGGCTACATTTTCAACTGGAGCGTTATGTCTGAGAATACCGTTTTATTGTAAAAAAAATCTTGTGTTCGTTGTGATATTCAATTCAATTTAATGTTATAAGGTAGACATTGAAAAAAATACAAACATTTCTTTTCGAAAATCGATAATATGAAAAAATTCAATAAAATACCGGCTTACATCACAGCTCAATTTGAGTGTAAATCTATGAATCATGTGATTTTTTTAGTCATTAAAATTTTATTAACAACGAAACCAATTATTTAAAATTTGCTTTAAAATTATTTATTTCATTTGAATTTATGTGAATAGAAAGTCTCTTTTACAGTGTTAACTGTCACTTCTTAGTAGAAAGATATTATATTCTAAGTCCAGGTCTAAAAACAAAAACTATGACAAACATTGTATTTTCCATTTCCCGCAGTTATTGTTTCAAAAGATGTTAATACAAAGCATATTGATGGCTTTTAAAGTTAATTCACTAGCATTTAAAACATAAAAGATGAAATTTCTTTTCAATTTCTAAGATCCAAAAAATTGTAAACCAGCACAAAAAGCGACACCAAACCAATTTGCGTGATTATCTAAATAAATATTTATTTTAAATTTTAAAAAAATCTTGACACAAATATACATTTTCTTGTAATTATGTTTTTTAACAGTCTCTTCGAAAACGTAAAAATGTGGTTTCACTGCACTTTTAACAACTGTCGAATAATCAAAAAACTTTAAATGCATAATTTCCTCATTTTCTTTCATTTAACAGCAGTAATAAAATTAAATAATAATTTCCAATATAATTCGATCTCAGTAAATATTTTGGTATTTATAGCACTGCTAGTAAATTACTTTAATATTAAACTCGCGTCTACTTCCTTGTGACACCGTCAAAACATTGACATTACAACTTGTCATAAATAACGACAATTACTTTAAAGTTGCAGCTGCCAGTTTGAAAGTGTTTTATAATAAATAACACGAAAAAATACAACTTTGTTGGTTGGCTTTGTTTGAAGATGAAAAAAATCTTGTTGGCGCTGGCATTGAACATTTTTTTCCCCATCTTTTTAATCTGATAAACGCTCTATGATTTAAACTGTTAATTAATTTTTATTAAGCGTGCTCAGTGATTCCTGCTGCCCAAAATTTTTGATGAGATCACATCATCGCAGAAGCGCACAATATTATTAAAATTAGCATCCAATCTTTTTTTACTTAACAGATGAGTAATAGACTGAATATGGGTATATTTTAAACCAAACAATGAATAACTTAGACGTTTGGTATGAAAAGGTGTATTCAAATATTGAAAACGCAATGTTTAGTACTATTCCTACATTTTTTTTATTTTTATGTTTAAGATCGGTTTCACTCATAGCGAGCACTATCTACTGATAGAATACAAAATAAATTAAGATTATTTATACAATAAAATTACCTGAAAATTACCAGGTATAAAAAACTAATGGTCCAACATCCGAGAAAATAAATTAAAAATGATTGGACAATGTATATCTTAGTAAAGTAACATAGTTTAAAAAATAAAAGTTACGGACCTCTAAGTACTAATTATAAATATATAATCAAATTTTAAATACATCATAAGTTCAGAAAAAACTATAAAATACTCATTTGTAAGAATAATAAGTGGAACTATCTCTTATCACGTAACTTTCATTTAAGTACACATATTGTAATAAATAATTAGTAATAATAGCAAAAGGTAGTACAGAGTTAAAATTATGAGAAGAAATTACTTATAACGGTCGTCAAAGTCACTTCTAAAATACACTTTAGAAATAGTGCTAAACATTATGTTTTTATTTTTACCCATTGTGTATTTCCACCATTTCGTGATTTTATTTAATGAACAAATAATTATAGATTACAATAGAATTAGTGAAATGTATTATTTTTCCAGTTAAAGGTTTGTTGCTGTGTCATAAAATTACATTTTGAATCAGTGTACCACCGTCAATTTTTGCGGCATGTTTGCTTTTAATTATAATTATATGTTTGCTACAATCGTAGCTTAATAAATCACATATTCCCTGAATAATATTTTAAAAATCAGCATTGTCCTACTATAATGCAAACACATATCATACACACGTATTACATTTCAATTTACAATTCATTTCGCGCTTCAACACGCTTAGCTCATACTGTATTCTGGTTGAAGAAATTTTATTACATAATACATTGAATCAAATTAATTTGTGAATTTAATCGTATGTATACTTGATAATCGATAAATCTAAAACGTCTACAATTTACAATACTGTCTCACTGAACGAGAAAATAGAGATTATCAATTAGACAATGCCGGTCACAACATTAAAATATCTTGTTTTTGCAACTCAATACGATTAAATCACATTCTTTAAACATTCGATACTTAATAGAAAGTTGTTATCACAGAGACTTCAACGCAAGAGATTATGCAAACGAAACCTATTTTATGGAAATAAAAAAATCGTTTAACTAATTTCACCGCGATCGTTTATTAAAACTGTTGTTCTTACGATATCTCAATACTCCAATTGAAATTAGATGTATTTTAAAATCAGCTTTTATTCTAATTCATGTTTTGTATGATATCAATTGGTAAAATGAAAAAAGTTTAAATTTTACACACATTTATTCACGATACACAATTTATTATTTTAAACACACCTTAAGGTTTATGTTACTGATTTTGGCTAACTAATGAATTTTGATTTAATTTTTTCATTTGGTTCTGTGATACACTGGTTAACGTCCTTGACTTTCGTTATGGATCTCATTGGTTTGATTTTCAATTGAAACAGTTTTTTTAAAACAATATAAGACTTTTCCATGTCATGGATATATATTAGTCATTCGATTCTAAAACACGAAAGATGACGAGGGCTATTTTATAACCAATTTTCTTGGAGAATGTTATTTGTTCAATATCTTCGACCAATTGAGTAATAAGCAATTCTATTGGTTAAAGTTATATCAAGTTATCACTATCACCCGATTATATGGTGTACTTTGGGGCTGGAAATGAAATATAAAGTTATCAAAAACCCAGAACTATTTCTATATTGAATGACAATCATGTTGTAGATTCTAATCCATCATAATACTAGATAATTTCTCTTTAATGGATAAAGAAACGTCGTTGTAGAATCAAATGCTGAAGAAATAAATGCTGATGACACTTGATTTTAAAGTAACAATATTTTTTTTCAAAAAATATTGAAAAAAAGCAATATAACCAGGTTTAATGGTCTAAAATTATAATAACAAATCTTTTGTATTAATCTGAGCCTTAGCCTGAGTCTTAGATAAACAATTTGATAAATATTAATCTATATTAAAAATTTAAATAATAAATTCGAGCGAGTGTTACGTAAGCTAAATATAATATAAGATCTTGTTCACCTTATATGCAATATTTGAAAATTCAGCTTCTATTTCAAAACTCTATATAAGACTCAAAAGTAAATTATAATGTACAGTTTTAAGGCAAGGTTTACAATTATATAATTCATTTGATTATAATACTGTTTAATAATTATTTTTATAATTCATCCTTTGATTCTTTAATTCATTGCACCCTTTCTCTTAACCGGCTGCCCTCGAGCTTTTTATAATGACCACTACTGAAAGCTTCTGTTGTTTTTATAATGTACATTATTGATACTCTTTTTTTATTATATATGTGCATGGTTTAACGATCGGTCAGTGCAGATCTGTATCGGGCCAAGAATATGAGGAGTAGAATCGATTCTTTTTATTAGTATTGCGTTATGGAAGGCGGCCGTGTACCAACGGCTGCATACACATAACGGGTGAAGGTGGGACAACCAACTTATATTTTCAACGCTGTTGTTTGATTTTTTAATTCTCAGGTGAAGTGTTGCCAAAATGATACATTTGAACACCAAGTCCATGCTGAATGTTACACCACTGCAGAAGATACTTGCAAAGAATATTTGAGAACCATTCCTGGACAAGCTTTAGAAAGCTGCAAGTTTGGTAAGATGTTTAAAAATATTTCAGGCGTAGACCAGTTCTACGCCGTAGCAAATATTTAGTATATAAGAATAGATCGCAAAATAATTAAAATATTATATTATTTAATGGTTTATTGTTGTAATGTGATCACGGTCGGGTATCAAAACTGATAGTTTTTCTTCACTTCATAAGCTTAGATGAGATATCAAGATATTTAAAAGACAATATATGAAAAAAAAACATATATTTCGTAGCCAAATTTAAATAATTAGCAGCATCGTATTGGCGTTTAAGAACGACATTAAAGATTATTAAATTAGTATTTTATAATGGAATAAATTTCACTGGGTTTGATTAAAAATTGATTATGTTCGATTTATAAAAGAAACAATAGCATACAATCAAATCAATTTCATTCATTTTATTTCTCTCCGAAACTTTTTCCGAACTATAGATACGACGTTTTAAGCATTAAAACCATATATTTAGTTAAAAATAATTCCGAAACTGCAATAAATATTTGTTTATCTCACCAAGCATTAACTAGACAAAGATCTTATGTTTACAAACAAAAGATTTCGCAAAATTAAATTCCCAATACCAATTAAGGTGTTTGTTGGCTTTGCGTGAAATGTTTATAACATTTAAGATAATACATAAAAGCTTATTTCATAATAGGTTATAGCCATTATCTTTTTAAAACACCGTTTATAGAACGTTTTACCAGTATAAAATTTTCAGATCTAACGTCTATAAATTAAAAAATATATATCACCTCAAATCAAACATTGATAGCTTCGTATTACATTTTTAGTCAGACATATGATAGAGATCGTTTGATGCTAAATTTGACACGCAAGTAACAACCACCAAATATATTTTCTTGCAGAATTGTAATTAGTTTGTTTGAAAAAAAATCAACTTACTGTCTTTGTTATTCTAAAGAAAAAAATTGATTCAATGAATTAAGTTTAATTCATATAAATGTACACCTTTTCTGGATTACAGAACGCCGTGAGCAGATGAACTTGGCTTCCGGTTTCCTTGATGGATCAGACCTGTATGGTGCAACCGAAAAGGAACTTAGATCGATTCGACTTTACGATGCAGGAAAAGTTGATCTTGCTTCATGTAAAAGGTAGGATTTTGCTATTAGCATTTCACTCACGATTGTCCATTCGTTGATATACCACTTACGGAGAATTTCATAAATTTTGTTTGAATGAGTATTTCTATACGTTGTTTACGTTTTCTCATATGAAACTGATTTTAAAAACGGTACGTTGCGGAAGCAACTAGCTACACATAATAACATATTTTTTTTACCTTAATAATATATAAGACAAAAAAAATAAAATACATATTTTATACATTGCATATAAACTATATCATCGATATAATTTTTTTACAATTATTACATAATTTTACAA
This sequence comes from Himalopsyche japonica, assembly GCA_028555115.1. NCBI lineage: Eukaryota > Metazoa > Arthropoda > Insecta > Trichoptera > Rhyacophilidae > Himalopsyche > Himalopsyche japonica. Next base: position 230,471 of record JAHFWJ010000560.1, on the reverse strand, counting down.
AAAAAACTTACTTACACAACATTTGCTTGACGTATATGGTAGATGATACACAAATTTCTTAATTTTATGATCATTTGTTGTTTCGCAATAATATAGATGAATATTTAAAATTTACATAAGCTTATAAAATAGTTCGATGAAACTTCAATTGCGTAACATTTATTATTTGCATTCAAGGTAAACTTTGAATTATGTTATACCAATTTTCCATAAATGGAAAAGCAGGATTTAAAAGAGGTCACTAATATATCCATATTGTCTGTCAACTATCTATATAATTTCTTTCAAACTATTGTGAGATGTTTTCAATCGTCATTTTTAATGCTAATTTTGATATTTGAATGTTTTTTTAATAATAGAAATGCAAATTTTCACCGAAATACGTTACACATAGTAAACAGACTCGGATGGTTCTTTAGCTTCGACGAAATATATTATAAACGTAACACTTCTTTCAAACTTCTACATAAAACCTTTTTTTGCTTTAAAACTACTAATATTTTATTTTATTTAGAATATTAGCAGCATTATGTTTGTTAGAGTTGATGTTATTTATTATACGGTGAAGAAATTGTCATATATTTTAATTCAACAAAATTTGAATTTTCAAACGTAAATAGTTGATGGCTTTTCAGCTTACGCACATATCACAACTAGATCTACTAGCCTCGTAGAACTATTATAAAATATATTGCAATTTTTTTAGTCTATTTTAATGGAGATCTACATAGTAAATGCCAATCCAATCAACATATTACTTATTGGTTGTTTTGGTAATATTTAAAGATTTATTAGCCGAGGGGTAAAATTAAACGACTCTTTCACCTAAATCTTTGTTTGGAAACGTAGTTTCTTAATTTTTCACAAAATCAACCCCTCTCTTTCATTATTAAATGCGGCATACCAAGGAAACAAACAGCTAACTTCTACTCTTTGCTAACGCCATTATTTTTATTGATTGAATTGGCATTCACTTGGTAGAACTCCATTATAACACGGTGAAAAAATAGCAATGTATTTCAGTTCTACAAAATTATTTTTAACAAATATAGTTGATAGCTATTTCGGCTCACGCCATCTTATCTGACTCTAATCTAGTTCTGACGATGGCGTGAGCCGAAATAGCTATCAACTATATTTGTTAAAAATAATTTTGTAGGACTAAAATACATTGCTATTTTTTCACCGTGCCATTATTTTTATTTTTATCATCATCAATGTTAGGGGTAGAAACAAATAAATTAATTGAATCATGATTGATTGTTCAGATGTTTCTTTATTTTATTCATTTTTTACTTATATAGCTTTGTTTGAGTATATTTGATTTCCGGTGTACAATTTTAATATGGACCAAATATAATTTACGAAGTTTAAATGAGGTTTCTTACGTTTGGTAACACTTTTGAAAACACAAAGTGAGATATAAATAAGTAATCTATTTGTCAGTCAACCATTTAATACCACGTTGTATCGTATCGATTCCCTGTGTAGACTGACAATGATTTCTAGGAAAAGAAAGAAATCAGTTGTGAAAATATTTGAATTTAATTTATTTCAAAACATTCAACTGTAGCTTTTATGATTTATCGTAAAAACGTGAAGTGCGTACATTTAGCTTAATACGATAAATCACGAAGGTCATTTATAATCTATCACGAGTGTTTTATTATGAGGTATGTAATAAAAATAAAACGTGCCTTAAAAAAATGTTAAGCCCAGAAAGGTCATAACTATTTAGACAATTTTACTTAATAACTTCGTGATATTTATTTTTGCCTGCATTGCGTAGAAAAAAAACTTTTTTGTTTATTTATGTATTTATTACAAATATTTTCTTAAGTACGTATTATTAAATAATGATTTTTAAATGTAAATGAAAATATATGAAGGTATTTAAGGAAAATAGCTTTATAAGTGGCTTTTTCGTAAAAACTTGCGTTATGTAAATATTAATGCAATAAATAATTAATATTTATTATACAATCACCCTGATTCCTCCGTAAAAGTTTTAATATTATTATTTACGTTTGTACTTTTCTTTGTTATAAAAAAATGTAACATGGCATGGTTTTGATCGGTGAATAACTATTTCCGACGGTCGCTTAGGACGAAAATATAATCCATTAAGTATCATATTGTGTGTTCTATCACGAGAAGAATTAATGAAAACTTATCATAACATTTATTTTCTCTTCAAAAATATTAAATACATTACAATCAGCTGCAAGATTTTATCAATATTAACAAAATTGAAAACCATTGCTTGATTTCTCGTACTATAATAAACTTTGTTATGATATCACTTTGTTCGTGTATTTTGGGTTTATTTTATCTCCTGTGGCTTCATATAATTTAGCGGAAAAGCCACTCCGTACAATCAATTTGTCTTGTTTCGGTAATTGACATAGTATTCTATTGGTTGACTTCATTCAATATTTCGTAAAAATCCATTAACCAATGGCTTTGAAAACTATTTTAATTTACAGCTACAAAACTACATTTTTGATAAGTTAAGCTTTTAATAGAACTAATTAAATTGCGTAACTAAACAAACCATTTTATTTAAATTATGGCTTGTTAAAATAACGATTTTTCTTTTGCAAAACCTATTAAGATATCTGATCGGTGTAAGCATGTCGTTAATTTAAAATTAACTGCAAAACTAGCGGGAAATTTATAAATTTACTAATTCATAAAAAGGCGTCACTAATTGAGTTCAAAATCGACTGATTCTCATCGTCAGTGGAATAGCATTACATTGCGTTTTACGACAGTTATCTTAAACCAGATGAATTAGATTTATTGGTAGACATCTGTGATGACATTAAACTTCAATGTCTTCACAGCTTACTAAAAAAATAAGAGAGATACTAGATAGATAGAGATTTAGCACTGTTTATAATATATATTATTGTTTTGTGTTGCCATGCCAACGAGCAACAATATTAATACATTAAATATTTTGTATTGTTTAGACAACACCACAGATGTCAGATTATGTTCCCTGTCGACGCATCTCGATAGGGAACAGTAATAATATAATTTTGAAAAAGAGAGAGCAATGCTCATAAAAGGGGTCGAGTTGAATAACATATTAAATTAAGCGGTTATTGCGTTTTGCTAGCCTTGTCGTAAGGTTTAAATCAATCTTCTCATACCAAAGAACTTTTCTTGGTTGAATGGGCGCAAAGATTTCCGCTTATCCTACAAAATTACTTAGAGAAGCATCCACAAACTACTCGGGTGCAATAATTTCTATCATTACAACTCGGTACGCCTTCTTTAGCAATGGCAATTTTAACACACCGAATCTCTTGGGATCGAGGGATGTGCTAAATTAACGGCCACAAAATGACAAAATGTCAGTCTTACATTCAAAAATTTCCATAAGAGTATTTCATTGTATCATTTTTTGTATTTCTGCGTATAACGCTTGTAAATTCGTTAAGTATTATTATATATATCATAGTAAAACATTTAAGATTAATAAATTTCAATTTACAGCTTCACTGAAAAACAATTGAATATTTTAATAAAAAATATCGTTATTTTTATGAAAACGACTACGGAAATAAAATCCGTTCTATACACTAGTAAGTATATTAAAAATTAAAAAAAAACAAACATTTATAATTTCTTTTCATAATTGCTAGTATCAATCTTGATACATTATGGAATAATACTAAGGAATTAAATATAAAATATAACTTAGATGGTATATAATTTATTGTACTAGTTTTACGTTCTTTTATAATTATCTCCACTGGTTTCAAGATGTCCATAAGGCAAGAACTTTTTTAGTATTGAAAACACAATTTCTTCATAATCAGTTTTTTCAACTTTTTTTTCAAAAAGCAGCCTTAAAAGATACTAAATTGCAGTATTATCTTTACAAATATTAGATAAAGAAAATTCCACACTATAGAAGATATAACGACTGTTTTATATAAGACGGTATTGCAATTTAATTTGAATGAAATGGCCATTTAAATAAATACATCCTCACAACCGGCTTGGCATTTGATTGTTGCCAGGAGCTCAATCAAATCGTGCTATCAGACATTCGCGGCAAACCTTTTGTGCTTTTTTCCACTTTCGCGAAAATTCTTTACAAAATATCACGTTAGTATATTCACAAAATTATCCGACTCTTTTTATGTTTTGCAAAAAAGTCTTCAGACAGCGAGAAAACAAATAAAATTGATCACTTTTAAGTTTTTAACTGTCACTTCTTGGTGGAAAGGCATGATATTTTACGTAATAAAACACATTTTTTTAATTGCGACAAACTGTCAGCTTTTAAAGCAATTGGAGAACTAGATTTCGTTTTTATGTTCACATATTTTAGTACATTATTGAAACAACAAGATTCTTTATTACTCCAAATATGTTGTAATGCTAAAGACTGTTTTAATTTATATTTCTTAAATAAGACAATAAGCTTAGCCGTACCCGCTTCATTAATCACTTTTAAAGTGTTAACTGTCACTTCTTGATGGGAAAGCATGATAAGGTATTTATCAGTTGATAATTATCGTGATGAGCGAAACTGGTCCTGATCATAAAATATTTTGTAGAAATAAGTAAAAAAATGTGTCTTATTAAATAAAATTTACTGCTAGCTTTAGTTGTGTTGATAAATCTAGAAAATAAAAATTGATCTATAGGTATTCATTTTTAACGATGTTATCTTCGAATGTGGTGCATTGGATTTCTAATGGAAACCATCTTGTCAGATGCTTCATGACAAAGGTTGTTTCCCAGCTTGTTACCCAATTTTCCCTTCTCCACTTTTCCGAAAGAAAGTAAACATATAAATATATGACTGTCAGATTTATGTACAAAAAACTTTTTATAAGAAGTCCACAAAATCTTTCAACCGATGTCAATAAATAAAAAAAATATTAACATTTAGTTGTCGTCTATCAAAAACTCATTATATGGACCTCGACATATGCCACTTAGAACGCGGCTTAATGGTACATTAAACAAATTGATAGTTATAACTATTTTTACGAAAAACACGTGTCTTATTATTACTATAATATTGAATTGATTTAAGCTTGTCGATTCTTCAAATTAGTAATAACTGAATATTAAATATAATTCATGTAATTTACATTGCGTTAGTTCGTCATCGCTATCACGCGTTCAAAATAATACCATCTTGACAACGGATGAGCATTTCATACAATAATACTACTCGCTTGTAATGTTTGACATTACGCAAACGACTCTCGTGAACGTTGAATTGAAATACGCTGACGAAGGTTATTCATCCTTTCCAATTTATTGTCTACCACTTATAATTATTTATTTATCTATTATACATCCGCCTTGGTACTTGTAGAGCCTAAATAATTAACCGCGGTCCTTCGCCTGATTTGGAGAAAAAGGCGGGAAGATGCGTCGCCGGAAGTTTATACCTGACTTGCTAAGCGGTTTATAATACCGAATATATAATAAATAATTGTGTTTTAAACGTTATATAATATTATCCAAAAATCTTACCCTTTTACATTAAAACATGTGATGAAATAACATATGAAATTATATATGAATTGAAACGGTTAAGGTCTTTAACGTCTATATTCAATCTGTTTTTCAAATATAGCTAAATAAATGATAAATAGAAACTTTTTTTTACTATTTCTTCAATATATGTAAAATGGAAACTATTAAGATTTATGACTAGACGGTTTGTTTTTTTGATAAAAAATTATTTCGGTATGTTTTCGTTGCCTGCTTTACTTGCGTTTGATTTTTTATATGTGGCTTAAACTATAAGTAAACCGTTTGTTTTTTAAAGTAAAACTGATTCATAAAAAGATTTTAAATTTGTAATTTTGTTTTGCATTTATCTAACAAAAAGCCAAATACAATTTCAATTAAGCTCGCGTTTATCTCTATCTCTGTCTCTCTGTTTCGTTCCTCTCGTTAAATGTGCACAGATACAAAAAAGATAATTATCGATCGACATTTTTAAAAAATACAAGGGCTCTTCACTGTACTCTGGCCAGGCCAAAACTGAATAGACAGTAGAGGGAAAGGCTCTTTTATACAATGGAATCATTTAAAAGAAGATACTATTCATCATTTCTGAAGATTTTTTTTTTTTACCTAGGATCATAAAAAACGGTCATAATTTTTGCATCAACCCAATATTATTAAACTTTTAAACATTGCGACCTAGTAAACAGGGATTAATACCTTTATTATTTCGCCTTGGGCTAGTTGGGTAAACTAATATTTAACTTATTTTATTTTATTGATTTTATCTTGATACTGTTAAAATAAAGGTCAATTAAATTAGAGCTTATTCTATATTGCTTTGTTATAAGCATTTTTTTTCGTTGAATCTTAAAATTTACGAATCATTAACTTTTATCGGTACATAATCATCATAAAAGAAACAAAAACGCTGAGGCTTCTTTTTGGTGGTTGATAATTAATATTATTAAAAAATATTAGCGACAACATACATGGCACTGTTATTTTCATAGCAGTAAACTATATGCAGAAACGAAACTTCTTTCTGCAAAATAGCTTATATATACATGATTCACATACTCTTTACTGTTTTATTACATATTTATTTTATATGGATTTTTACTGTGAATTATCGTAACAATTGCTGTTGTAGAATGAATAGTAATGTAAAATATTTCCATATATATATATTCATTGGGATAATTTGGTTATTGATAGTAAGTTATCTGTTATTAAAATTGACGGTCTAAGATAGTAGTAAAACCCTCAAACGACTGTATTGGTTTCAGCAAAACCACATTGATTGATCAAAAATTAATATTCACAAAATTAATGATATCGACTGACGGTGCTTGATGTAATTTCAATATCAAAATTGAATTGTTAGAACTTTGACAACTTTGAATTGACCTGTTAGTGAACTTCGTCAGTTCTGTTGCATACGTGTGATATAATGCCTGAAGATGCCGAAAGGCGAAACCTGGGTTATAGTTATAACGCTAGTGACAAAACAGGAGAATCGTACAAAGTTTTGACAATTGAAATTGAATATTTACATACATCGGTTTTTCTTACTCTAGCGCGAGAAAATTGCCTGAACCAAGCAATTTGACATCATCATTGAGTGAACCATTCTACATATTTTTGACAGACTGTAGGGCATTTTTACCTGGGTTTATTTTGCTTATAATTATAGAAAACTTTTCACTTAATTAGTATTTATGTTCACGGTTATGTATACACAAGCGCGCTACTTTTTTCCAAAAACTACCAGAAAAATAAAACGGTAGCTTTTTTTAAATCCATACCCAGTAAACTATTGTAAAAAAAACTTCGCTTAAAATTTTACCCTCTTGAAAAAAACGATCGAATCTATAGATCACAGTCGGCATTTTGAGTTTATCTTATCTAACAGAGCCTAATTAAAATTTAAATAAATTTAAAAAAATGTATTGTTCTGTCTTAAAAGTGGCATATTATTTATGTGTATTGTAAACATTATTCATATAATATTTTTAATATACAAGTATCGTGTGCAAGCAACATATTTTACACGCATTTTGCCAAATATATATTATTAAAATTCTATAATAATTATTTACCACGTGTGAAATTTTCCCAAGTCATACTTTCCGCCTAGCCATTACAATGCGTGAAATGCACTAGAATAATTGCTATAATGAACAATGATAGTAGTAATAAAAAACAAATGATTGTACTTATAAGATGGATTGCTGTTCTAACAACACAAGATTGCGTTTTGTTAACAAAATTACACAACGTTTTCCGCTAATATAATTGTAAACACGTTGTTGTTAGCGATGCGAGAAAATCTTTACTAGATTTATACATTATTATGCTAAGAAGTGTTAATTTGTGACATTTACATAGGAGTCTTGTATGTATTGACTTAGTGAAATGAAAACTGGAAGTTGATAAAATCTCTTACGTCGATATTTTATGTTAAATAATGGACTTGTTGATGTGACACAAAAAAAAATTAGATAAATAGTCAAAGACAATTACCTCTTTATAAATCTTTTGTTTTTGTCGACTCCCAATGTTGAGCTTTTAAATAGAGCTTATTTCAAATGATTTTTCTATTACAACTGTGTGTTACTATTTTTCTCAAGCAGTCTTTTTAAAAGACACTTTATATAGAACGATAGAACTTAAACATAGCCAGGGGTTTCTTTACCCGGTTTTTTTTTTTTGACTGGACTTGCACGGAGCTTTTTAGATATCACAGATATATCATATATGCTTTGGATTTCAAATTGAAATGTCACAACCAACGAACATCGTCAACAAGGCCAAAGTATTTCAATTCAAATTTGAACTGTTAAAACTTTGTACGATTCCACATGTTTTTTTTTGTCACTAACGACATCTTCAGGCATTCTCTCACACGGTTGCAACAGAGCTGACTTCAGTTCTTTTGCATCTAAATTTGTCAGTTCTGTTGCATCCGTGTGATAGAATGCCTGAAGATGCCGTTAGCTGGTGGCCTTAGATGGCCTTCAGCCGATATCATAAAGTATTTCAATTCATTGAAAATATTTTTTAATACATATTTTTAACATCTTTTAACTTATGCTCTCCAATAATAACGCAAAAAATATCACGTTTTTTTACCAATACAATAAACTTTTAAAATATAATTCATATCTTTTCTACATGCTCATTTATATTGGATATGTCTAGAAAATATACACAATGTTTAAATAGTATTTGTGATACAACCGACCGCACGGTGCATTGCAATGCCGAGTAAGGTCTGGTGTTGCGATCAAACCTCCGTCCACTGACTTTAAAAAAACATCTTTTATTATGTGCAATGGAGCCAAGGCTGTTTGTTTTCTATTGTCGCGCCGAACAACGTGTCCGGGAAAAAACGCGCCAGCAAAAACACTTGAATTTTCATTCAGCGTAATAGTTTAGCAATGTGATAATTCCACGTAATTTTATTACGTGTTTAAATGTCCAATTCCATTATTATTTATTGATTTAAAAATCACTTAAATTTTATTTGTTCATTAGAATAGTCTAGAATCATGAATTACGTTATCAAAACACAACGTTTTTAAATTTTAACGTGCTAACTTTCACGTTTTGGTGGAAAGGCATTGTATTTTACTTATAAAACTCATTTTTTTTTGTGCTATTTCCACAATTTTTTATTATTCAAATCAGGGATGGTTTTACTAATCTTGAGTATAATCAACCGTTATTTCCGTTATTATATACCTGATATTCCCCTTTTTCCACAATTCTCGCTCAAATTTTAGAGTCTCGTTTTGTTTTAGTATACTTTTGCGTTTCTATTTATCGCAATTGGACGTTTCCGATATTTATTATGCAAATTTATTCATTAGCGTATTTTATAACATTAACAACGATTAAAAATGTTTGAAATGAATATTAGGAAGCTGAAATATGTTGGTTCTTAAAAGCTACTTAACTAGCATTGAAAACGTAAAAGACGAAACATTCTTATCGATTTATAAAATCGAAAGACTTGTTATCCAGCACAAAATGATTTGAAAAAATTATTGAATTGGCATTTACTTGGTAGAACTCCATTATAACACGGTGAAAAAAATGGCAATGCATTAGCAGAACTATAGTTCTGACGAAGACGTGAGCCGAAATATTGTAGCTATCAACTATAACTATTTTCAACGTGACTTAAAAATCTTTTTTGCTTTATTATTTCGAATCTACATCTTCCGTCTAACTACGCATCTTTAGTAAGTCCCTTCAAAAACGTAAAAACTCGGTTTCACTATATGTTTTCCTAAAAACTGAGCATTAGAGAATTCAATTGAACAGTTAAATCAAAAATAATTAAGCCATTTTTTTGTGCGCACTGTTTTGTTGCTAGTATTTTCCGTTAGTGTATAAAACATTAGTATGTTTATACAATAAATAGCACCTGTGTCATTACGCATAGTTTGTAAAATAACTAAATCCACAACGAGTGTTTTGTACGACCAAATATTATATATAATGTATTGGCCATTAAGTTTTGAAAATGACATAACAATGAACAATATATTTGGTCCCACGACAGAATGTGAAGGACTCTAGCAAAGTCTCTTTCAATTGATCCAACATTACACGAACCCAATATGGATAACGTCTTAAATAATATTTTGTATATGGTAATTATTGTTACATTTATTATAAATATTGAACATTTATAAGTGCAGTCATGTCCCGTTTTTACATTTCAGGGATTGATTAAAAAAAATACTTAATTACTAATATAAAAAATACTTTAGCATATTTGCATTGTAACGCAAATCAGTTTGGTTATTTTTGTGCTGATTTACATGACTTTAACTCTCTTCGCTAGTATCATTTATTTAATCTTACAGCTTTCGCATATATTTCTTTAAATATAAACAACATAGTAAAGCCTCTTTATATGAATTTAAAACGTTTTAAATTGTCGAAAATTTTATTAAATATGATAATATATATATATTAATATATTATAATATTATTAATATAAATATATTAATATAAATTCATTTGAATATCAAATACTTCAAGCATAAATTGCGGGAAACATTAACGTAAAAGTGGATAATAAATGTACAAAAATATATCAGAATTGTAAAAAGTCAAAGCAAGTAACGAAAAAATGTGAATTCCGGGAACGTAAAAATGCGGTAACTACATTTACATATTTTTTGAAGCCCAACGAACTTTATTCACCTAAAATATAAAATGAAAAAAAATCAAATACATAATATGATTTAAAAGCACACGCAGCGTGTTGAATGGCATCATTTAATTCTGTATCATTTTATCATTATTCAATATGCTTCAATAGTATTTTTTTGTATATTTAGTCTTGATATGAGGAAACTTAATGTGCCATCTGTGAAATATTTTTTTTCTATTAATAAAAATAATGTTCATTTTTTCCATAGGTGTAACGATAAACAATCAGTGCTGGCTCCTCTTTACACGTCACTTTTGACGGAGCACAACAGGATTGCCAGGGCCCTTTCTAAGCTGAACGCCCATTGGGATGACGTCACGCTGTTCCTTGAGGCCAAGAGAATCATCACCGCCACTCTTCAACACATCACGTACACCGAATTTCTTACAACCGTCCTTGGAGAGGTAATTACATCTATATAATATTCAAAAGACAAATCTAGAAATAAATTTTTCTCACAAAAATTTCGTACAGAAGAAATTGAACAAGTGGAAAATTACAATTAAAGTTTGCTGACTTAACATATCACACGATTTGAAGTTCTCACAACCGTTAATAAAGTGGTTTGTGTATGCGAAGCCAAAAAAATACAGATAAATTGTCGTCAAACAGGAGAAAGTGACTAAGTTTAAAATAGCGAAATTATTATGGGAACCATTTCAATGTTTGTAATTAATCTAAAAACTCTTTTACGCGTTCATATTTGGGTCGAAATGTATTAATATATATATATATTAATACATTCCGAGTAAAGATAAATAATTTATTACCGAAAATCGAGCCATAGATTTTGTCGATTAAGACTAAGTTACCATATATGTTTATATTAAATTTCATCTAGAAAAACAATACGCGGATAGGAAATAATTTCATATTAACATCATAATGTAGGGACAAACAGTAATTCAATGAACCTATCTGTGTGGGAAGCTTTGAAGAATTTGATTCATAAATAATATAATAGATAATAATAGAATATTTTACATTCCTTCTTAACAATAAATAAATTTTTTAATAATTAATTAATCATTATAAATTTTCTCAGTGATTTTTTTATATCATTCATAAAACGATATTTTATCTGAACTTTTAAACAGCGGATTGCAACCATGAAATTTCGTGCCAAATGGAACTTTTAATTTTCTTGATGTGTTCATTTTTTATATTTGTTTCAACATGTACGCATCGCATTTTTTCTAGCAATTTTTTTTCATTTTCACAAAAGTTGAAGTCAATATAAAATATTAATTCTCATCGAAAATACTCAAATATACTATAAAATAAAAAAAAAAACAATTAATGAAGCTAAAAATATTTTTTCAAATTAAAATGTGTTGATTTGTTTATTAAGTATTATATTTGCATAAAATATAAGCTTAAAAATCATAAATGAACTTTATGTTATTGTACATATAATGTTTTAAAGATTTATCTCAATGTATTAAATCCAACATAATGTTTTTTGACATGATCGAAATGTTATAATAGTGGCTTGAGTTAAGCTACTCCTTGAGTTTAATTCACACAGTACAAATGCAGACAAAACAAGTTTCAAGAATAATTGACTCAAATTTATTTGTCGTGCTTAGAACTTTTAACTATCATAATATACTATCACGACAGCGATATGACATCTTTTACTACGGGGTCTCTTATAAAAACTTATCTTTATAAACGTGATTTCTTAACTCTTGTGCTTATTCAAATAACAGCACGCTTATTAATGGGTACTGATTTAAACAAATGGTCCAATTACAGTATAATATAAATTGGATCAAGTAAGGTATGTTATTCTAAAAGCCAACGCCAATCATATATCATGAACAATCAAACCTCAAAAAACCACTAACACTATTTCATCAATCATGGCTTCTATAAATTTCATATCCATGTATTTTTTATTTTCAATGCATCATAAATGCAACATAGTTTTATTAAAATGATACATAGAGGATTGTAAATCACTTAACACAGTCAAAAATATCCGTCATGTAGATGTCACCAAACAAGTACTTAAAATTCTTCAATTTGATTCAATGGTAAAAATCATTAAAAATAGTTTCACCTTCTGTTACAAAATTTTAGTTAAGTTTCAGTTGTAGAAACTGTGTACGACTTCCATATGTTAAATTAGATATAAAATATTATATATATGTGTAGATTGATATTAAATTTCCATCATGCACCTTTATTCAGTCAATATTTTAAATTAAAATTTGAATTGTTTAGTCGAATATAATGGTTTTGAATCACTGCATTAATTCAAAGAGAGATCATGAGTAGCATTAAAGTAATTATTTATGAGTTCATGGCAATTGTGTGGTTAACATATTACACGTATTAAAACGAAATATCTTCATACAGAATCCGACTAGTATAATACATTATCGCGTAGTCCTTGATAATGGCATCTGCAACCGCTTCGATACGTTAAAAGTTGTTTTTACGAAACATTGGGCAGCAAAAACAGTCATTTAAAATTAATGCGGAACCTTTGCGTGTTAAACATAAGCTCCTGCAAATAAATAGTTTTCATTTTATAAATAGCATCACGAAAAATAAAAGATACATTTGGCATTACAACTAAATGTCAATGCTCTAGTATTTAAATCACGTGAGACAACTCAGAGAATCTTTTTATTTCTTCATTTCAGATCAACAGGATTTTAAAAATTATATTTTAAATGATATAAATTAGTAATATGATTACTAGCTAATTCAAGGCCTTTTTAAGCAGCCATATTTTTTTTCATCCAAATTAAGTGCATAAACGAGATGAAAAGTAATGAGACAGTTCATTTTAATAATTAAATCCCCGTTTACATATTTTTGGAAACACCGATTTCCAAATACAGTGTACTCTCGATTATCCGTGTATGAATTATCCGGTTTGCAGATTATTTGTGCCTGAAAATAAATATTTTTTAATTCAAATATAATCTGATTGATTTTTTTTTTATATAACGATAATGAGACGTATTAATGAATTGCGATCTTGAATATGCGCGTTGTTTGAAAAAAAGAACGAATTTAGCGATGTGTTTGTGTTTACGTAACTAATCGGTGAATTTTTTTAACCACTTGTGTATTTTGAATGTTCGCATATACCGCAATAAACATCAATTTATGGGACTAGAATGAGTCAAGAATTGAAATCCTTTGTACTCTACATGCGTTTCTATTTACATTTCCAGTGAAGTGCATAAACCAGTTCGAGTGCCAGCAGTAAATTTGTTAATTTCGATATTTATTGCCTATATTTGTCAGCTTCCGGGACTACGTTTGTTATTATGATAAAATATTATATTTTTACGTATTTTCTTGATAAATAATGTTTAAAAAAATTACATTGTATATATGATATTATATTCGAAAATAAAATAAAAAATTGATGTTTCGGATTATCCGTGTTTTTCAATTATCCGTGACCATCCTCCCCAGCATTAGCACGGATAATCGAGAGTGCACTTTAAATCGATAGAAAAACGTTGTCTATTTTTATCCGTCATTTTTTATTGATTCCTATGTTTTCCTTTCAATTTTAGGTGGCTATGTCTAAATCAGAACTTAGACCGCTAACCCGTGGACACTTCCAGGGTTATTCAAGCGCCAACAGAGCAGGAGTCTTCAATGAAGTAGCCATGACCGCGCTCCAAGCGTTCAAGTCCATGTTCCATTCTTCTTTGGTAAGTCAACACCAAAAATATTATTAATGCCAAATATTTTCGTATATTGACGAGTTAATACAACTATATAGAAGCAGTACTATCGTTGAATTTGATTTCAAAGTATTAAATTAGCTTGACACTAATGTTTGATAACAAAATAAGATCGCAACCCCAAACAAGATGGCCTCAAAGATTTATATTTTAATTATAAGCAAGTTTAAAACTCCAACTTCTTCCTCAGATCAACGAAACCGTGTCATTAGAGACTTTGCTCGCCACACCCGCCATGACTCCATCTCTTCACTTCCCCTCACCGCAAGGACTTCAGCCAGCAACGTCGTCGTCTTGGGACTTCGCAGCATTGCTCATCCATCGCGGTAGAGACCATGGCCTTCCTCCATACGTAGAGTTCCTCAACTTGTGTGAGGCGCAAGTTGATCCTGATGTCGAAGCACTCACTTTTGAGGATCTGGAGAAGGTCGGAATTGACAGAAATGGTCAGAAGTTGCTTCAAGAGCTTTACAAGTAAGTATTAATTGTGTTAGGATTAAGTCACTTTATTTAAGAAGTTGTTGTATTAAATCGCTTAAACTTTACAAACATCGATATGTTTTACAACTCGAGGTTTGCTTTTTGTATTTTGGCATCTCCAGACATTTATATATGTAATAAAAAGATGTTTGTTCACGATTGGGAAAACATACGGGTTTCTGCAAAATTAAAACTATTATTTTTTTTATTTTGTGCGATACTCTCTCTTCGCTATCATAATCTGTCAGAAAATAAAATTTCTTTTTTCACGAAATCGTCATCTCTTAAAAAAATTCGCGAAGTATTTTATCCTAAAATGAAAATTATATTCTAATTCGTATTATTTGTGATGTAGTTATTTAAGCAGCCCCCTTCTTGGTCACAATTTATCATATTATTACAAGACCTTGTGAACTGACGACATTATATTTCTAGGTCCTAAGAATTCGTTTTGAACTTACATAATATCATATATTGGTACCAGTATAACAAACTGTTTTACATACGTTGAACGTATTGCTATTTGCTAACCTATATTTGGAAAAGAAATTTTATGACGTTTCTGTTTTTATTCAAATACATTTCTTCAATACTTGTACAAAGTAAAATAAATATGATGTCTGAATTGTAAATAAGTGAAAAAAATTATGATATTATTTTATTGAATATTACATTATCTAATAAGGATTTCTAAAGAAACGCGTAATATCGTTCTGAGCCGTGATGCCAACAGTAATTATTCTTTCGCCAAAATAGTAAATTTTCCATGAGAAAATAAAATTAATTTAATACATATTCTTAACCATAAATCATTGCCGCCTTTAGTTAATTTAATATTTTAATGTCGGTAGCATCAGTTAATTGTAATCGAAATTCGTTCGAAACTGTTTTGCCAAATAACCTTAATGGCTCTTTGTTATTTATTTTTTTGTTTGTTTGCTATATAATAAATTCGCTTTTAGCGTTAATAGCATATAGGATAGAGTATATTCGCTAAATTTGAACAAATAACACCCCGATAAACTTGTTTTTCAGCCTTGTAAAATAATTCCAAGATGTCCTTTATAATGTGATGTCAAATTTATTATATTTTGTATTATGTAACGCGCTCGTTTAGAATCAAATATTAATTTTGTCGCCCCAAAACCAGAAGAGATAGCACTTGTGGCATTTTGGCGATTTAGAGGTGTGAATACAATTCCATTCGTATTGTATCCATCTACGTGATTGACACACGAAAGAAAATTTACAAATAAAGTCTATTTAAATACAATTACACAATTGAAACCTAAACACCAAATCAAGTATATTAAATACCTTTTTTTCTTCTAAGTCTTTTAAGTTGAACGACGAAATTATAAATAGTTCGGTTTTTTAAAACATCCGAACTAAATCATATCTGTAAACATTAAAATTGAAAGAAATAGCATATATTGTATATCAATATTTGACTAACTACTCACGGTGCGATCTAAACCTGATTTAAAAATATTTAAATATATTTTTCAAACTATATTACCACTCTAGAAACATTGAATATACATGTACTCATTTTTGCACAAGTTGTGCGGCCGAAATGTGCTGTAGGATTATAGTTTAAATTAAACTAGAAAAGAATCAAGTTTTATGTCTTTTCAAACAACCAATAATAAATTTCTTCAAGAAGTAGGGGTTCACTTAGTTATTTATCATAATATGTCACTTAACGTTTAACTCGTTACGAATAAACATCCCCTAATCTTATTCCTTACCACATCAGCATTAAATGCTTTCAAATAATCATCCTAAGCATCTCAGTTATAAATATATTGTTATTTATTTACTTGCACTCTATGTAAGCAATTAATTTTTTTCATTTTGCTAATAATTGTTTTCATTCAAGAATTTAATAGTTATACCTGACATATAAATAAATCTGAGGTTACACCTTATCGTTATATGTATTGATTTCGTTGTATTGCTTTCTTTCAGTAACGTTCAAGATGTCGATCTTTTGGTTGGATCAGCTCTGGAGAAACCAGTAGATGGAGCTCTGATGGGGCCGACTACAGCTTGTCTCCTGAAGAAACAGTTCATCAAACTGAGGAACAGCGACAGGTAAACAACGAATGCCCAATTTATTACCCATTAGTAATATTTTCCAAAATTAATAAATAAAGATAAGTTACACTTACTTATTATGAAAATTAATAGTTCAAATTATATTGGATAGATTAGTTTGATGCTATATAATATAATATATTTGAATACACTATTCAAAGATCGTCTAAATTTTGAATATTGACAATTGCTAGTGAATCATTGAATGAAAGTCAAATTTAAGAATATAAGAAATGCAAGTATTTCTATTAGTGTCTTGACATGAATGCATATTTTTTTTGTTAATTGAATATAGTATATTTTATGCTTTTCGATAGAATCGAGACGATATTTAATGAACTACAATATATTATACTGATAATACAATAATAATGATACAAAATATATGCGAGATATAAAGCTGTAATTTTCGGAATCTAACAAAACTTGAAATTGAACACTGCGATTGAATTTATTTTACAGATTCTGGTACGAAAACGACCTTCCGCCATCATCACTGTCTCCCGAACAGCTTCAGGCTATTCGAAGAGTAAGCCTCGCTGGTCTTCTTTGCTCCACGAACCCAACATTAACTCAGATTCAACCCAAGGCATTTGTCATCGAAGATACATACCTGTAAGCAACCATTTCTTTAACTCAATTTTATCAATGCTAACTTAAAATGCTTTGCATTTAATGCCAGGTTGATTTCTTGACACATACATTGTTAGATCTCGAGTCCGTTATTCTAGACATTTATTCATTTTTATTACATATCGCTTACTGTATAAAGCAACATTCACGCTGGACATTTATTTTAATAACATGATATTTTTTTTCTTTCTTCAGGAATACTGCTCAATCTTGCAATCAGCATCATCAATTGGAATTGTCCGCATGGATGGATCAAGACCATATGAACATGGGAGAGATCTCTGGAGAAATGCTCATGAGCGCCGTCGAAAAGGCTAAGCAAGACATGGTTGAGAGGAAGCGCTTAGAGTATGAATTATGGGAACAATGTATGTAAATAATATATGACAGATAATATTTATAAATTCGGCACTTTACGTCATCAAAATCCTAACAAGGATAGTTATTAGGTTGAGTCATAAAAAAACTTCCATTTTTTTTCATACACATATTCTGCAGTAACATTTAAAAAAACTTAAAACTAATCTAAAACATATTCTCCAGTTTTTAATATACCTTGCTCCCATTTGGTCCTCAACTTGTCAATACCCTCCTCATAAAATTTGGCAGGCTTTAATTGGAAAAACTCAAGGAGAGCCTCATTTACTCCCTGTTCTGAAGTGAAGCTTTTTCTATTCAAAATTTTTTGTAAGGAACAGAAAAGGTGGTAATCTGTTGGTGGTAATACGTTAATAAGTTTTTTGAGAGCTACATTGTTCTTTTAAGGATCTTAAAGATAACTCTCGGTCTAGCTACAATTCTATTTTTACTATTGTAATATACAGCTTTTTCTAAAAAAATCGTTGAAATAAGTACTATAAGATGATCATAATTATGTTCCACATGGGGAATAGAAATGATTAACTCCATAAAACATTTGACTGCATTATTGTTCTCTCAATAGATTTGGAAATTCTTCGATACCCTTCATCGTCATTAATATTTATTGTCGAATAATTTAAATGAAACTAATTTCATGGTTGTAATACCCAAGTTGTGATATATAGTTTATCCGTTATGTGATTCACAGCTGGTGGAGTCGATCCTAAGTCTCCTGCTGGTACAGCTGCGTCATTTTCCAAGGCCAACAAAAATGCCCTTCTTCTCGCAAACACATCTCTCTTCTTCGAATACGCTACCAATGAAATTATGAACAGTCTTATGGGGTAAGTGTAAAATTGTTTGTTTATCGTCTTCAAATTCATTAATTCAAAAGTAAACTTTTATATTTAACAATTACAATGGAAATCTTTTGACAGCATATAAATAATTGATTAACATTTTAAAAAAAACATTTAGTTAACTAAGTAGTTTTGCATTTAACTGGCGAAATTAAAGAAAAAACTTACAAATATTATAACTTTTTGTGACAGATCCCAATACCATTGGTCACGCTGTACCCATCACCACACATCACGACTTCAAACTTCTCTTACATGGTCTATTGCGAAACGTAACAACGTTATGCGTGTTTCAATTTGTTCAAAAACGGGGCCTACAGTTCCTTCTAACAGGTCTTCCAGCTTGGCCGGTTAGTTTAAAGACCAATATGTAGACGCGGCAATATAATTCATGATGCTAACCACATCCTCTGGGAATTTCCGGATATGGACAAAGAACGGAAAAAAATTGCTCAAGACGATACGACTGTAAAATCTTATTGAAATGTTTTCTTTGCAGACAACGCAGACGCAAGCGTCAAATTTTCGACAGCAACGTCTTAGGTTTTGCACCAGGCAGTGACTTTGCCGACGCCTTACAGAGCGTTGACGTTAGCGGCTTCTTACAGCAACAAGGAGGTCTTGGGGGTCTAAATGGACTTGCGCCTAGGCTCGAAGCTGCATGCGACGATCTCGAACAAGCTTGCGATCCCGCTGTGCCCTTCAGAACTTTCACTGGACACTGCAATAATCTGAGGAATCCAACTCTCGGAAAGAGTTTGACCACTTTTGCCAGGTTGCTGCCTCCGGTTTATGAAGACGGTATGAAGATGCCATTTTTTATTATTTTAACTCGAGAGATTTTGAGCAAACGTGATGCGAATTTTGAACCACTATATCACTCGACAAGAACTTACCTCATTGTTATTTTATGCATAAGATCTCAAATTGAATAATGAAAAAAATATTAAGTAAATCGATAATTACAATATACACTTAAACATACAAAAAAATTATAATGTATTCATTGAATTGGCATTCAATTGGTAGAACTCAATTATAACACGGTGAAAAAATAGCAATGTATTTTAGTTCTACAAAATTATTTTTAAAAATATAGTTGATAGCTATTACGGTTCACGCCATCGTCAGAACTATGCTTAAACTAACATTTGCTTATCTATATATAGCTGTGTAGAAAAGGTACACAATACATCTTCTCTCGTGTTTTTACGGCCTAGCTTGTTTCTTTCTCGCAATAAAACTAAATTTTTCAAAAATAGTAAATGCAACTAAAAAATGCGACTATGACAATAAGTTTACATGTGGCACGGAAATGGTCTATTACGGAAGCAAATCAAACCCCTTCCCCCCGTGGAGAGGTTTAATTAATGGGCTAGACAATATATTAGTTTCTTCATTAAGAATCCTTTGTGATAGTTGATGTCTATTGATTTCCAGCTGTTCCAAAGCGGTCATCCTACGACCTTTACTGCAAAGATTCATACATTTAGGCGCTGACTTTGAATTTATATTATGTGATTCCTTTATAAATTATAATGTGTAGATATGAACAAAAAAAATCTTCTGATTATCGTCAATAGAAAGGTTGAATAAATACTTAACAGATGGTGACATTTCTCAAGCTATCATCAACATTCATCAATACAACATTGCATTTATATTTCAACAATATTCTCTCATTCCAGGTGTATCCAGACCTCGTTCAACATCAGTTACAGGAGCACCTCTTCCGTCTCCTCGTGTGATTTCCACAGTCATCCATCCTGATATCTCCAACTTGCACACCCGTTACACACTCATGGTGATGCAGTTTGCTCAAATCCTTGACCACGATCTCACCATGACACCAATTCACAAAGGTAAGCAATTTATACATTGTATGCACGCTTCATCAAAAATGCCTTTAATACTACCTTGTATGCAACCATAAATATGTATGGTTTATAGCTTTTTGATTTCAGATTATTTATCAGAACTTTGTTCGTATATACAGTGTACTCTCGATTATCCGTGTATGGATTATCCGGTTTGCGGATTATTATTGCCTGAAAATAAATATTTTTTAATTCAAATATAATCTGATTGATTTTTTTTCTATAACGATTATGAGACGCATTAATAAATTGCGATCTTAAATATGCGCATTGCTTGAAAAAAAGAACGAATTTAGCGAAATGTTTGTGTTTACGTAACTAATCGGTGATTTTTTTTTAACCACTTGTGTGTTTTGAATGTATGAATGTTGGCATATACCGCAATAAACATCGCAATTTACGGGACTAGAATGAGTCGAGAATTGAAACCCATTGTACTTACTCCACATGCATTTCTATTTACATTTCCAGTGTTGCCTATATTTGTCAGCTTCCGGGACTACGTTTGTTATTATGATAAAATATTATATTTTTACGGTTTTTTTGTGTTTTCCTGATAAATGATGAATATATTATATAAACATTGTGTTAAAAATTTGTATTGTGTATATGATATTATATTCGAAAATAAAATAAAAAATTGATGACTCGAATTATCCGTGTTTTTCAATTATCCGTGACCATCCTTCGCAGCATTAGCCCGGATAATCAAGAGTGCACTGTATATACGATTATATCGTACAATTTGTATGAAACTATATTCTTTATTGTAACGGGGTTTATCTAGTAAATTTCAATTCACTCGATCAAGTATTCAGAATAATTGCCGTCAGACATTGAACAGTGTCAACCCTTTAGAATCAAAGGAATCTATCTTTTTTTTTTCATTAATTTACAAGCGAACCCAAAAAAGGCCTCCCATGTAAAAAAAATATATTTTCATTAAAATAGTATTGAACCATCCCTGATTGATTGATTCTTTTCATGTATTGTAGTTATATTGCAACCTATGTTATTCCAAGTCAAATGCAATACTAAAATAAACTCAAAATTGTTTCAAATTGAGATATGTTTTTTAACCCTAAGTGGCCAATAGACAGAAAATAAATAATAATTGAAAATTACTTCAACAGGTTTCCACGAGTCAATCCCCAACTGTCGATCCTGCGACTCACCTAGAACAGTTCATCCTGAGTGCAATCCGTTCCCCGTACCTCGAGGAGATCACTACTATCCTGAAGTCAATGTGACCAGCGGTGAAAGACTTTGCTTCCCGTTCATGAGAAGTTTGCCCGGACAACAGACATTAGGTATGTTTCACGGAAGTCATTTTCCTTGATTTCAAATATAAAGCAATTTTTTCAATTGTCACTGGTTCTTCCTGCCACGTGGTGGTCACACATTATCTTTAAAGTTTTAATCATTCATAGATCACAAATTAACAACGTGATAAAAAGGTGATTTTAGACTCAACAGTAAGACAGTAATTAATGATATCGACTGAAGGTGCTTGATGGAATTTCAAAATCAAATTTGAAGTGTTATAACTGTATACGATTACTCATGTTTTGTCACTAACGACCCGGGTTTTGCCTTCCGGCATCTTCAGGCATTCTATCACCGGAACTGACGTAAAATAAGCAGTTAGCATCGTCTATATACCAAAGTTAATAATTACGGGTACACACTTACCCCAAGACAAGCAGTAAATTACAGCTAACACAAATATAATAATAATTAACACAATTGCCTGTGATGTTAGTTGATTAATATTGGTTGAAAACCCCCTTTCAAGAATGACTCATTGACAAGATCGTTAATGAAAATTAAAAACATGTGGAATCGTTCAAAGTTATAACAATTCAAATTTGAGTAAAACAGTACAGTGGAACCTCGATAAACCGTTCTCGCATAATACGTTTTCCCAGCTGGAACGCTTATTTTTTATAGTCCCGCCAAACTCCCATAAGAACAATGTTAAATAATCCCGCATTGACTGTTTTTATTGCATTTTTCTCCGTATCTCGGCAAGCGAGTTTGCTACAGCCGTGTGCAGGTGTTATGTCTAGATACGTTGGAATCCGCTGTACATGTTAGACATAACGTATTGGACGCATGTGCTATTTTTTTGGGTTGAAATCCACCACATGCGTAGTATTGTTTATGATGCAAATGTACAAATGAGTTGTTTACAATTCATGGTAATAATGATTACATTACATAGAAACAGTACATAGAAACTTTTAGTCACAAGTTTAGTAATAAGTCTTTGTTCCGATTAAAGTGCGAAATAACAAAGAAACAAACTAACATAAAGGACTTTTTTAAAAATAAATTTTATATTCAGTATGTACAAGAAACTAATAAATAAATGTTTTTTACGATTTTACTTGTTTATTATTATTTGAAGCTTTCCCGCATTCACCGTTTCCCGCAATTACCGTAATTTTTTCAGGGTCCCTTGGAAAACGTAAAATTGAGGTTTCACTGTACTTAAAATGGAGTAGTCTAGAATTATTTATAATTATTATGTTATATAATCGAGGTATTCAAACATTGTCAAACATGCCTAAAATGAAAAATTATTTTCCATATAGTACCCAAACTAACTATAGATTAAATATTGGTAACTAATATTATTTTTTATCCGGTACAGGTCCACGTGAACAAGTAAACCAAAACACAGCTTTCTTGGACGGTTCGATGGTGTATGGAGAAAACAGTTGCATCGCTCGTTCACTGAAAGGATTCAACGGAAGACTGAACTCAACAATTCATCCCATCAGAGGAAAAGAACTTTTGCCAAGAACTGACAAGCATCCTGAGTGCAAGACTGCGTCAGGATATTGCTTTAGTGCCGGTAATAAAATTAAGCTCACTTGAATAATAAATATCAATCACACTTTACCATCAATACCTTTTTAAGTAGATTCTTTGTGTGGGTCACAACAAAATCATACATTACAATATTCAACAAAAAAAAACTGTACAAACTGTACATGTTTGTTGTGAACAACAATCTTTCTTATATTTCAAATTATTTTTATGTTTATGAATGTGATTTATGTGTCTTTAAAAGTGTGAAAAATTATTTTCATATTCTTTTATCGGGCTTTGCACATTATGAGGTGTATTATGGTGTATGTTGATATTTTTCGTTAGTTTTCAACAAAACGGAGACTTATTGGTTTTACCCACAAATACTCTTATATATTAAATTTAATATTAATTGATTAATTTTGTTTAAAAAACAAATATTCCTGTAGAAGAATCCCTGTTGAGTGTATACAATGATTATTATATAATTTTTGTTTTTTTCTTTAACCCGATCGGCGCGTCAGTTTTTCATACAAACAAAATCGGTCCGCGTTGCTATTTTTCAAAATGTTCTCTTTCCACATAGAGCTATAAATACACCAATAAAAAATAATTGGGTTGGCTTTTAAGGAAGCTAGATGCATTAGAAATGTTTTACAATATTAAAACACACAAAGAAATGTCCTATGTTGTCACAATCACCTTAACAAATATATCCCTAACAAATAACTAACTCATAAATTGCCATTACCGTGACGTAACGAGGCAACCAATCAAACTCAAATGAACAAGCGCCATTACTGTCACGTGTCATGGAGTGTCACATTGCAATGCCGCGTGATTGGTGTAAAGTTCAGGGCGAAGTTAGACGCGAGTTTAGCATGCAGTTTCAAACTGATTTGGTGAGATCGGAATAAATTTGAAGGTTTCGAAAAATCGATGTTTTAAGCATTTAAACCTAATACTTATGACGATTTTATAAAGGTAGTAGTATCAGGACGAATTGGGCGATATTTTAAAACCAAAATCAGTCCTATATGCAAAAGATTGCCGGCGTTACCGACGTTTTAATGTTCGCGTCCTAACGTCTGGGGCGCTCGCGTACAGGCCTTGCACATTGCCGTCCCATACGTTGGGGCGTTAGCGTGGAAGAGATTAAATAGTTGATTCACTGTTATAGATGATTTATCTTCAATTTCTATTATTACTCCGGATGTATTTGACAAAATATGTTCATTTTCTTTTAAGGTGATGGTCGTGCATCTGAACAACCTGGACTGACCGCTCTCCACACAATGCTGATGCGTGAACACAACAGATTAGTAGAAGGTCTTCGCGGAGTTAACCCTCATTGGGATGGTGAAACCCTCTTTGGACACGCTCGTCGTATCCATATTGCTCAACTTCAACACGTCACATACAATGAATTCTTGCCACGTATTCTCAGTTGGAACGCAGTCAACTTGTATGGATTGAAGCTTTTACCCGCAGGTAAGAATTTTGATAACATTGTTTCAATAAAAATTTCATATTTGAAATGAATTTCCACTTAGTCGCTGCAGAATCCATCGTAAAATATCATATTGGATTTGAGATTTATAAACTGATAAGTTTATAGTAATCACTTTTTAGAGATTAACTATCACCTCTCGATGGACTGCCACTATATCGAAATAATAAAACACAATGTTTACTTCTATTTCCTTATTTTTTTAGTATTAATATTAGGACTGGAAACCACGGAAACAAATCAGATGGATAAGTTGTTCATTGAAATGCTCTGCACTAAAAGAATGTCCGCCTTCTGCTATTCATTTCAATAAAAATACAATTGAACATTAATTTTGGTCAGGTTTTAAAAGAAAATATGAACTTTGTCAGGCATCGCTACAATTTTAGATGTAAATATTTGCTAATACCTGCATTTACTGATCATAATATTTTTTCAGTCTATGTATTCAATGATCTTCAACACTAAAAGCTGTAATCTCTTCTCTGCCTGCTTGCTGTGTTTTTGACTGAATTTAGTGGCTGTGACCATTTTAAAATCATTCAATCTTAATCAATTCCCTTCAAAATTATAACTGTCTTTCATAATTACAGGATACTATAAAGAATATTCACCTACATGTAATCCATCAATTGTCACCGAATTTGCTGCTGCTGCGTTCAGAATTGGTCACTCCTTGTTGAGACCTCATTTACCCAGACTGTCTCCTACATATCAACCCATCGAACCGCCAATTCTTCTCAGAGACGGATTCTTCAAAGTGGATATGTTCTTGCAGGTTAATATTATTTAAATTACCACAATTTTTTTACTAAGCTATCATTTAATACCATTTAAATACTCAGTCTGGAAATACAACCATTTTTTAAATACTTTTCTATTTCAGCCATCGATGACAGAAGAGCTGATCCGCGGATTGACCTCTACTCCGATGGAAACCCTCGACCAATTCATCACTGGAGAAGTAACCAACCATCTCTTTGAAGACAGAAAGATTCCATTCTCAGGAATCGATTTGATTGCCCTGAATGTGCAGAGAGCTCGTGATCATGGAATTCCTTCATACAACAATTACAGAGCGCTCTGCAATCTTAAGAGAGCATCATCATTCGAAGATTTGTCCAGGGAAATCCCACCAGAAGTCATTGCCAGGTATTTATTATTGTTCACGTTATCTGCATAAAGTATAATAAATAAAGCATTGGTTTTTCAATAAAGACCAAAATTTCCAGATATTAGTTGTTAACATTTATACATCATTTGATCTTACGAACATCACGAATGGTTATAAAACTAAAAATGTTTCTTTCATAACAGGTTGAAACGCATCTACGCTACAGTTGATGATATTGATCTCTTCCCTGGAGGCATGAGTGAGAGACCACTACAAGGAGGTTTAGTTGGACCAACTTTCGCTTGCATCATAGCAATCCAGTTTAGACAGATCAGGAAATGCGATAGATTCTGGTAAGAACAATGTGTTTTTCTAATATTTCATAGATATATAATATTATTTTAAGAATTTTCACAGTGTTTCACTTCATAAAACATTAGTCTCCATTCACTAATCAGCATGGATTAAATCATTTAATTTGATAATTTGAATGTTAATGTTTTTTGATGGCAAACTCTATGACTTTTGATGAACTATGAATAATTAGTATCAAAACAATCTCAACAAAGCAATGTCTGATGTTTGATTACTCTTTATAGGTATGAGAACGAAGATGCAGGAGCAAGATTCACCGAAGCTCAGATGTCCGAATTAAGAAAGACAACACTCGCAAAGATGATGTGTGAAAACTTCGATATTCAATCCGACATTCAACGCGCGGCATTCGATTTGCCAAGCAACTTCTTGTAAGTAGAAACTTATATTTTTTTATTAATATTTAAATTCCAACCACTGTTATAATGGATTAGAAAAAAAAGTTTATGAACAAATACTAAATGTTAATGTTTTATATTACAGGAATCCCCGAGTTCCTTGCCACTCACTGCCCCAGATTGATCTATCCGCATGGAGAGAGAGCACTGCTCAGGGATGCCAGATTGCTGGAAGAAATGTTGCAGTTGGAAACTCTGCTTTCCCAACACCCTGCACATCTTGTATTTGTACAAATGAGGGGGTGAGATATTTTTTCACAATAAATTTTTAGCCATTCTATAAGTAATGAAATCACATTTTTGATTTCAGTACTCTGTACTTTACTTCTATATCTTCTTTTTCCCGTAGTTTCGATCAGACAAATGGGAAAGAATTTATCAATCAAAGATATCTTTGCTCTCGAGTCTATAAATTGATTTAAAAAGAAATTTCTAAAAATTGTCGTTTATAGGATTCGAACATGTGAATACCAAAGTTGAAGCTTCTGTTGTTGGCCACAGACAACATGCCTGTCATAATTAATTAGAATTACTTAGTCCAATATAATAATTTTCATCACAGAAAAGTTCATAGACATTTAAATTTTTTAGCATGTTATGTTTGTAAACCAAATTCAAATGAAAAAACTAACCACGTCTTTATTTATGATTAGGCCCAGTGTGCGTCACTTCGCATAACTGACTGCGCTCAACTTCAACGTGAATGGTCTCGCGATGCCATCCTCCGTGATGACGTTTGCTCCGCACAATGCGGAGGATTCGTTCTTGGATCCGGCGGATTAGCAGTATCTGGATCTGCAATCACAGAAGACCTCATTCCGCCGCCTCAACGACAGGGAAGGCGTAATGCATTCGCAGGGTTTAAGGTTCCGGATTTAGCACAGTTTATTGCCAAGTAAAGTGTCAATTTTGTGAGCGCTAATGTCTTGGAAAGGACCATTATAAAGTTGAAAGTTTACGCATCATCTAGGAAATTTTATTCATGCTGTTTTAATTACCTACTGAAAATTCTGCATCATATCACTTTAATGTATATTAACACTACGTCAAATCCCACAAAGGGGTCAAATTTAAGGCCAGTAGTTTGTGTGCAACACTGCAACTCCGGTCATATTAAATACCAATAAGATTGCTCGTGTAATACTGAAGAATTCAGTTGAGCATTTGTGTTGTGATAATTAATAAAACCGGCAATGCAAAATACTGCCAGCACATGTCCAACTAGTCTAATCTCTATTCACAGAGTGATATGTTTGCAAATTCATTTCACGTTTTCCAATTTCATAGTTGAACAATATTAATTTATTGTGTTACACGAAAGTACTAATTTATATTCATGAGATAATGAATACCATTTTTAATAAATTTGGATTTTGTATAATTTTGCCAATGTGCCTTAATGTCTTGGAAAATCAAAAACATATGTAAATAATACCTATATTTAATAATTAATTTAAGTTAGTTTGTATTCTATTACTGACATCATTTAATGACAATAAAGTTGAATAGATATTTATATTTCTTTGCATTTTAAATAAAATTAATATAAATATCTATCAAAAGATTGTTATTATATCTTTTACTGTAGATATACATTTTTTACTACATTTTAAATCAATAGAGAAGTTCTTCTTTATGGTTATCATTTTTAGATCTGGCAAGTTGTCGGATGACTTGAAAACTTTCTACAACTAGGAGAGAGTCACTTGTTAAATTATTACACTGCAGTTTTACAATTATTTAAATGTTATTTAAAAAAACAGGTATAAAATCAATTATTTTAATGTGCTACATTTCATTTGATTATTATTGATTATAAAAATAATTTAGCTGTCAAAATCAGTGGAGTGCTATAGATATATAATCATAAATCAAGCTTTATGAAAGATATTTGTACATTACGAATTTCACTTCAATCACTTCATCATAATATAACATAGAGAAATAACTAGCTTTATTTTTTTTTTAAATATAAATATGGACTTGTGAATAAACACGCACATTAAAACAACTATGGAAAATACTAAAACAAATTTAGTTATTTTATATGAGGGCAGTGAGTAAACAACCTTTGTATTTGAATACAAAAAATTACAATGAAAGCAAAGATCTCACTAATTGTACATAATAATGAGGTTTTGTATTGGCTCCAAGAACGTTTTTACAAAAATATTGTGAATAAATAAATGTCTTGTTTTCATTTTTCAGCCTTTCAAAATAAATACTATTGAGGTGTTCAGTATGAACATCTAGTTGATCGTATGATTTAGTTTTAAGACTTTAGCTTAGATTATTGAAGTTCATTAAACTTGACACATAATTTGGATAACTTTGCCAATCAGGCTAGTTTTATGCCACTATTAGAAATATAACTCGATTTATGACAAAATACAACACTAATGTTGGTATGACACCATTTTTTCTTGTAGTGGAATAAAATAATACAAACTTTTATTTCAATTCATATTTTTATTTTACATTTCAAACCATAACAGTTACTAAGCACGTCATTTAAGGCTTCATTGTGTGCATTGTGCTTAGTTATATGTAAAATTTTTAGTCATAATATCAATATAAATCATATGCCTACTTCCTAATTATTATAAAAGTAATAAATTCCTTTATTTATTTACCCTCCGGATACAGAAGAAACTTGAATACGTGAAAATACTACAATACACTTATATTTAATTGAAAATAGTTTATTACCATAGCAAGTAATGTACCTTTTGTAGTAATTTTTAAGTACCTTTTCTTTTCTTGATTTTATTGTTGCATAACAATAGTTTTAGATATTTAAATCTTCCTGGAAACAATTTGCAACTACTGGCAATATATGTTTTTAAATAATTAGTGATAATATATTCATTCTTCCAAACACTGTGTCAATAAATTTTCATGATCTTTCTAATTTATTTTATTATCACACACTATTACGAATGGAGGAAATGTTTTTGTATAAAATCTTTTTATTTCCTTTTTTATTTCGACTTGACTTGTAAATCGGTAAAATTGTAACTTCCATTCTTCTCATCTCTGAATATTACACTATCATAACATATTTGTTGATATTTTGTCAAATACTTCCTGTAACATCATTCCATTAAAATGTGTTATTTTTTTGGACTACAATCAAAAATCAAACCTCTTGAAAATTATCTTACAATTGTTACGCAACTATACTGTCTTTCTTTTTGTCAGAGATATACAAATTTAATGTAAGTATTTAATCTGATAACTAAAAATAATGGGTTAGTACTAAAGAAACAACCATGCTAAACCAAGAAATGATTTTTACTTATAAATGAAAGGTATAAGATTTCCAAAAAAAAATTTGATTTACTTTCATAATATTCAAAATTTTATTTTGTTGTTATTTTATATCTCTTCCTTGATTGAAAACAAACAAAATCTAAGTGGGAAGAATATACCCATAGTCTAATTGATGATTAAACCAGCATTATTTTTCTGAATCTGACAAAAATGCTTTTTATCTTAAATAGATTTTATACAAATTCACACCTCGTCTGTTAAAATAAATAGAAACCTGCGACTATTAATACAGTAATTATTTACTTCAGCAGAATAGTAATTTTCTACAGTGCCATCAATAAAAATATACCATTGTCTTATTGACCACTGTTTTAGTAGGTAACCATTTGTAAAGCAGGTATTTTTAATACTATAAGATGTAATTATTATTTTTGTATGCATGTAGAACTTATTTTTTTTTATGTATGTGCACTATTATTTAGTTTGTAAATAAAAATAACATTAAAACAAGAATCTTCTTTATTTAATTTTTCATTCAAGAGTAGTAATTCTCTACTGCAATATTTTATTTAGAACTAAGTTGCTAATCAGTTGATAATGTTCGTGATGAACGATACCGATTATGATCAGAATATCTATTGTGGAAATAGCATTGAAAAATTTGTTTTTGAAGCTGGTTTTGTACCCTTGTGTAGTATTTTTATGTCTCGATGTTAAAAATTTGCTGGGGTTTTTTCACCATTAAACTAACAATAAAAATATAAGTAGTTATCTGATTATTATGATCAACCCTCATTACATAGTCATCGAGTCATGTTTCCTAAATTTGAATGTCCTTATAACCAAATCAGTAAGTACTTAGGTATTAAAATTATTTCAGATATATATTTACCTCATAGCCTTAAGGTCTATACTTTTCCTCTTTAATTCCTACGTGACACAGACTGATTACTGACAATTATTTCCATTGCATCCGTGTGATAAAATTCCTGAGGATATCAAAAAGCAAAAACCGAGTCACAAGTGAAAAATATGTGAAAGTGTAGAGTTAGAATGATTCAAATTCATTGCTATATATTTTTAAACATTCATTATGAATATTCTACAAACAATTGAAAATTGCCAGCTGATAATCTGAAATGCAATAAATTACACCCAGCCACAGTAGACTCCCTCAAAACACTCTTTCCGGTAACACTTACAGATGTTCCCAGACAACCGTATTACTGGAAAGATGTACTGTATTTAATTTGATTATTAAACTGACTATATTGAATAATATGTAGACTTAAATTTTACATTCAATAGTTTAATTAGTGACTATCTAATATCAGTAAATAACTTTGTTATATATGACAGATGTTCAACTTATTATTTATTAACTCTTATTTTAGCTATTATTATAAGAATTGAATAATTATATATCTTGTATTCAGCTCATGGAGGAAATATAGATTTTGAGGTTAACAGACAAAAATGCATCAACTTCTAAATTTTCTCCAATCATTCTAGTTATCGAAGCAGTAGTTTGGCACCAAATCTCTATAAATCTGATGTTTTTGGCCTGCAACCAAATTTGTCAGTATTTGATCCCAGGTAAAACTTTGACCGAGGATTGCATGTAATGGTGTCATGCATATAAAATCACTTTTAAGCAAGTTAGAGATTATCATCCTAACGTGCAAACTACCAATGCAATTGAAAATCAAAAAGAATGATGTAGACAATCATGAGTATCGGCTACTCAAAATAGACTAAAGATAGAATAAAATGGTTTTATTAGCCCTCTGACTGCAATATCTCAACAGTTGAGACGGCTGATTGCAGTGTGGTCATAATCAACATTTAAAAATATGAGAAATTTATCTGTATCAAATTTTTTACGTAACAACTATTTTTTGGACTGAAATAATGCCTGATTTTTCCAGATAATCTCCGTAAATTTGTTTAATACTAACACTAGTCAATCAATTTTTAAATATTCAGTGTTGAAATATCATACATAAATTTATGTTGCTCAGTAGGAAATGGGTTAATCAATACACTATTGTAATATTTGTGGATTACATCAATGTTTGCTGGATATTATTAAAATTTTATCTGGAATTCATGACAATGAATTGAATTAAATAATATTAATGAATAAAATTGAGAATTTATTGAAAAAAACCAAACATTATTCTGAAAGATTTTTATATTATGATACATAAAACACTTATAGTCATATATATAAAGTTTTGGAGTCAATGATTATCTCAGAATTCTTATTTTTAAAATGCTTACATGATATACAAATTTTACAATGTTTTATTCAAAAGGCCGCATAGTTACATATAGCAATATCAGTGAATAATTTGAGCAAATCTGATGTTCTATTGATTAAAAAAAAAAAAAACACTTATTACATAAACTAATTTGGCATCTCTAGAATGTGATCTAATACTTGACTCCCTCTCCTTTCAGACAAAGGCATAATCAGAAAAAAACCCTTCAAGTGGTGAATTTATAACATATGTGCCAAATACTCAATCTTTATAATAATGTAAAAATAAATAAAACTGGTCGAAGTGTTGTCCGTGAAAATTTTATATTTGATTCAAAATATTTTACACAATATTATTTCATCAAATGGGTTTAAAAAACACAAACAATAAATAAATAACCAATAATAATTTAACCGTAATTACATACAATAAAAAATAACGGAAATCGCACTGGGGAATTCCTTACACTCCCGTCATTGTTTTGGTAAACTATCAACACAGCAATAATTACGAAAGAAAATATTGTCACTTTAACGAGTGAAAATTAATATTTATACTAATTAAGACAGAAATTAAAACTTGCATCAAATTCTCTTCAGCAAATCTATTATTAAAATCAATTAATAATGCGGATGATTTTTGTCATTCATTCGCTCAAATTATTGTTGACTCTAAAAAACTATTCTGTTCAGAATTCGAAAATTCTTTGAAACAAAAAAAAAACATTTGTAGTTTCGTTGTTTAGATTTTGACTGGTAGCTAATGCTAAGCTAAAATAATTCTTGAATCAATTACCGATAGAAATTCAAGAAAAGTAATTCAATGGGTTAAAAATTACTTCAACATAATACTCATAAGCTTCCATTTCAATATCTGAACATGGTGTTTTCATTTTTATCTCTCTTCATTTTGAAAACGCAAAGCTTTAAAAAACGACATTTTGATAATATTAACACTTGCAATTTTGTAGAAAATTTGCAATATATATTTTTACACTCGCAACATCACAAAATAATATTTTAATATTATAACATTCACAAGTCTTAATAAAATTATATACGCAGCACTGAGAATCAGTTATGTTTCATTAAAGTTTTTTTTTGTTATTTTTATATTTATGTTTATTATTATTTTAGAAACTTGTTTAATTTTTATTAATGTATTTATTGTTATACATTAATTTAAGTCATCATTTCAGTCACGGAAATGTTCGTAAAGAAATAATAATGCGGTTGAAGGAGTTTTGTATGCGTTACACAAAAATGTCCGTTTTCGAGAATATTTTTTAGTTTGCTGGTCCCATCACATAATTCAGATCACATGTCGAGCTCCACTAGCTGACAATTCTGAAATATTAAAACAATAAATTATTAACGAAAAAAATGATTAAACGATTGAACATTTTCAGTCAAATAAATCAATACACAAGAAAATCACAAATGAGATTTTCATATTCACAATTATAAATTTTCCAAAATATTTCATTCATTTCATAAAAAGCATACATGCATATAATTCCATCAGATTATTGAGACTTATAATCAAAATGTAACAAAGTTTTGCCAGTTTAACTTTAAACAGGACTTAATGAAGACCATTCCAATGTATAAGAAATTGTTTTAAGTGTCTTATGGGCAATAAAGAACCGTATGATAGCCACGGATTCATTATTATTTTTATTTTTGGATGGCTGTCCTGGAGGGTGATAGATATATCAATTCACAGGAAATTTGAATCCACAAATTGGCTTTTTTTTTAAATAAATATACAGAAAAAAATAAAGTGTGTAAAATGATAAAAAAAAAATATTAAAAAATAAAAACATTTAATGTATGCAGTGTGAATTGATTTCCCCTGCTTATATTTAATTATTAGTATTTTTCGTTAAAGGAACTTTGACCGAGGATGTTATTGTGATGGAAAAATGCAAAATAAAAATAAATGAAATAATAATCCTCACACATAAATAATCAATTGGCTGCAACCTCCTTCAAACCGGTGGGCGAAGTTCCATTAACTGGTGGGGTATCGGGAGCAGACAAGGGCGGGGTTATGTCTTCGGAATTGTTGCCCGCCCCAGTGCCTGAGGTGGGTGGGCCTGCGGGTTGCGAAAGAGCCGTGCCGTCCGTGCAACGCCAAAGCCCGTAGGACTTTCCGACTCTAGTCTGCCACATGCGGACTGTTCCGTCTTCGGAACCAGACGCGTACAGCTCACCGTCAGGGGAGAACCGGATGCAGTGCACCGGTCCAAAATGACCCTTATTTGATTCTACATAGAAAATGTTTCGTAGTAAACACGTTTCATTAAAATTAGTAAAATTATAGACAGAAAAAATATTGACTTATTTAACAATTCCCTTTTCATATTTTGATGTAATTTAATTATACTCAGATTCATTATTTGTGTAATAAAAAATTAACAGATCAAAAATAAATTAACCAACACCGCCATCGAAAAGAAAAAATGATCAAACAAATAATCTTACCAATTTCTTCTCCTGAAGAGAAATCAAATTTATAAACCTTGAGATCTTCTCCGCCACACACAAACACATGTTTGTCAGGATGCAGAGATGCAGAATAACACTTCGTGGGGACCGTCACTTCACCAATCTTCTCTAGTGTTTCCGAATTCAAGAAAGAAACTTTGCTGCCTGTTCAATAAATATTCACATATAACATCAGTAATTTAAACCATTCACTGAAAAGAAGCAAAATCACAAACAATAACAACTCAATTTAGGTGTGTTTTATCAATTTATTAAAAACATTTCAAATGTGTTCATGAATTCAAACACCAAGCAAGAACGGTTTCATTTTTCAAGCAATTTATAATTTTACGTTTATAGGCTTGGTTTTATGTGATATCTGATATTCTTTCCCTAACATTCATTCCTAAAAATGGAGAAAAGCAAGAGCAATTAGCTAGACATATTAATCCAGTTCTGACCTCATCTATCTACTCTTACTCCCTTCAAGAGGGTTTTTGATAAGCTAAATACCAAGCCATTTTATGTCAAACAAATTCTGTCAAAATAAATGCCAAAGAGTAAATACATTTACAATTAGTGCAAATGCTGATCAAGAAACCTTTTCCAATACTCTTAAAAAATTCCTATTTTCTAAAAAAACAAACCAACAAAATTATAATCTCTGTGTTACCTAAATGTTTTGCAGATTTCTACTGATATTCTGTATCTTGCATGTAACACATGTATACTTTTCATTCGCTTTATGGTTTCCCATATGGAATAAACAAAACAAGAAAAGTTCTTTATTTTAAAAGATATTCTTACCGTGTGTAACAGTCAAAGTTAATCCATCTCGGGAAACTTCTAAGCTATTTGGTGTAGATGGAAACTCCACTTTTTGCACCTCCTGCAATTGAAAAAGAAACTCTATCAAATATAAAATATTAATATATAATAATTTCAATGAGTAAATATGTTAAGAATTTTAACAGTTAACTGCTAATGATAATCGGTTCATATAACTACTTGATTGTAAAATCTAAAGGTATATTGATTTATGCAAATATTTTCCTTTGGTAACTGTTCGAATATGTACAAACTCAAAGACTTCAATACCCTGAAATGCATATTGTTGGTGGCAAAACTTGAGAGGAATTCAAAAATGTTACTAAAATTTCATCAAGCGACCTCAGTCAATATGTTAAGCCCCATCAGTGACAATGAAGATCGTGTGTGGCTATAGCAGGTTAAGCGTTATGACATTACTCACTTGAAACAAAAATTCCACTCTAAATAAACATTTTATTACAGTCAAACTACAGACAATCAACTGCCAAATATGAAATGAGAAAATATCAAAAAGAAAAAACAAAATATATCATATTCAACATGATTGCAAACAGTAACTTCATTGCTCAGCGATATCTATCCGAATTGAAAATAAAAATATTTGTTCCTTAGTGTTTATGTCTTACCGTTCCAGAATTTCTATCCCATACTCTAATTGTGTTATCTTCTCCGGCTGACACCAACGCAGTATCGTTCCTCAAAAACATTGCGTGCCTAATTCCGCCGGCATGTCCAGAAAACTTTTGAATAGCTTTAAACATAGAAAAAAATCAATGACATTAACGAGGCTGAGTGACTTTAATTGTTTCTGAATTATGGTAATGCATGTATATCTTATCTGAAAAGATTAACATTCACATACTAATTACTTTCCACAGCTTGCTGCCTCTCTCTTTCACCTTTCAATATCATGGGCTATGCAAATGGAAATGTTCACTTTCTTTATTTATATGACTGTTTGTAAGTATGTACACAAATTAAAATACTCAAGACTACAGCAAAATATTCAAATATACCAATTAATAAAAGAATAATTGTAAAATATTCATAAGGCAATTTTTTAAATAATCTCAAACGAATTTATGAATGTGAATAAAATTATGCCAGTATGTTTACATAATAATGGGAGATTAAACAGAAAAATTATCAGACTAAGAATATTTTCAAATAAAGAAAAATAGAGATTAATTTCCATCTGTCTTATCAGTAGACAGATAAATTGCAAGTAATTATTTATCACGAAGATGTCAATATAATCGAGATGAATTAACAATAACTAAGGTTCTTATTTAATCAATGCAATTTTCCTCAACTTATGAGCACATATCAATTGATTAAAAAAACAACAGATTACTCAGGAACAATCTTTTGTGGTTACAAGAGAAACTCGTATCTTAAATACAAATATATCTGAAACACAACCATCTGAAAATTTAAAAAGAAAAACCTGATCACTTTAAATTGGCAAGAATGAAAAATGAGTATTTTATTGGTTCACAAAAACTTATAATTGGACCAATGTACAGTAAACATAGACTGAAACAAATGACAGTAGACATTCAATATACCTGTTTCCGGTTGGTTGAGATCAAATACTCTTAAAAGCTTTTCATTACTCGCTGTGACTAGAAGTTCATCATTTGAGCTAAAGTTTACACTCTTCACAATGTGGACGTGATCAAATGTGTGGAGGATATCTCCGGACACTGCGTCCCAAAGTTTAGCTGTGGAACAAATGATATACATAATTTCATTTATAATCTGCCTAACTCTTAATAACGATGGCATGTAAACTGTTTATTGAGTTATATGAGATTACTACCATGATCTCTACATATTATAAATATACAGTGCACTCTCGATTATCCAGGCTAATGCTGGGGAGGATGGTACATAAAAATATAATATTTTATCATAACAAACGTAGTCCCGAGAACTGACAAATATTGAAATTAACAAATTTACTACGGGCACTCCCTGTGCCAGTTTATGCACTTCACTGGAAATGTAAATAGAAACGCATGTGGAGTACAAAGGATTTCAATTCTTGACTCATTCTAGTCCCATAAATTGTAATGTTTATTGCGGTATATGCGAACATTCATAGATTCAAAACACACAAGTGGTTAAAAAAAATTCACCAATTAGTTACGTTAACACAAACACATCGCTTTTTTTCAAACACGCATATTCAAGATCATAATTCATTAATGCATCTCATTATCGTTATAGAAAAAAAGTCTATCAAATTATATTTGAATTAAAAAATATTTATTTTCAGGCTAATCAGAATAATCCGCAAACCGGATAATCCATACTCGGATAATCGAGAGTACACTCTATAATCATTTCTCACGAAAGGTCTACAAACAATAAATAACGAATTAATCTGATTTTGTGATATTATTCTTTCAATTAATGTACACATTATTCATCAAGTATCACAACACATGGTGCATGTGTAGACAACACGAATGCTGTTTACAGGAAATAAAAGTATGGTTGTTGAAGGTGAACTTCTTTCAAGGGCCTGCACATACAAAATGAGAAAAGGGTTCGCGAATACATTACAGTCAAGGTCTGGTCAAGTATTGTTTAAGCATGTGCATGAATAGCAGACTCAGAGAGATGTTGTTTATTGACCGATTTATATAAAAAAAGACTGTATTTATAATAATGTTATTGGATATTTCAATGACATTAAATATTTGTATGTTAGTTGTTGATTATGAAA
Organism: Himalopsyche japonica; assembly: GCA_028555115.1. Lineage (NCBI taxonomy): Eukaryota > Metazoa > Arthropoda > Insecta > Trichoptera > Rhyacophilidae > Himalopsyche > Himalopsyche japonica. The sequence goes on along the minus strand of JAHFWJ010000560.1, from coordinate 191,914 downwards.
AATTAACTGCACAGTACCAGTCATGGTCTATAAAATATAATATCGAATTCAATAATTGAATAATATTGACTGCATTACAATGGTATAATTTATGATATCGACTGAATGTGCTTGATGGAATTTCAATATCAAAATTGAATTATTAAAATTTTGTACGATTCCACATGTTCTGTCACTAATGATCCAGGTTTCGCCTTTCGACATCTTCAGGCATTCTATCACACGGATGCAACAGAACTGACGTCAGTTCTGTTGCATCCGTGTGATAGAATGCCTGCAGATGCCGAAAGGCGAAACCCAGATCGTAAGTGACAGAACAAGTGGAATCGTACAAAGTTTTAACAATCCAAAAACTATGATATTAGTTTTTTTTCTAATCATTCTTATGAAAAATGGCACGTAGCAATAAAAATTCTCCATTTTATAGTGGTATATTACGTGGTCATAATTGGCAATGAGAGTTATGATAAACACTGTTAAAAAATACAATTATATTGAACTAAAATGAGTTATATCAATATGACATTTTAAATGAACAGCACAATTTTTTTACACTTTAAATGCCAGCAGCAATTGGAATCGTTAAATATAGCTCAACGACAGATCAATTCCATGGCCAAAAAATTGGTTTATGAGTTTCTCATCCCGATGCTAATTTCAATGCACAAAAAAGAAATAAAATGATGTTGAATATAGGGGAAAATACTTACAGCTTTGGTCTATACATTCATACATTCTATAAAATTCACAAGTGACTTTCCACTACAAAAAAAAGCCTATACAAAATTGATGACCCACAAATTTTGTTAGGCATAATCCAGATTTCTAATACGATTGATCTCTCTTATTACAGTCAATTGAACCATTTAAGTATTATGATGATTATATGCGGAAGGGAATGACAATTGTAATATTACTTATGGCAATGAACTTAATCATCTTTGATTAAAGTAGCCGTGACAATTCTTACACAAATAGGGAGAGAAGCACAAAGATAAATATCAAAACTGTTTTAGTTCATAGCCACTATTCAAAGTTGTATCTTTTGGTAATGAAATCAGCAGAAGTATTTATTCTGACTGTACATTTGATACCAATAGAATCCTTGAATTATGAAAGCAGTTTTGTTTGGCAACTCAAATGTTTAACTACACTGATTATTAAAGTACTTAAAACAATTGGATAAAGTAATATAATAAATAACTAACTTCATAAGTACATACTTTTTATACAAAAGTGCCTTACAATATGGTACAGTTATATGGAATATTTATTGCGTTATTTATAATGTCATTCTATTGATTATTCATTGTGCCAATATAAACAATACTACTTTGAATTATTTCTTCAATGAAATGCACCCACATAGTTTCAAAAAATATTTTACTTGTTTCACAATTATTGTGGGCTCATGGAGAATTCGTGAGCCGGCTTACAGTAAACTTAATAATAACATTGTATTTTCAAGCGTGATATGATACTGTTAAGTTAATAATTACTTCTTTCCATTCATCTTCAAAAAATAAGTAAAACATTTTTTTCAAATGATTACAAATTATTTCAAAACCGCTATGACATGAACTTATAACATCAATGAGGAAACGAAATGATTTGTCTTGCATTTAAATAACGGTTAATTATAAAAATATTTCTCCAACATATAGTAAATAAAAATGTTAAGATTTATACGAAGTGAACAGTATTTTCAAGTTTGATATGATACATATTATTAACTAGGTTGAAGAAAATTGTAAGTTTGATTTTAACTGTAAAATTAAGTTCAATTAAAATATACCATGTCTAAACAGTTTGTTTCTTTCTCACAAAAAAATAAAAATTTTCAAAAATTGTAAATGAAACTAAAAATACTGCTATGACAATAAGTTTACATGTGGCACGGAAATGGTCTATTACGGAAGCAAATCAGACCCCTTCCCCCCCGTGGAGCGCTTTAATCAATGGGCTAAACAATATATTGGTTAATTATAATTAATACCTGTAAAGTCTGCAGCCCCGGTGGCAGCTTGTGTGGCTTGCCTGTTAAGAGCTACCCCCCACACGGCCCCTTTGTGACCTTCAAATGTTCCAATCCAATCCCCAGTCTCTCCTTGTCGTAGCATCGGGTTGCCATCTGCATGAAGACATAACATTGTTATTTTCCTGGTATATTTATTTAAAAAGGATTCCAATACAATTTTATATGAATTAAATTTCTTCATTAAATGAGCATATGTATAGTTTTAAGTTTTTGACTACATCAGATTGTAAAATATTTTAAAAGTTGCATATTGACAGAAAGAATGTTCTGTTGAATATCATTTGTTATAAACAAAAATGGTTTGTTTGGAACGCCTTAGATTTAATGAAGAGACCAAGGTTCATAGGCACTATTGCAAAGCTACCATAAGTTTGTGATAAATTTGTAATGAAGAACCAATTATATTGATGACAAGCTACTCGACTTATCACAACCAAATAGATTAAAGAAAATTAAGATACAAATATTTTATAAATTTTCAGAGAAAAGGCATATATGCCTCAAATAGGATTTCAGTCCCAAAGATGGGTCAATTAGATAAAAGGTTGTATAGCAATAAACACTTAGTTACTGGAATATTTTTGCTGAGTGCAAATGAATAGCAGGCATCCGCTCTAAGTGACATAGTGATATTTATCTGTCATAAACATGATAACTTTCCACTTATTAACTTAATAACTAAAACTAAATAAAAGGGGTACCTCAATTAACCTGTATTGCACCCTATGTAATTAAATGTGTCGCAACTATTTATCTTATACCTATTAGAAAAGAATAGGCAAGCGAGCAAAATTCATACAAAAAATTCGCAGAACGCGTTTTGGTTTTATTGTTAGCAGTTATTGAAAACATCTTTTTAGATCATAATATAATAAGTCATTTAATTACCTGACAACAGCATGTGTCACCTATAGATGTTATTTATTTTATTATCAATTACCAAATTTAATTCAACCTTTGCAAATGATAATGGAGAGTAAAAGGGATAATATGATAAAGAAGCAAAATGTGCCAGGAATAATCTAACAATTTCTTCATTATATTGACAACAATTGTCATTAGTAATTTTGCCACAGTCATTAACTGTTTTAAACTGTGTTAAATGCTTTTTATAATTGAAACCAAATTACGATATCTGCTACCATCAATATTTTGATAAGTATAAATACTCCATATTATTTTTATCAAAAACAATTATTACCATGTTAAAATTGATACAAAAGCAGTATCAAATCCTTGGCTTAATAATATATTCCAAATGAAATGTCACAACTATTAGGTACACTCACAGTCGTTGATATTGAAAATAAATAACAGGTAGTCAGTCACACACTACAAGCAATAAAAAAATCTCCATTTTATGACATTCAAGACCTAAATTCTTTTATCAACAAAGCTACAGTACGAATTAATAATTTTAGACTCAATGATTTCCCTGTGACACATTTTATTGTGTGTATATTGAGAAAGGAAATCCATTGACCCTGCAAAAGCTTTATACATTAAACATGTTTTATAATTTATGATATAATCTGAAGGTGCTTGATGAAATTTCAATATCAAATTTAAATTATTGAAACTTAGTACAATTCCACATGTTTTGTCACTAACGACCCAGGCATCAACTTATGGCGTCTCAAGGCATTCTGTACGCAGACAGAACTGTCAATTATATTGCATCCGTGTGATAGAATGAATCAAAATCAAATTATAAAATGTTTTAACCGACTGATATTTTATTATATAACATACTGCAAGTCAAAATACATCAATTACAAACAAATTGTATACAAACATAGCACGCACATTCTTGCGTTACAATTTAATCATTTTATGATAAAATAAAATACAATTATAAAAAGCATTTGTTTTATTGTCAATTTTTACTTTATATATATATTGTATACGTAGTAACCTAATTTGGGATAATTTAATTTTAAAAAAATCTACAGCAGGTACTTAAGAAATATTTTCTTCTTTTTAAGTAATTAAGTAATAGATCTTGACTTTATTAAAGTAAAAAAATATATTTAGATATGAAGGCAGCATCAAGAAAGCATAATTTTACTCTAAAAAAGTATAGAATAATTTTGTTTTGTTTTAGAATAAATTATATATTATTTGGGAGTGTATCGAGCGAGCACAGTTTAGTATTTTGACCCACTTAATGGAACAAAGATAACAATGATTTGTTTAAGTGTGAAAATATTTCTTGTAAATCACATGTAGTCTTTAATAAAGAATTAATTTTGAATAGAAAAACGATTAGTTTTAAAATTAAAAAACCTTATTAAAGTTCATTTATTGAAGATACGTTTTCAGAGCAGACGATGATTGTTGATGATAACAATTGTGAGAAACCAAGGCAATTCATTATTATTAGTTGGTGAATGCATATTTTATTTACCTGGCAAGGTAAACTACCTTGATAAAAAAAAAACAAATCGGTCAACTAAAATCAAGGCACTTCCTATTTGTCAGGAAACAGAAGGTCGAAAGCCTAGCCTCACCACAAAAAAAATGTAAACGTCACATGTCAGCCAATCTGCAAATTGCATTAAATATGACAAATCTGTGAATTAGCGAAATTATCACATTACAATAAGTAGTGAGAGAATTTCTTCAGTGGTTACTATAGCCCGGGCCATGCATGCACTAGTGAGGATTCATTTAATCCAGGCCAAGGCAAACGGTCAACGCAGACAAGAGAGGTTATTCTGACACCACGTACCTTTACACGCCGAAATAAGAAAATATCCACACTCAGTGATATCACTAAAATCTAAATGAACTACTGGCCTAGTGTGCCCACTGCAGTTAAGAGATATTTGTTTGAAGCTAGCCATATTTTGTTGAAAATTAAAGCGGAATTTAGAATTGAAAGTTTAACTAAATACAAAAAAAAAGTTTTGAGTCTGACCGCACTGACTGTTGACAATCGACTAAAATTGCGGTATCGAAAAGAACTAAACTAACCATGATACTGCGATAAAACAGTTGTCGTTTTTTATTCATAGATACTTTATTTTTATGTTCCTTGGGGCTTTATGTTTTCATTATAAATATTATATAACTTTATTTTGTATCGCGTAAATTGACTTTTCCTCCAAAAAACAATTTAATTTATAAGTAAATATTTTTTTACTAACAATAACTTCATTTTATAAATATACTTAACTATATTATATAAAACAATATTTCTTCCTCAACTACTACTTTACATTCCATTCAATATAACTATTTTGAAGTATTTTCAAATCCTATGTGAGTAATGTAGGGATAAATGTTTTTTTTTTGTACAAGTTTTATCCAGTGATTCATAGACAATTTAAGCTATACCATAAACTATACACTATAAGCTATACTAATAGGCATAACTAGTGAGGTTAGAAAATCTTTCGAAGCGAATTTTAAAAGGTTGGGAAGTGTCTGCAATAATCTTTTCGCTATCATGAATGCCGCCAGGACTCTAGCAAGACAAAACCTTTCTCAATGGAGATCATTTTCCAGATGGTAAATGTGTTTTAAAGTCTTTTTTCTTAAACCACCACTGAAATGAAATTTAGGTTCCTTTATTTTAAAACAGTCACATATAACTTTTATAGCGCAGTTGCCAGACAAACAGCAGCTGCAGGAATGGCAATCCCTTCGACACCCTTAGTCGAGCCTCAGGTAGAAGGTGCTGCAAAAGTTTTCACTCCAAAGTTGGAGAAAATAGCCACTGACATTTCGAGCTTAAACCTACTGGAAGTAAGTGAATTGAGCCAGCTTCTAAAAATCAGATTAAATCTTCCCGATACTCCAATGATGCCCATGGGCGGCTTTGCGATGGCTCCAGTATCGGCCGCCCCAGCTGAAGATGAAGAGGCTGCAGCTCCCCAGAAAGTCAAAACCGAATTCACGGTGAGTTTATTATTTGCTTTACTTCTCTAACCTATGTCTAATGTTATTACAGCGTATCTAATTTTGAAGCTCAATATCAGGTTTCCTATCGTCACTTTAATGAAAAAGCTATAACAAAATAACTCATAGGTAGTATCTAATTAACAGTCCCTTGAACCTTTTTCCTCACAATATTCACCTAAAAGCAAGCATATAAACATAATATAATTCATCCTGTGTGTGTCGTGTCCATCAGTGTTCATCCAAGCTATTTGTTGCTCACTTATATCAGTCTAATACTACATCCATATGAGGCAACTACAAAATACACTTTATTACTTGTGTATATTTTATATCTCGTTCAGTAAATCTTTAGAAATGTAGATATTAAACATCTAATATCACTCGGACCATACAAAATTTTAGTCTTTAGTCGTTGCTAATTTTGCTTCCCTATGATGCACTTTTTTTCAAAACTGATACTTGGGTTGCTTTATTTAAAAATTTGTTTTGTAAAAAAATTTACACATATTTAAATGTACAGTGAAACCTTGATTTTACGTTTTTCGTGGGACCCTAAAAAATAAACGAAAAATGCGGGAAAGATTAAAATATTTATTAAAAAAAGTAAAATTTAAGAAACGTCCCGCCTTCCTTTAATTTTCAAAAATTGGTAAATATGAGAGGGTTTTGTGAAAGTTATATTAATTAAATCTTATTTATTGAAATATTTGAATAGTGTTTTAAACTTCTTGTGAAATTCTTTATTAGAGAAAATATCAAAGCATTTGGGTGAACATTAATTTCTTTGGTTAATATATAAGAGTTAATGTGTTCAAACACACAGATTGTATTGAATAGAAAGATTTATCTACCAAAGCCGGTCAATTAGAATAATATTTGAGACGGGACTATAAATTTAGACGTTAGATCGAGGAAATCGATAAACTGAGAACGGTTAATGCGGGATTATTTAAGATTGTTCTTATGGGTGTTTGACGGGACTGTAAAAAATTAATGAACCATAGGGGAAAACGTATTATGCGAGAACGGTTGATCGGGGTTCCACTGTATTAGCAATACATTATAGTCCTGAAAATAAGATAGGCAAGTTTGTAGCTCTTCTGAAGCATTTTGTCGACATGTGTTTTTACCATGATTTTTATATTTATTTGTTAAACTGTTAAACTTACCAATCCTGCCATTTGTCTGTCTATAGGTAAAAATGACCGGGTTTGATGATAAACAAAAAGTTCCCCTCATCAAAGAAATTAAAAGTCTCTTAGAAGGATTCAATTTGGTCCAGGCCAAGAAATTTGTCGAAAGTCTCCCTGCAGTTGTGAAAGCTGATATATCTAAAGAAGAAGCCGAGAAGCTAAAAGAAGCTCTCGCCAAAGTTGGGGCTGTTATCGAAATAGTATAAAACGATGCTTTGATTTATTTATGTAGTTATTTTTGTTATATATTTTTATGTTTATGGCTATTGCAGCAAATGTGTGCATTTCATTATATCCATTAAAAGATTTCAAGTACATACGAACATGTTTCACTGTAATTATAGTGTAAAAATATATCACATAGCCCCACACCAATAATTGAGACACTTCGTGGAAGTCATCAGATGATGATGCTCGCAATAAATGAAACCGGTCTCGATCATAAAATGTTATATTGTGGAAAAAGTACTAAAAAACGTCAAATTTGAATTGTTACAATTTTGTACGATCCCACATGTTTTGTCACAAAGGACCCGGGTTTCGCCCTTCGGCATCTTCAAGCATTCCATCACACGGATGCAACAGAACTCACGTTCTGATTCACGGATGCAACAGTCAGTTCTGTTGCATCCGTGTGATAGAATGCCTGAAGATACTAACCTAACCGTCAGTTCTGTTGCGTCCGTGTGATGGAATGCCTGAAGATGCCGAAAGGCAAACCCGGGTCGTTAGTGACAAAACATGTGGAATCGTACAAAGTTTTAACAATTCAAATTTGATATTGAAATTTCATCAAGCACCTTCAGTTGACATCATAAACTAAAAAGTGTTTTTATTATTTTAAATATCATTTATTTATAGCTGGAAATGTCAGCGAGAAGGAAATAAGTCTATTTAATATATTATGACTTATCCCAAACACTGAATGACTACAAAACACATAGTGGTATGGAAAACAATATACTCTCTTTACTTTAAAAATTTCACCAATTTCCTATAAATATTTCCCTATAAAGTAAAAGTTATGATAATTTCAATAATAATTTGTAATTTTAACAGATGATCTCTAAGTTTGGTGAACGCCAATAAAAAATAATTAATTTTTGAAATACTATTTCTGTAATATCCTTCTTGTGGATCAGCAAGGAAGGGATTAAAAATTTCTCATTTCATTCATATTTATTTTGCTATATGAAATAACATGGGATTTTTTTAATTTAGTAGCGAAACAAATATTCAAACATGCACAATAAAAATATGTACGGATATGTTTCACTCGGGATATCTCGGAACAAGCTTTCGGTGGTGGAGGTTAAATGGTTTTTCCATCAAGTTCCTCAGACTACGATAATTCATAATTTGTATTTCTTTATCTTTTTGTTTTAAGCTTGTAGATGGAAAGGAATTTGGTTGAAATAGATGAAAACATAACATTCATTTTGTAAAAAATACTAATATATTTTTTTCAATCTTATACAGTTTGAAATTGATGTAAATTTTACAGGTGTAAATGGTGACTTATGACAATATTTTCTAGATATATTTCATTGCAAATATTGGCAGAAGAGTGTGACAATGAGTGATAAACAAAATCGACCGATCACAAAACAGTATTACTCTTTAACATTTAATATGTACACTTAAATAAAGTATTTAGGCATCTCGATTTTATAAATAAAATTTTCAGCAGCATTTATAGAGAACAGATTTTAAGCAATAATACTTTTACCTAAATTTATAAAATATACTCAACATTAAAAAAAAAATCGACAATATATCAGAAACCATGCCAATAATTTGCACAAATACGATTAATGAACTAGGAGATAACTTTAGTGTACACATAACATTCGTGTGCCAACTTTATTTTGGAAACGGCAGTCGAATGGCACACATATATTCCAATGTAGTCGTTTACTTGTGTCTGATATTCAATTTTGAATATTCAAAAACCTATAATGCTAATAAGTGATTTACAGTAAATTAAAAAAAAATCTATGATAATTATGAATCATCATTAATGAGGTTATAACAGCGATTAACAAACAGCGTTGGTAATTGTCATAAATATGATGTATCCAGGAAACCAAACATTAAAATCAGATATCAAAGCAGAATATGAAAATAGAGCTCATTGTAATGACTAGGCATTCTCTGAAAACAGAATTTTTCAACCTCTGCTAGCTTTATCAGGCAATAATTTCAAGTGGACGAATATCGGTCGACCCTAAAGTCTTTCATCAACACCGAAGTTAGCCTGTACTTTATAAACTAGTAGTGATTGAAAAACACAACGAATTTGGAATACTTGAAATTTAGAGAATAAGCAGTCACCGGGAATAACCCAATTCACATGACCAAGTTGGGATTCAATTTTTCAAATCACATTATTCTAGGCATAAATGTTATGGCCGCATTACAAAGCTATCTCAAATTATTTTGACGACATCAGTCAAGTTCATGTTATAAAGAGATGTTTGAAGTCAAATAAACTTGGTATTTATAAACATGTCATATTTTCCAGTATTGCTCGGCGTGTCAAAGAATATTAAAGATAGTTAATTACATGAAAGCTATTAATTTGATCAAAAGCCTTCACATTTCTGGAGAAATACTGAGATTTGTCTTAATATTTCTGCTACTGTAGTATTAGTAAATTTTAAATTTATTGATAACCAAGTATAGTCATAAATTTAGAAAATTAGAATATAATAATTTTAAGATCCAATAATCATGTTAGTAAAAACAATTTTAAAAAACTTTTAAATAACAAAAGCTGCCATTAGTTAAATATCATTCAAAATAATCATGACATTTTAACTGTACAAAAATGTACATTAAATCGACTGAAAAGTTGTTTATAAAATTTTAATAATTTAACTCAACTTGCACAAATGGAAGAAACAATAATTATCTTTTTAATGAAAAATTAATAGGCCATTAACATATTTAGCTAAGACTATCGAGTACACATCATAATGTAAGGAATCTGTTGCTAATTTAGCGGAAACAAACAAATCTATTAATCTAGGAATAACAATGTGTGGTAATGAATTTTTTTATGGTGCAAGTCAAGCTTCCGAAACTTAGATAAACTTTTCTAACAGCTCTTTCAAATTTCGACATTATAATTATTATGTACTTAATAACTTTCTATACAAATTATTATCATTGCAAATGACAATTCACAATAAAGGCACAAATTTACGCACCTGATTTTATTTTTCTATACTTATAGCCAGGCTGATTCTCTTAAAATAATACAAATTCAAGATTGTGGCAATAAATTTCAAAATACAATTTATATTGGATATTGTAGGAAGAAAGATAAAAAAAAATAGTCATACGGTGTAATAAAATGCGTCAAAGAAATCATTAAATTCTATGCATTGATGAAACATTTTGAAAAAATTAATGCTCTTTTTTCCTTGGTTGCGAATTAATTGGTGTATTACAAATATTTATTCCAGTAGCATAATGGAACCCAAGAATCAATATATTTACAAACATGGCAACAAATATCTATTGAATTGATTTGATATAATAATTATACAAGTATAAACTCCATCTCGCAGTGAAAAAAAAATATAACTCTTCTTCTAATATCTTCATTATTTTCATATGTATGTTTTACAAAAAAATATTATGGTGGTTTAGTAGTCCATAAGGTCTGAAAAATTGGTGTACATTAATGTGTGTGTGATGCGTATGACTATAATTTTCTTTTAATCCAAAACAAAAGAAGAAAAAAACAAATTTAAAGATAATATTACACACTGCCTAAGGCTTTACCTTTATGTTCATTAGAAATTTATTTTGACAGATATATTGTCCTTTTTACACCTGTAGTAACCCAAAAAGGAATTTTCAAATCAGACAGTCACGTAAAGATTGAAAAAAATAGTTCACTTTTGGATTTTGCTTCTTTTGTTATGTTAAACTCTTATTTTGAGGGCCAATCAATCTTCATGGATCTGATCGATGCAAACTTTGGTGCATCATATGAAAACAATTATAAAAGTTTCTGATGCTCATTATAAAATAGTTTTTTTTTATGATAATTAAGTGTTTAATGCGATAAATCAATTACATGGAACTTTCAGCACTGTCTAGGTGTGATAATAGATTGCCTCTATGAGATTATAAGGGTCAAACAAAATATTGTTTACTGTACTTTTCTTGTCAAATATTATTAAAAGGGGTATCAGAGAATCAATTTTTATTCCTGCTGGCTGTTATAGGATTGAAAATAAAAGGAATTCATTCAGCCTGGCCATAATGCTCTGACAAATCAAAAATGTCAGCTGCACTTAGAGCTATAAATTATATTAAATATTTACATTACACTTAAAAGGACACGAGGAACTTTTCTTCTAGTAATAGATTTTAAAGTTGTCCGCAGTCAACATCAAAAAACAACAAAGATTTGCAAATCCTGACTTTTTCTTGCATTCTTCAATTGATATTTGTTACATTCCAAAAAATAATTGTTTCCATACAGAAAATTCCAAATTGTAAAATGTTTAAATGAAATGAGGGTGACACTCCTTTGCCTTTGTGAATATTTGATAGTTTTAAAAATTTATTAAATCTCATGAAAAATTTTTAAAAGATCTTCGCAAAAAATCTTGTGAATATGAGAAGCGTCTATAATGATTACCAAAATATCAAATAGAAAGTAGATAAATATTACAGATGACTTAATAATCTTATCAGGATTGTAAGAATACATTTATATTATGCAAAATAATTATGATGATTTATTTTTTTTGGATTATCTTTATTTACATTTTGCAGTCCACATAGTATAATTTTGAAGTCAATTTACGGAAATATTAAAATCTTTCAAGAGTTGTTTCCTTAATCCATCTAGATAAAAAAAATAATGGGCAAGTCATTTATTGCTAACCTATAGTATATACATTTGATTTTATTGTACACTTGTCGTAATAATAACTATACTATATATATGTCAGTAGAATGTGCAACGATTGTATTCTATTATGCAAATAATTTGCATCAGCGTGAAAAATAATTTATTTTATCTTACTCTAATATATATTCATTGAAACGTTATTTGAATAGCGTTTTTCCTATAAATATTGTTTCAATAACTAAATACCGAAGCATCTAGTTGTAAAGCATTTTTGAATATAGATAAAATTCGAAGCATAATTTGCATTTACTAATCGTAATAATAAAACGTAATTGTGACATATCCTTATCAAAAAGAATAGCAATGTGACAAAAGACAATCAATTAGAATTGAATAAATTAAATCAAATTTACAAAAAGCATTATTCTGGGAGTCATAAAGAACAGTGTGTGACATATTTCATCCCAATTTTCCCCTAACATTGTCTGAGAGCAAAGAAGAGACAAAAATATGCATAATTCTCACAGTGTATAAAGTTGAACTATTGCATTGGAATACTTATGATTAATTTCCAGATAAGAGCTTTGAACCATTCGAAAAATGTTGAACATAAATGAATCTACATGGCAAGAGATATAACAGTTGGCTTAGAATATAAACCAATACACAAATTCTTATTCTTGTATTTCAAATTAATTTACAATTCAGTTGGGATACTTTTATTATTCATAGATTAATGTTTTAGAAGTCAAAATTTGAACACAAGTTTAATTCAATTATAGGAACCAGTTATGAAGGTATAAAATACAGTGAAGTCAATTGCCATGTGCCATCAATCAAACATAACATTAAACAGTTTACACCTTCAACAACACATAGATATATATATATATCTCAGAATTAAATGTTGACTATTTGTTGCTTTTCCTCTCAGTGTAGACAATGTATTACAGATAGTGTACATTTTTTGAATATCAGAACATTGTAAGTACAGGACTTAATATGACTGCTGAATAATGCTGAAGTTTTTTTAGTTTAAAATAAAAAATCTAAGCATTCAAATATCCATATATTCAAATGTTTACTGCCAAAATAGTATAGTTACAAATACATTGTTGTGATTGTCATTAAGTAAGTTTTATCTTTAGTTGAAGGAGTGACTTTGTACAGAAAAGAATTAGTCCATAGAAAACACTACCAGACAATAAACATTTCAATTTGTCATGATACATTGTGTTCAAAATAAATTTTACCAATCCAATGTTTTTTTTTTACATATTCATAGTTAATTGACCATGATTTATTGTTTAAGACCATAAAAATAAGTGTTTTTATAAGGTCCATTCTGAACCATTCTGAAAATGGCTGTTAAATTGCAGTTATGTTAATGACAACTTAAAACCCTTTTAAAGCATTTTTTTAACACTAAAAATAAAAAAAATATGGTATCGTGTTGTACTTCAAAAATTGCCAACATAAAAAAAATGAATTGTTAAAATTGATTGACTACGTAATAAATACTTATATTATGTACACGAGTTAAACATTCAATTTATTACGGAGTAATAACTTAGTATTCCTAACAATACGTAATAATATACTGTTCAATGTCACCAATGGTCCTTTATTCAACATGCTATCTTTTTAATTGAATGAAATTTACAAAATGAAATTAAATAAACAGGCAAATAAAAATGCAGTCGGCAGTTTAAATATTACAATAGAAATTGTACAAAAAGATCAATAAATTATCATCGTCAACCTCGGAACACACATTCGCTATAATTTAAAAATAAAACATTATGATTTAGGCAATCGTGAAAAAAATTGTAGCACATGTAAAATATTCCAAAGTGTTTAAAAAAATAACTATGTATACCCGTTTGGATGCACAAAGCATCAATAACATAATAAGTACTTTAAAAAATTAGACATATTCATTAAACTGGCGTTCAAATGTCACTACACTGCGTTACTAGCACTGGTTTAGTTTAATTTCACTCAATGTTTTTCACGCGCGCCATAACTTTTCCTTCCCACAGCGGCAGGTAGTCGAAGTCATTGAATATCTCTTCTTGTATCGCTGTATTGTTCAGTTCCTCACACTCAGTTTTGAAGAAATATCTGAAAAAATAATATTCAAATGAAGATTATATGGAAAACACATTCATAATTGAACATTTCAAAGAAATATTCTTGTACGTCATAAACTTGACTCTTTTTTTAAAAGAATACACGGATGGAAGAATTGGGATAGATATGACAAATTTTTGATTGAACTGGTGTTTATTGAATCTTGCATTATAATAAAGTAAAAAATATATAAAAGTATTTAGTTCTGCAAAAGTGTTATACAGTTGTTGGTTATTTCGGCTAATTGTATATAGAACAAATGTATATGTTTTTATTTTATAAAATGACAAAATCAATATCACACTCATTGTGCTTATTGTTTTGAAATATGAAAATATTACCTGTAGTTTCCTTTCTTAGGCAAGTACTCTTTGAATTGTTTGAGAGTAACTGGTGCAGCAGGTATTTTGGTTCGATACGGCATTTCCTCCTCTAAGAATGTAAAAACTACAACTGTCGAGACAATTTCAGAAGGTGGGAGAGCTGCCACCGCTTTGCCACTAGCTTGACCCAATCTGGAGAGCAATCGAACATTAATAGGATAAAAATATTGATATAATACATAAATGAAGAAATTTTGCAAAATAAATCGTCAACAAAAGAATCACAGTCATTGGAGTATGTGCTAACACTGTATTTAATATTTCAGTTGTAAAATATATATAAATATGTTCCTGGGATTTATTGATTGAATTGGCATTCACTTGATAGAACTCCATTATAACACGGTGAAAAAAATAGCATTGCTATTTTTTTCACCGTGTTATATTTCTGGGATAAAAATTTTATGACTTTCACAGATGTATGCACAGTAAAGCTTCGATATAACAGACTTAATTGAGTGGAGCAGTGTTTATTAACTCCTTATCCCATTTTATTTTATGCTATAATACTCATATACAAAATACATATTTTTATATACACAATGTTATGATTTATGAAACCAAATTTTTGGCTGGCACATGATCTTGGATTTAAACGTGTAACCTGGTGGTTTCCAGTGACAACAAAATATGAAAATTTAAGAAATGTCATCTAGCATATACACAACAACGTGGCAATCGAATAGATACCTTTTGGCATGTCTGGATGGATGCGGAATGGGTGGTGGTGGCATGTGATGTTCTAGCAGTCTCCGCCTTGCCTCGTCGAGTTGTGTCGGGGTGTGAGGAGACGGTAACGGAGGCATTTGAGGATCAGTAGCGACAGGCTGACCTGGACGCTCCGTTGAACCACTTCGACTGAATGATTGACGACCGTATCTGTAAAATTGTGTGTGCACATTGCTTTATTTATTTCAACTATACAGTACAAAACTTACAAATTATCAATTCAATGCTTTTGCACCATAACATATTAACATATTTAAATATAAGAATATAAAAATTCAACAAATACACTATAAAACAATCAATAAGAATTGCAAAAAAAAGAAAGTCAACCAAGTAAGCTCATGAAATGTCTACTTTAACTGAAAAAATAGCATTCGTCTGAGCTCACTTTCGTCCACATGAAATATGTCAACATCCGAAGCAATACTGCTGAACATTGTTAATGCTCTTACCATTGGCAGACTGGTTCTACACTTTGGAAGAACGAACAAATTATGTACACGATTTCTTAAAAAACTATCCGGAACATACAAATTGACATTACTAAGGATGGCAGAATTCTCATTTTGGCCTCGAATTAGTCGAAAGAAATATGTGGCTAGATATATTTCTCTTCGATTTTTCAAACTATTAAAAGTGAGCATACCTAAAAGAAAGTCAGTTGAATAAAGCCACGGATAGTATCCGTATGCCCTCAAGTAAAGAAGTCTCAGAAATTTCTTCTGAACCTTTTCCACCATAAGGGCATATTTCAAATCTCCTGGGGCCCAAACAATAGACCCACTCTCAAGCCTACTTCGCACTAAGGTATTGTACAATAATATTAAAATTTTAACACCCGAAAAGGCTCTCGTAGTACGTAGGATAAAGCCCAACATTTGCAATGCTTTGTTGCAGGTAGTCCTAATGTTACTATTGAAGGTTAGTTTACTTTCGAATTGTACTCCAAGATCCATTACTGATGAAATTTGCGAGAAAGTTCGGCCACTCATTGAATAGCGGAAAAAAAAATCCATCAAAAGCTCGTTCGATCTATTCTGTACAATTTGATTGATACCAATTCAGGATACAGCGTTTGTTGATATATTACTCGATACAAGTCACTTACGTAAAAACCGTCTATAACTTAAAATATTAAACGCTGCATAGGTATAAATTATTTTACATTAAAATAATATTTAATCAGTGAAATATTCTTAATTTTTATATCGACTGAAGGTGATTGATGGATTTCAATATCAAATTTGAATTGTTGAAATTTTTAACGATTCCACATACTTTATCACTATTTATTCAGATTCCACCTTTCGACGTCTTCAGATAATTTCTATCATATGAACAATTATGTTGCATCAGTGTGATAGATTGCCAGAAGATACCAAAACGTGTAACCTGGGTTGTTAGAGACAAAACATGTGGTATCATACAAAGTTTCAATAATTCAAATTTTAAATATTTTTCATTTAGAAGTTAAACATTAAAGATTGATAACCAACATAAAAATGTAAAATTCTCACTTGAGTTATCAATATCTCACTAGCAACATCAGGCTATCGTGTAAATAGTCTACAAAATCAATTAATATTAACCCATTCCCTACCCCCTACACCCTACTAAGCCATGTAAAAGGTTCCCACATCCGAATATTTCAAAAATGAGCTCAGTAGTGTTGGTGTTAGCCAAATTATAGAGATTATCATTGTCCTGATAGTATATATACGTATATACAGCTTATATTTCAATATAATAATAAGCTATTATGTGAATTTTTTGACACTGTTAACCCTTATTTGTTTTTGAGTGTCAACAGTATAGAATAAGTATTCAATAATTTTTACTCAAGTAAATAAATATTTACTTGTCATTGCTGGTAGCTCCATCCCGTATCCAATTGAGGATTCGCGAATCAGGTTGCTGAGCAGAGAGTGATGATGTATGTATTGGAATATCCGACACAACCGAAACACCGCTATCAGTCAGTTCTGTTAAAGTCTTTCTGCTTTGTGATCTGGAACACAATTTAAAATAATAAGAACACATCATATGTCAAAATGTTTGTAGAATGTATTTGAGTATGAAATAATTCATCATATCCGTAAGTAAGTAACGGCAAGAGATCAGAGAGAGAGATTGAGCTCAGTTATGCAGTTTTACATAAAGTTGTAACCATCAGCATTCGCGTGAAAATTACTATAAGATGTTTTTGTAGCACTATTTGCTATTATTAAGTATACAGTAAATGTGTGGTAAATAATATTTTGATCAGTCATCAGAGATTAAAGGATGCTCTTATAAAAGGTTGCGGTACAAATATCAAAATGCCACGTGGAAATCTATAATTTATCTTACTTTTGGCCAATAATTGTAGGAATATCACTGAAACTCTTCTCTCCATCGAAGTTTCGCCCAAGATTTTCACAGATAACAAAAGACGATGGCTTGAAAAGGTAACGATCTTTACATTTTACAACTAAAATGCATTGCTTTTTTTCTCACAATGTTAAAACACAATGGCTTTAAATATTAAATAATAATTATTTACACATTGAATGGTCCCTTTCGATCACTCACGTATACCATTTATAAAAGAGTGGTAGATACCTTCTAGCCTGTGCCTGTCTAGCAAAAGACGGTACGCCTTCACTACTTGAAAGAGTATCAGTAAAATCTGGAACGTTGACTCCCGAGTCGGCAGAGAATGCAGACTGAAGATCACGTGGCCTACGGGGGTGGGAGTAAGGACGCGGGGGAGGTGGTGGAGGAGAAGGTGCAACCCCGCCCGGTGATCGAGCTGGGGTTAAGTCTGACCACACTCGAGATACATGCTGGTCTGCAAATATACAATAATAAACATTAAAAAAGTAAATACATTACATACCATTCTATATACTTGACTCTGTAACCTATTGATAGATTATTAAATAATTAGATGCAAAAAATATAGTTTTCTTATCCTATTTTACTGCCAGCAAATAGTCCACAAACAAAAAAAATCAGTTCCACAACAAAAATATACGTTTCTCCTTTAGCAATGTCTCATTAACCCGATTGGCGCGACAGTTTATCATACAAAAAAATCTGTCCGCGTTGCTATTTTTCAAAATATTCTCTTTCCACATAGAGCTATAAATACAGCAATAAAAATAATTGGGTTGGCTTTTATGGAAGCTAGATGCATTAGGAATGTTTCACGATATTAAAAAACACAAAGAAATGTCCTATGTTGTCACAATCACCTTAACAAATATATCCCTAACAAATAACTAACTCGTAAATCGCCATTAAGGTGATGTAACAAAGCAACCAATCAAACTGAAATGAAAAAGCGCCATACTGTCACGTTTCATGGAGTGTCAGATTGCAATGCCGCGAGATTGGTGCAAAGTTCAGTGCGAAGTTAGACGCCAGTTTAGCACGCAGTTCAAACTGATATGTTAAAAATGGCGGAATCAGAATAAATTTGGTGGGTTCGAAAAATCGATGTTTTAAGCATTTAAACCTAATACTTTTGACAATTTTATAGAGGTGGTAGTATCAGGACGAATTGGGCAATATTTTAAAATCAAAATCAGTCCTATATGCAAAAGATTGCCTGCGTTACTGACGTTTGAATGTTCCCGTCCCAACGTCTGGGGCGCTCACGTACAGGCCTTGCACATTGCCGTCCCATACGTCGGGGCATTAGCGTGGAAGAGATTAATCAATTAAAATATAATTTACCCGGAAAAAAATATATACATGGAACAATTGATGTTTCCACAGGTGGTTCCCAAGAAGAAGAAACATTCGGATATGCAAAGTTTCAGTAACTTAAAAAATAAATTAAAAAGCCAATTCAATAAATAAAATAAAAATATTTTATTTTAGAATTTATTTTCAAATATTATGTTTTAACTTTCCAACTACCATAAATCAAAAAATCTTACCAAGAATAGCCTGATCATTGTCATCGTCAACTTGAAGTTTATCTCTAATTGCAGCGGCAAATAATCGAGGAGGAATCGGTTGACTTAAGCCTTCATCCACATCATTCTAGAAGGTAATACAAAAAAATGATTATTGTCATTTTCAATATATCTTACTTAGATTGAATAATTTTTGATTCATTGAAATTATTTGCTTACTTGAAAAAATCTTTTGTAAATAAGTAATTAACACTTTTTATTGATTTATTATGTTACTTTTCAAACAGTTTTGTTGAGATCAAAGTTGATTCATATCATTGATTCATATTAATAATTGAACAGACCTTAATAACATTAAAACTACTAGTATACATTATTTCAACTTCGCCAGAATCTCCGAATTCTACTTATCCTTTTTAAAAAAACTAAAGTCTTCACAGTGAATATGAACTGACAAAGGTGACATACGTAATGTTGTAAATACATAGGCAGTTTCGGCACCTACACACAAAACCTGATAGTTTTTCACAAAAATTCAATTTATAAATAAACATTTGCATCATATTGAGCATGAGGTTTGCGGGTAAATTTTGTCCTTTCCTATAAAGTTGTAATTCTGTCCGTTACGAAGTGTCTTTTCTCAATCGTTATGTAAAACATAATATTCTAGTTAAAGATGATATCAACTTACCTCCATTAATTTCCTATCAAGTTTCTCTTGGGTGTCACGATCTCTCTTGACTTTTTCCAATTTCTCTATCAGTAGTGGGGCAAACTCATCCGGTTTCAATATGGCACATTGTGCTTTTTGGTGTTTCATTGTTCTGGGCAATAACTGAAATCATGGAACGTAAATTAAACATCGGTACAAATAAAACTGCTGCGTAGGCAAAAGATTTTCTTGAATTCATTGATTGATTCTTACCATATCACGAGTGTGTGTATCTCGATTCAATGTTGCGCTCTCTTTAATAGCTCGTAGATGTCGCGAGTGTTCTCTCCGTGCTCCGTGACCAGGCCGGCCGACACTTATCCCATCACTATAATATGAACTGACATTAGCTTTCAAATAAAAAAATTCCGGTACTGGAAAGCATGTTGTTAAACCCCTGGAAAATCTAATAATTGACCTACAGTATTCAGTCAGCTATAAAATGGTATGAAATAGAAATCAGTGCCGCAAATTTTGTTAAATTGCATTACTTCAAATATTACTGCAAAAATTTTCTTACAACAGCCAGAAAGAATGCAGTAAGAAAATTATATTTGATAGAATAGTGTTAAATACATACAAAATTAAATTTATGTAATTTTCTAATGTTGATTAAAACTACATTTTCGTCATTGTTTTCTTACCTAGAGATACATCATACACATTTTTTTCAATAGTCACGCTACTTCATACAATTTTTATGGTTGTTCATTGATAAATAAAAATAAAGAAAATAAATAACAAAACTGAGGAAAGATTAAAAATTAATTCACATTGACTATTTTATATTTTTTTTTATATCAAAATATATTCCCACTTTGAAAATACTGTATTAATGCGAGTTACACAACGTTAAACCCCTGAAAACTAATGATTCCTTATTGAATCTAAGAATTTACTGCTTACGAGTTCTTATTCATTCAATACAATATATTTTTACTATATTTCTTCGCTAAGCTGTTATAATCAATTTTTAAATATTGCTATTTAAAACTGTACATTCTGTATTCAACCTTTACAGTATGTTGATATCACTACCAATTGTATCAGTTAATAATGCTCGCGATGAGTGAAACCGGTCTTGATCATAAAACATATTATGAAAATAAATACTAAAATTGTGTTTTTATTATTTAAAATATCATACCTTTCCGTCAAGAAGTGACAGTTAACACCTTAAAAATGACTACAATGCTGCTTTGTTGCTTCTTTTAATTCATCTCTTTAAAAATGATAAAATAAGAATTAATATCTTATTGTTATCTCATCATTGTCATTTCTTTTGACGGAGAAAAGGCTACACAAATGATCATATGTTTTTCACTAATGCATTTACAGATTATTTTCGTTTCATAATTTTACATCAAGCAAGCTGATTAATAGTTATTAAAGCATTTTGTTGTGGTACTTACACACTGCTGCCCGACATAGACAAGGCATCCGAGTCGGTTCTTCCGCTACTCATCGATTGGAGTTCCGAGTCCTGTCGGGATACGGGACAATACTCCGAGTAGGAGAGATGCGGATGAGAATACACAGAATAATTTCTCCGGTGAGCCCCTCTGCGCTCGTCCGACAACATAATACATCAAGCGCATGCCACAAACGAAGCGGGAACAATTCAAATTCGGACTCGGCAATTGATCGGTTGTTTCCGTGACAATGTTCATGTTCATTGGTTATGTTTCAATAGGGGAATTATCGCATAATTGTTTATAGCGTTGTAAATTATTTAGCATTCGAATGATGATGATATTTTTTGTTAATATCGTTGTGCAGCAGGTTTTTTGGTGTGTCATCGGGCATCAGCAGGCGGAGAAAAAACGGCGGCAACGACATGGAGGGAGAGGGGAAAAAATCAAAATGAAATAAAACAAACTCGGATGATGATAAAACAGGAAGCAGAGACAAATCAAAATTTTGGGAAATTAATTAATTGCGCACATTATGAATAACTTTATGGTTCGATTATTGTCAGTCCATAAATGTTATCAATATATTAACCATTACAGGGTAAAACAGGGGATTTAAAAAATAAAAAGCATAACATGCCTCTATGACATTGAGATATCTATTATAATTTTTTACCAAAGAATAATCTAAATTTCAATTTCTAAAATTCATTCAATTGATATAGTAAGCTTGACGCATGCTAGCCTCATGAATAGTTATTTAACATTTAGACTGGGAAATAAAATAAAGCTAAGTAAAAAAAAAAATACATGAATAATAATGATTTATGAAATCGAACACAAAATTATTGAAATAAGACAAATAAAAATATTTTGAACAAGATTATTTTTTAAACACTGTTGAATACTACAATATACTCACAATTGGTGTCTACAAATCAATCAACTTCAAAGACAAGGGGTAAAACAAAAGTCTTGGAAAAGATTCATCGAGACAAGTTAAAAAAATATAGCAAGCAGGGGTAAATGTGAGATGGATAATGCGCAACTGACCCAGAGAAAGTTTCCGGTTGAAGTCTTCGCTTTTGCGTCGCCATGAGAAGGTCTTTGGTGAGCCTCTGCGATGAAGGGAACTGCTGATGCTGTTGACTAAGACTCAACTCTTCGCCTTCGTGCAGGGTGGCAAGAGCTGGAGCCAGTGTCGACGCACACAGCTAAGGGCATACAAAGTAATAAAAAATAATTTGTAATTTCTTTTTTGAGAGGTGCACAGTAGTAAAGATGTATTCTTGGTTAAAGTAATATTTCAAAGAACAATCTAAGTGTCATTTCAACTATCCACTTTGGACGTGTCTGTCCAATGACATTTTCTCCTTATTCTTTGGTACTTCAGTCCAGCATGAACATTAGCCACCCCAATTAGTTAGTCTCCCCCACTTCAATTGAAGTTACGATATTAATAATATTTGGGTTGTCACAACCTACTAATATTCAATTATACATTTATTACGTAATATTTTTTTATGAAAAAGAAAAAGGAAATAATCAAAACCTAAGTTAACCTTGTTCAGGGTCCTTTTATTACATGGCAGGACTGTGAATGTCACTTTTAATGTAGTGTATAAAATCAACCTATAATGAAAGCATTCCAAAATAACGAACCTCTTTCGAACTAGATGAATTTGAAATACTGCCGCTAGATGGAGTGGATGAATTGGAAGATATCGAATGGTGCTGATGTTGCGTTGCTTGAGCATGTTGTAGGTACGTGTCGGATCGGAGAAAGGTAAGGTAGGTCGTTTCCTTGATAATAGTTTCTATCTGCAAATGTCAAACCATAAAATTGAACAAAAAAAAAACTCAAGCCTCTGGTAAACCATTAATTATGAAACATTCTGATCAAACAATTTGTGATCAGTGTAAGAACTGTTACCTCTGATTGCATGGAATCAAAGATGTCGGCTTCAAGTGGTTCCTCATCTTTGAGGCCGAGCTTGACTTTCCGCCGCACGTCGTCTGGTATCGTTAGCTGTGATTTTCGTAGAAATCTTTAAAATAAATAAAACATAAATTACTTTTTATTCAAATTTTACTTTTTAACAGTCAATATTTGTTTGTTGTAATATATATAGGTTAAAATCAATCAGAAGCAGTTTTACAAGACAAATCTAAAATTTTCATATAATTGAGCTTTTACAGAAAGATATTAGAAATGTTGACGAAGCACCCAAGCATAGTACAAATTTATTAAGTTATTATCTCTCAGTAATAATTAGTAAAACTGGTAACGTTGGTAAAAAAAAAAAATATGAATTCATATTGTACCTGTATATGGCAGAGACCATAGACTTGAGTCGCTGCGGGTCCTTCTGTTGTTTGAGTCCCTGACAGGCAAAGTAGAAGTCCAGGCGGTCGGCGTGAGGGGCCCCCGCCTCGCGGACAAACCATTGGAACAAGCGCACTCCCTCTGCGTCCTATAATAAAAAATCATTCCGTCTTAAAATAAATCCAATTGTAATTATATTTATACATTGACAGCAACTGTTGCAAATTTAAAAACAATTGCAACACACCCATTGATTATAGGCAACATCCTGAATCCAGAAACATCAAAACTGGGAAAAAATGTTTCTCATAATCAAGAACCTAAGTTATATTATCACTCAACATTATTTACGCTTTTAAGAACTTATGATAAAAGGGCTCAGTTTCAACATAACATAACATGTCAAATAGAATAATCAATATCGTTGAAATTAATAAGTTAATACAAAAATTGTTAAAAACATATTTAGTACTGAGTTTGAATAGTAACCTCGAGAAGGTCGCGCAGGTTGCGTGCCCAGCGGAGATAAGGGGGAGAACGACCTCCACCTTCCCCCTGTATCCCACCCCCTGTTCCACTCGTCCCTGTACCTGATGCACCCAATCCAGCAGTCCCGCTTGTTGAGCGGCGAGACGATGATGATCCCTTGCTTCCATGATATCTAAAAATACGTTAAACAATCATTAGATATTGCAATAATGTGATATAAATACATTACCATCAGACAAAAATATCAAAGTTTAAATTGATAATGTCAATTATGTTTCTAGGCACAGTATTAGTACGAAATAATTTTGCTTCCTTGACATTTTTTTTTAATATATGTCTGACCCCAATAACAAACATATGGATTGTTGATTAGCCCTTTGCCCCAGACATCTAAAATATTGATAAATCAGCTGTTGGCCAAAAGGCTTAGGTTAAACCAAAAGAATTTTATCATTGAGAACTGCTTCATTTTCTTGATTGAATTGGCATTCACTTGCTAGAGCCCCATTATAACACGGTGAAAAAAATAGCAATGTATTTCTCCTGTTTTAACGGCCTAGCTTGTTACTTTCTCACAATAAAACTAAATTTTCAAAAATTGTAAATGAAACAAAAGGCGGCTATGACAATAAGTTTACATGTGAGGCGGAAGTGGTCATTACGGAAGCAAATCAGACCACCTCACAGGAATAGGTTGGACTAATCGGAACGCTATTATATTAGTTTGTTCGTTAAGAATCCTTTGTGATAATTGATGTCTATTGATTTCCAGTTGTTCCAAAGCCATTCAGCGACCCTTACTACAAAGATGCAAATATTTAGGCGCTGAGTTTGAATTTATATTATGTGATTCCTTAATAACGTGATTAGTGAATTGTGAATCTGTTTTTTTACCGTTGAATGATCTTACATGTTCCTTAGCTCGAGTAGATATACTTCTACCTGTCTATCCGATATAAACGGATAAACATGAGCCACAGGAGATTTTATAAATACCGCTTCTGTCCAGTTTATTAATTGATTGAATAGTGATTGAATTAACCTGTGCAAGTTGGCAGGGTTCGGATGTTCCTGGAAGAGACTGTGGGGCCGACCCCTCTCCTCGCCCGGCACAGGCGGAAGTGATGACCTGTCAGCAAGTTTGTTTTCCCAGCCTGTAAACAAACAGTTCAACCATTTAAATTATTTGTATTAACATAAAAAATTATAACTTTGGATTTACAATCCACTATATCTCACAAAACAATAGGCTAAGCTTTAGCACTTTTAACTCATTGATTACGGGTATGTTTGTTCAAAAACTATGAGTTGCGGCGGGCAAGATTGCCACTCATTGCGCAATTAATTACTCAACCTAAGAACGTCAGCAAACATCAAACTATGGAGTGCGTATCAAAAAAACCAAAATACATACTGGATATAATATATTACGATAAAGTCGAATGTAACACCGTTTAACAATCGCTGGAGAACGAAATACGCTGCACATAAAAAATGATATGTATCGGGCCCGCACTTGACATGATGTCTTCATCAGTGTCAAAGGACTAATATCGAAGGCCATGAGATTAGTATTTCATATCATATTTGAACAAAGGAGAATACTGTATCATTCCATATAAAAAAAAACATCACCATCTGTCGTCTTTGTTTTAGACTGATTTGTATGACTTCTCAGAAAAGAATATTGAAATGATACCTACGAAACAGGAAGATTTTTAGTCGTGTTTTGATCCAGTGAAGGATCGATAACAATTGTGGGCTTTTAGTGACATCTTCCCGCAACACAGCAAAAAAAAAATCGACAAGAAATATGAAGTTTAAATATTGGCTTTTTATATATGAAATTGAATGTACCGAAACACACAAAAATGTGCACCCAGCCACAACAGAAAGTTTTTGAAGCGCACAAATTTATGCATCCCGTAATCAATGAGTTAAGCATAGTACTTTTTTACAGTTTAAAACTATTAACACTTTCAGAGCTGAAAATATTCATAGTGCATTTTTTACTATAAACAATGGGCACCCATATCATGCTAGGTACATTATCTTGTCCTTTGATACTTCACAAAATAGTTGAATATTGTTTCACTATGCCTCTTAACCCTTTAAATCCCAGCCTATTAATCATAGTATATTTAGAAAGCTGTAGTCATTTTTTGGTAAGAAGTAATACTTACCATTTATTTTTTATCTTACTCACAAATTTGCTTCCAAGTCTGCATAATGTGCATAAGAATATGCAGTAATGATATTAAAACATGGTAAAAAAAATATATTTATAGAATAAAAATTGTTGAAAACCAATGGAGTTTTCACATATGATTACTAAAACTGTTGATCTTTCAACAGAAAAACTATTTCTCAATAAGTTTTTAGTTCATATTTGTGAAGCATCAATTTACTGTCAGATTATTTAGCAGTGAATGTGTTAACAGAATAACCAAAAGCATTAAAAAAAAAAAACAAATTAGATACAAAAAAACCCTAAAATGAATAAAAAAAAAATTTCAACAAAACCACAATATAAAAAAAAACCAGATGTCAGCAACAGGCATTTACAGGATGCAAAAAACAAAATTCATAGCTATGATCTGACCGGCGATAGTCAACTCGATAATTGAGAGAGTGTACATGGCATGAATTGTAGTTTACTTCGTTGAGACTATTTTTTGTAAGTCAACCAACAGTGGTTAAATTTAAAAAAGAAAATGTTAAAAAAATGCTACAAGCTTTCTCAAACGCCATATAATAAAACTACAATCTCTAAAAAAAATAAAATTTTAAATAGACATCAAGATTGTAAAAATATGTCTTCATGTGTAGGCATGCTTTTAAAAAGTAAATGAACACTGTAAATCACTTTTTAATTACCAAGTTAGCATAAGATTATATCGTACTAGGATGATTGTATAATGGATGAATTTGCACCTGAATAACAAGGTGTAAAATAAACCGCAGCCGTGGTATTAACAAAAAAAAAAGTGTTGGTGTGTTAACCTTTGTGCATGGTGTGGCAGAGATAGGTTTACCTTGCGGGAGACCGCCGACAGGAGTTTGGCTCATGGCGCGCAGGCCCTCCTCCCACCCACCAACAGCATGGCGAGATAGACACTGAAACAATCAAAGAATACACGTTAACAATAATAATCAATTATAAAAAAATAGTTAATCTTACTGTTTTTTCCAAACGCATCATTGACATGCTTCCCTACCTGTTTTAACATACGGAAAAAGTTCGACCACAGCAAACAGCAGTGTCGACTTCTGAGTAAAAAATTCGGTGAGATAACTTTTTGCCTGATCGGTTATCATTTTTTTTTTAAATCGTTTGCACCTTTAAGCTCATGGGCTGAGCGAAAGTGGTTCAAATTATACATAATTTAAATGTAAGATACGATTCAGAGATCCAATCTATTAGCACATTTAAACAACAATAAAGGATTTGAATATATCACATATACACAATGTACAATGTATGTTTAGCATACAAGCAAGTAGTAGAAAAGAGCAAACTTAGCAAGCACCAAGCGAAAAGAAGTCACTATCATATTATACAATACCTGTCAAGGATTGTAGGGTATTCTGACACAAATATCTTAAATATGAATTCATGTGTTGGTATTATACAAACTTATGAAAATTATATTAATATGAAAGTTTTTTTGTAAACAAAAGTATTGGATGCTCCTAACATTCATGCATTTTTGAATGTCAACCATCAACAACCTGCAACCTTCGGTTTCAATACTCAAGGCTTTAGTAGTCAGGGGTTTACTCTTTTATATTTATTTTATGAAAATAAATACATGCATCCTGGCATTATAATTGCAAGTAATGACAACTTACGGAAGGACAGGGTAACTTTATACTGTGATTCAAAAACAGATGTTTGCAGTTTCCCATGGGTATGACGCTTTGACTTTTTCAGGAATTCAAAGGTAAGTAGCAGACTAATTAGCGCTTTATTATGTCAAAAATAAAAGAGGAGATGGACCTGACATGTGCTGCGAATGCTCCAGGGATGTTTGCACCCTACGTGTCTCATCAAATAACTATTAGAAAATGGTAAACATATTTTCGGTGATATTAAAAGATTTTGAAATATGCCAAATGATGAAAATAAATTCACAACTATTTTTGTTGACGTAAAAAAAAAAGCACCACATTACAAGAAAATAACAGATACCACAACACTTTCACAATGTGAGTCTGATGAAAATGTGGCTCATAATTCTTAGGCCACTTACGACAGCAGGGAGAGATATTAAATATCAATGAACCCAGAATTTATATGTGAATTATAACTAAATAAAAATAGTCTTGGTTTTTTGAAAGATTTGTTGATTTTGCTTTCATTATATTTGTAAGTTCATCATATCTACCATTTGGTACTACTCAACCTACTTAAACAATAGATATTATATAAAAGCATCAAAAGAAAGGCCTTTTGAGAAATTATATATATCATTTTAAAATATGTATAAATATAGATAAATTGCATCGACACAACATAGTATACAAACAATAGTCGTATAGAATAATAGTTTATCCTTTTATAAATCAAATCAGTAACGGAATGAAATTTATGTATGCAGGCCATGATCAATAATTTTACAAATGGTGGCATTACCCCTCAGTAAAAATATGTTAAAGCACCACATCATTTCATTGTGTTCTTCAAACAAATTATCCGGAACTATTTTAAGTTAGTCACAAACATAAAATAATAAAAAATCTTTTATTCGGAGAGCTTTCTGTTTATAAAAAAATTATAACCGGGATGGTATTAAATATCATATACTTATTGAAAGCATTATTATTAAGAAAATATTAATATGAAACCGCACAATTATCAAGGGTAAAATATGGTACATTAAAAGAAATATTGACCCTATATTTAACAATACACTTCATTGAACAATAGAAAAAAAAACAGGTAGCAAACTAAATGAAGCATGAATTCTGTATACATGTCATGTTCAATTAAATCATAACTAATTCCAGATGAATGTATTTTTAAAAATCTTTTTCAATGAGAAATAAAAAAAAAGGATTCCTTACATAATTATGATTGAATATTATTTTGTTTACTAAAAATATATTGTTAGTAAAACGTAAACATACCATTGAATTAGAGGATAAATGGTATAAACCAAAATCAACCTTTTGTTCAAAAAGCGTTATCGATCGCGGCACAATCAAAAAAATACAGATAACCGGTAAGATCAGAGTCTGAATATCAAATGACGGCATGTCGGAAACTGCGAAGCCCAAATATTTAGGGGCGACGGGTTTGTGCTCTTCTTCGTGTTATCTAAACATATAAATACTAACATAGGGTCTTCTACCGCCTTGGAGAATATTGCCAGGAAAAATTGTATTTAAAATAATTACAGAATTATTTTTCATCGGAGAAATTTTAATGATTAATCATATTTTCAACAAACTTATCTTATATGATATATTATCATTTCTGTTGTTTCCTCAAATAATGAGATAAGTTGCAATTTTTTTAAACTAATAATTACTCTGATTAAGTAATCATTATAGTATTTTTAATTATATGCTATAAACCAGAAAACATTGAAAGGGAAATTTTAATCAATGGTTTTGCACCATTTGCTGGTAAATTAGTTTTTTTATTTTGATTATTGAGTATTGACTTTGTGGAAGAGTGAAATTAAATAAGCAAGAAGAATAAATGAGGAGACGAGGAAGAACGCAAGTATTATTTATGTGAAAGATTATTTAAATGAGTGTAAACTTGAAAACAATTCAATTTATTTGTAATGTAACAATTTACAAAAAAAAGTATTTATTTATGTCAGTAGGGAAGGCATCTTTCAATGCTCAAATATTCATGTGAATGGTGTAAATCTTTTAAACATAAATCGTATTTTATAACTAGTATATACTATTTCATCGTTACTACCTTTATATTATATTTAACCTACCGCATGAAGTTATCCCGTCAATGATTATGAAGTCAAAAATAAAAAAATAACACACAAAAAAGCTATATCCTTCAGCGAGCACCAGTGCTGTATTGTATCCAACATATTATTTTCAGTACGATACATCTGTTCCCTTATTTCATTTCCTTCACAATAAATATATGTTGTTCGGTATATTATAAAAATAAATCTTTTATTCAAATGATTCAAAAGTAAATTAAATACAGGTTTTGACATAAATATTAAGACTTATCTTAAATAAGCCATATGGAAGAAAATAACTTAGCAAGCCAGAAGGTAACCTTGACGAGTCCGTAATAATTTAATGGTTTACCCATTTAAATCTCACTGCCCTTGTTTTCTATCGCAATATTACATAAAATCCTTCAGGTTTCAATTTTTTTGAGTTTATTTCAAAAGATTTAATTTTATTTCTATAATCGATATTATTTGAATTGTCAATAAGCCTCATAAAACCATCAGAACAATGTGTAACAGTTGAAAGTAGTTATTTGCCAAGTGAAAATCAGTAATGAATAAATATAATTATATATACAAATAAAGATGTTAACTATCAACTACCTAATTAATTTTATCAGAAAATTATTTTCTACTACAGATAAGCAGCAAACCAAATCAAATTTATGGTCAGTAATATTTTACCAATTATCAAAAATAAATCACCACCCGCCATCTGCATAGTAAATGGAAAGCCTTGATTATGCAAATTTATAAAGCATTGTGAGTAGACTTCAAACTGAGTAAAATGATATGTGTGGTCTCATAAAAAAATGACTTAACCTGAACAATAGTTTTGACAAAATGGAGCAAACTAGAGACATAAGCCTAATAATGAGTCAAAATTTATTACATATCAGTATTCAATAATTTTCCCTATTAAAGAAATACGCAAATAATGAACCAACAATTATTATGTAAAAATATACAATGCTTGTATAACATCTAGATTGAGTAAAATAAAACCAAGATATTAATTTCAATGTGGTCCTCCGCTACACCCGGTGCGTTGCGAATGACGGGTCTGCAGCTGCGCATGCTAGTTATTGATCGTTACTCACTCATCCCCGCACACAATCATATTTTATTATGACTCATGCCAAATGTTATGAAAGGTGGATTTTGACAAGGGTAAGAAAGGAAGGAATATTATCAAATCAATATTTAATAATCGTGGCATTTAGCGGCAATAAATAAAGCTTATACATTTTTATTTGATTAGTTTACGGTTTGGGTTGTCAACGGATTTATTTTATTCAGTTATTCAATATTTCAATTATTGAAATCGATTTAATAGTAGAATGTTTGATACATTTTTATTGTTTTGAAAAAGAAACTGCATTTGGTAATACCAAGTATATTTAAAAAAGAAAATTATTATCCTGTGTTCTCATATTTTATATCTATAATTTATGATATTGACTGAAGGTGCTTGATGGAATTTCAATATCAAATTTGAATTGTTACAATTTTGTACGATTCCACATGTTTCGAAACACATCCGTGTGATAGAATGCCTGAAGACGCCGAAAGGCTAAACCCGGGTTGTTAGTGACAAAACATGTGCAATCGTACAAAATTGTAACAATTCAAATTTTTTATATCTATATTAAATGAAGGTTCTTTCCACAACCTTCCCCATCAAATTCAGTATTTTAATAATGTAAGATTAAGAAAAGGGATGAATTATTAAGGTCGAGTCATTTATTTATGATAAAATATCTACTTTCTCATCATAAAATGCAAATTTATTCACTCGGCATAGCTTTGAAATTAATTCCAAATCAAGTCATAGATTATAATTGATAAAATATCAGATAAATCCAATGATACAATTTTTTAAGGAACAACACCTCATAAATAACATTTTGTCTATATTATTAATAGATTGGGAGTATCGTAGCTATCCAAAGGGGCCGAAAATTCTTTTTCAAAATATCTAATTCTTTAAAACTTTATAATCGATATCTCATATCATATCAGACATATGATGTGCAGGTGATATAACTTACAAGGTTTTGTTTCTTAAACCCAAATATACGAGATAGGGGAAGAATTTTTTGAAATATATTTTGAATTTACAATATCTAAGACATTAACACAGCATAATAACATTGCTTGTCAGGAAAAGTAGCAATGACACAACAAAAAGAATACAGTAACTAAATTTTAGTCTAATAGAATGCAGAAGATTTTCTGGGTAGACAGAGCTGTTAATAACTGTCGCTGGCTTGGGAAACAAAAGCCACTTTAGATAGCAAGAGTGGTTAAGTTAAGCCAGAACCCCGACACAGATAGTCGTGTTTTCTTTCTAATAACTATGAGTTTACATTATCATTAACCCTCAATGAGTAAGTTATGCTTTATTCAATAAATTTTATTTTTACTACATATAAAAATATAAAAACCTTTTTCACATGAGTGATTCTGGAAGGAATATTACTTCTTATTTCAAGTAGCAACAAGTTTTTTCAGTTTTTAAGCAGATTTTTAGTTGAAAGTGTTTTAATTTATCATTACTTTTTGATAATCTTCTAGAAGCTGTTACTTCCATTTAATGACTGAATTTATTTTGTGTTCTGAGCATGTGTAGCTCTTTACAGATACTGACGCTAGGAAAGGAAGGGACCAAACAGACATGATATTTATGCTCTATAAACAGTTTTTTACTTATTGATTGAATTGGCATTCACTTGGTAGAATTCCATTATAACACGGTGAAAAAATAGCAATGTATTTTAGTTCTACAAAATTCGTAGATTTTACAAAAGTTCTGCAAAATTTTGTAGAACTAAAATACATTGCTAGTTTTTTACTTGTTTCCAAATAACTTTTTTACAAAATTATTTTGGTAATTTGAGACAAATAAAAACATATAATGTGTCTTCCGAAAATCGATGATCTGGAGAATGATAGTTTGGAATGCATAGGCCAACATAGCACTTTTATGCACACCTGCAGCCATACTGCTTAGGAGGTTAAGGAAATTGGTTAAATTGTAAAAATATGGCAAACAATCTGAGGCACCACAATACATAATGAAATACTTGAAAGCGTGAGATCTGATGAAGGCTCTAAGCTTTCAAGTGAGACATATTCTAGATTTTGTGAATCATAAAATGATTACAACCAGCAAAAGCCCTCTGTAAAACAAGCAATCGAAAGCTACCAGTTATTACTCAATACATATTTTTTTATCATTTTTTCAACTACAATACACACGAGTTAGTATTGCATGGCCAGCTGTGTTATTTTTGATAAATTTAAGGCAGGTAGTGCAAAATAAACATTTGTACACAATCTAGATGACAAAACGTTCTAACCATATACTCATAAAGATAACAAATATTGCATTGCTTTAGTCAGTGAGTGTGACATTCAATCCGATATTTAGCCGAATGAATAATACATATATAGCAGTGCATGGTAAGTCAAGCTGTGGGAGGATATATCAAGTAACAAATAATTTAAAAGGTGAATTATTATGGTTAGAAAGTATAAAACTAAATAACAAAATCCACTGAAACGATGTTAGTTTTGTTATATATTACAAGCAGTGTTAATGATTCATTATATCATCAATATATTCATAAACAACTACCAGTATTATGAAAGCACAAAAAGAACAAATGTCTATCAGTCATTGTGTGGTTAGAATATTGACGAAAAAGTGTAAGAAAACTTAAATATGGTGAGTGAAATAAAAATTAAATTAAATAATAATGTAAGTACCCAGCATAAAACGTAATTCCATCTGAAAACAGAAATACGATCCGGTTATTACGGTCGGACGCTTATTTGTTAGAGGTATGAAATCTGAAATGCCATATTTTTTGACAGTTCGTCGATGCCATCTACCAAAGATCACGACAAAGCGCGATTCGAAATAGATGGTAATGCAGGGGGCACCGTTACCCTGCGCAAAATGACAAGACGAGTTGTTCGTTTTAATACCGAGAGGTCTCTGTTAGTGTTGGAAGCGCCAATTGGATTATATTTATTTATTACTAATTTCAAATTTTTAATTGTTTATGGTTTATCAAAACATAAAAAAAAACATTGAGGAAATCTGAAATAAATCTATGAATGGTTGCGTTCACTTCACGTATTTAAATCCAAGAAAAAAAACAATTGATACTTACGCTGTGGAAAAAAAAACAAATAAACGCAACTATCTCTCTGGGGATAAAGGAGATTTGTTAAAGTCTTTCTATTGAAGTAGAGAAGCTCGGTTTAATATTTGATGAATCCATCAGAGTGCTTTTAGTTGTTCGAGAATAAATGCTATTTACCTCTCAGTCTCCAATCCCCTTGTATTTTTTTGTTCAACAATTCCCTTCCTGCAGCCGGCTAAGCTAAGACGGTCTCAGTATTGAAAGGTAAATAACCTATATGTATTAGTATTGTTTACACAATTAAACCCACTTTTTTCGACGCAACAAATTACTTAACATCTGATAAAAATTCTTACACCAAATTTCACTAAGAAGGATGCATTTAAAACCGTATGAAAAAGTAACAATTAGATAGTTCTATCTGAGTATTTATAATTTCTGTCAAAAAAAGCAAAAATATCATTAAAAATACAGCGCTGTATAACTATAACTAAAATATATATAAATATTTCACTGCCACTCACGGACGCTTGTGAAAATGAAAAACGAAGTTAATACATTGTTTATAGCTAAATATCAATCTAATATTTAATAACATTAAGGTATATCTAAATTTTCGCAATTATGAGATATTGTAGATTGGACTGGGCTGGAAATGAAGATATGCAAACAGTAAACTTTGATTTCTAATAAAAGTAAATAAAATCATTGAAATTTAACAATCTCGGAAGAAATGAGGTAGATAAACATTTTGGTTACAAACACTAAGACTCTTCTGTATAGGAACGTATTGTGTTGAAATATGAAACTTTAATTTTAATCACAACCTCCCTCTCTCCTTTGAGCGGTTCAAAAATAAAAAAAGTATTGAATGTTTTTTTAACATTAGCTTTGAGACGTATACACATGCAAAAGATTATCGGGAGTATTATTAGTTTAAGCAAACAAAATAATTTCTCCGTTGGAAATATAGGGAATCGTAAAATACCCCATAAAGTAACGTGAAAATCCTTGAGTTATATAGATCCTTCAGTACCTTTAAGTTAATTCGTTGCCTTAATATATTTTTAAATGTTAAGAACAAAATCTCCGTGCGTTGTCTGTTTCACTGCGAACGTAATGTACAATATAACTGTGATTATAAAATTTATTGACTTGCTTTGAAGTTATCGTCCATTTTACGTTTCAAATTAAAGTTAAAATGATCCTCTTTCGTATGCATCAACCAAGAATTCCTTTTAATGTGGTCGCTATCTAAGCTTTTAATTTGCATTATGATCCATATATATATATATATATATGACGTAACTTCATTATAAGAGGATAGATATAACAATTTATTCAATAGAATCTTATACGATTGTTACAGACAATATAATATCTACCTAATTGTCATAAGATTTATTTAAAATTAAACTCTTTGATAAGCTTTCTTATCGTTTTTTCCTATGAAAGGACGCCACATTTAACTGACGAACATTCACGTGCTGCTCGTTTACATGCAAAAGAAGTGGTGCAAACGTACCCCACTCAAATTAAGTCGCGACTGTAACGTCAAGTATGGCGCGATGCCGAGTCTAAGAATAAGAAAAACTGGTATTACATCAAATTGACGTAATGAACTTTTCCAGTAGCGAAGGTGTTCATTTAAAATATTGTTTCGCCCACATCTTGGTGCCTTTACAATTCCTAATGGTTAGCAGTAGGTTGTAATTTAATCGGTTATACCAAATTTTGATCCGCGATTTTCATCAAAAGTTTAAAAAAATATTTTTGAATTTGAATAAACTAACTATCAATAACAATATTGATGTAATTATAAGCATATATTAAAGCTTAATTTATTTAAAAATAAAGTCAACACTTTTAATAGCGCAATCTCCAATAAGGAATTTTTATACAGCAAATGCGACAGTTTTTCGTATAGCGACCTCTCCTATAGACAATCTTCTACAAAACGCAAAATTTTCAAATTCAAACTAGAATTTTCGTAAATATGTTGTATTATCAATATATAAGGAGCACGTCAACGCTCTGAAACACACACTCGTAACTAAATATAGAACAAGGTGATAATATATAAACTGAAAAAAAAATGATTTGGTGAGGTCATTCATTTCGTAAAATATAATTGAAAAAACATAATAAGGAACTCTCCTATAGCATGATTCTTATCTCTACGATATTGGCGGGTTAAATAAATACGTATATTCCATTCGTTTAGAAATGGCCAACTTTAATTGGATACACGTGGGTAAGTAAGGGTGAGGAAAAGATTAAAAAAAACATTAATAATTTTTATAATTAGGTGATTGTTTGACAAGTGTTTGCGTCGTTGCTGTTATGGGACTTACTAACATAGTTTATACCAACTGGGTAATAATCAAAAACGCCAAATGTTGAAAGTAGTGAACTTTAGCAATAAGTGATTTTGGAGCCGACGTTGTTGTGTGTATTCGATGACCGGATCACAGAACAGCAGCGCAAGCCAAGATTATAAAACCAAAATAAATATAAGCTGTGTGGTATAATGATTGATAATAATGAAATATTCAATGAAAAATGTTCCCAGCCCATTGTGCTAGGTGGTTAGAAGAATATCGCTTTGATGTCTGTCGCTGTGAGAAAGAAGAGGTCACAAACTCAAAGTCAAACATCAAACATCATTAAATGCAGCTTACAAGTCTTTAATTTTGTCCAAAAAGACAAGCCTTGCGTCTCAAAACCCCCTACCCCCGAGAATATTGCACACAGATTGCTCTCAAAACATTATTTTTGATAACACCTTTACAAGTAACGTCTATCACTTACCTGCTATATAATACAATTAATCACCAGTTTCTCTATAGTTCATTCAGATTTCTACATAGATAATGAGTTATCTTTTGAATATTGTTTTTATTGGCCGAATCGACGCTTAAGTAATTTATTAATGTAAATATCTTCTTCGAAAAGGCCATAATCTTGTCATGAAGGAGAGAGCTCTTGTTGGATAATTTCATGACATACGTATCTGTCAATAAGTCAGTTGTGAAGGGTTGATTTAGTATTTTGAAAGCCTCCTCTTATATGCGGAAGAAGAATAAATCAATGTATCAAAGTTTACTGACTATTTGCTTTTCACGCACATAAAGCCGAACTACAATCTCTGTGACTTAAAATAATTAGTATATTACATATAATTATAAATCGATGAATAAAATTTAAAAAAAAAAACGACCATGATAGCTGATAAAAGTTGAAATACGTTATTCCATGTGTTGTCGAGCGAAACATTTTCTTTGAAAAACAACACCATCGAAGTCGTACGTCAATAATATCAATATTCTACTATAATAGATTTTTGACCATATCTGCTCCCAAAGGTGGAACATATGGACTAATATTGGAGGTATCTTGACATAAGTTGCTTGATGTTTTGTGCACAATGTTTTAATCCGAAAAGAGTGGAAATTTTAGGATACAGACCAGTGATTCGCTAATGGCACTTTTGAGATTTCTAATTTTCAATGATTGTTTTCACTTCACGGAGAAATGAAAAAAAAACTGCTGACTTGAATATGAATTTGATGAAAAAAAATTCAAATAATTCATCAATGTTATTTCAACCACTTTGAAGCATTTTTTGAATTCTCTATAATATTATTAACGTACATAACTTTTATATTTAAAAAAAATTGCAAAACGCTACGTTTCAATTTTTTATGAAAGCAACATTGTCATTTTATAATGTGGTAGAAATAGTTCAGAATGATAAGAATCAATGGCAACGTTGAAATAAATCATCGGCTGTAATTAAAGATTAATCTTTGCGTACACGAGATGAGACATATGTACGGATAGGATAAAAAAAATAATTGCCATGTTCTCGCGAATTAATTTGACACTTGCAACATACACGCCAATTAGAAAGCAAATTAAGAATTTGACGAGTTCGACGAATTTAACGCTACGATTCTTAGAAAACCTTGAATAGATGCTGTTGAAAATAAATAACTACGCGGTTTAAAAATAGAGCGGTTCCCAGCGCATCAGACGAGAAAGTTACTTCAATAAAAACAATTATTCTCAAACGCGTGAAGTGCAGTCTACTCGTACCGCAGTAGTACACTGTTAAATGATTTATTTCCATGGGAGAGCGAAGGCCATTGGAAAATTTGATACAATTCCTGGGACTAGTCGATTAACAAAAAAAAAACAAACAATATGGGGAATTATAAAGGCAAAATAATAGAGCGAGCAAATTAAAGTGAAGAAAAAAACACAAAAATCAATTGATATTAAAGTTGGCTTGAAATTTAAATTGGAGAACTAGTGAGCTTTAAAAGAAACTATTCGGCGGGAAATTTTAAAGTTTTAATTGAAGTATAATATTTTCATTTATTCAATTGATCTGAGCACGAATTTGATACAACAATATAATTTTTTCTATAGTATTAAAGAGAAAAAAACAACCCCTTTCTAGACAGATCCGTATCGGTAACATACTACAAAAACAACTATTGTTAGCCAGTCAGCTATGAGGTTTTTGAGGGGTTGATTTAACAATAATGGTTTGTGTGTTTCGCAAATATAAAAATGTAAGTAATTATTAACGAGTTTCTCCTCTATCGCCTTTTTCGCATCGGGTACTATTCGATGCACCGATAAAGGGGGCAGACACGTGAAATATTAAGTAAGCCGTATTGAATAAAAGTTGAGGAGCGTGTGGTGAATTAAAAAAGTTTATGTTAGATTGATGACTCATTATAAGAAGTAAAAATAAACACCAGAGCTTTTGCTGTACATACATTTATTGGCGTTGAATATGCAGGACTAATTATTTTCAATTTATCATTTTGCCAAAATATGAATAAGAACTATAAACATATTCAAATGCACAGTTGAGCTAAACTCACGCCTGTATTAAGCCAAACCAATAGCGTAAAGTTAATTTTGGCTTATTCATAAAATTGCAATTCTTGTGGTGTTTTTCCCACACACGATAATTATTGTTTTCAAGGCATTTACGGCGGGGCGTTGTTCAGAAATAATTTGCGCGGTCACATCGGCCGGCAACAACGGCTTATAGCAACTGCTGCTGTTTCGTAATTGAAGGCTTTAGGTAATTAATAATGGTGTTTAAAAATAATTGCAGAGCACTTCTTCCCGCGCTGTGTTGTCGGCGATGGGAGATACGGATGATTCAGGACGTCTTGCGAAGATCCGCACGCCAGAAGTCATTCAATCACTGGCACGTATATATTATCCAAGTAAAATTGTAATTACCTCAAAAATTAAGTCATTAATAAAAAAAAATTAAAACACATTTTTAGAGCAATTTCCACAATATATTTTATGATCAAGACCTGTTCTTCCGACCGCTGATATTATCAACTGATAAAATACAAATCAGGAAATAAGCTAGGTTGTTAAAACAGAAGAGAAGATGTATTATGTACCTTTACTACACATCTATAATAGATAAGCAAATGTACGTTTAAACATAGTTCTGACTATGACGTGAGCCGAAATAGCTATCAACTTTAAGGTTCAATGCTTAAAAACTGAATAAACAATTTATATGCAGTAATACGATAAATATCCAAATCAAGTAAAATAGTTTACAAATAAAATGTTAAGGACCTCTTAGTAATCAATTGCAATCAAACTAACATTGAAGTTTAAGGTTAGAAACATAACAATAAAAAACACATAACAAAAGAAAATTAAGTATCTTTCAATGGCGTTTGAATTTATCTTTACTACCTTCAATAAACAGAAATCTGAATCGCAATATTCTGCGGTAATCTCATTGGGCTTCGATCAATTGAATCAGACGTAGAATTCTTACTGTTAGAGTTGGTAATATGCAGACGTTTGCGTCGACTTAAATCGGTTAAAATGCAAGATAACTGGAAGAGTTTAAGCAGATAAATGAGTTGGCGTAAGTTTTAGACGTAGGAGCACAAAAATTCTAAGTGCACTTTGAGATGTGAAACAGTAGAAGGGCAAAGCTCAAAAGCAGCGAGTTTTCCTGCACGGCAGGGTTGATCAGTCTTGCAAAATAAAAAAATAAAATAAAAAAAGGATAGTCATTTCAATGAACATTTTTTTAATGTTGATAAAATTAATGCAGTTAAGTAGAGTTGTTAATATAATATATCCCATGCATGATTTCTTTGCATGTTTTGAAAAATATAAAGAATAAATAGAAGTGAGATCTTTTAAAAAGTAATTGGGTCGCCACAAAAGTTCTGTCAAATTCAAATGATTCCTTCAGATTTTCATTTCTTTATCAACCAATAGCAAATTATTACTCATTTATCAAGGGGTTATTTCATAGGTGCAACGACATCATAGAACTGTCTTAATCTTTTAACTATCTTAACTCATTCTCAATGATAAATATTATGAATAATATGATATACCAGAAGGTTACTAAGCACCAGTTCTACCTACCAAGGAAGTGGATCAATTTTATAGGCTTATAATGATTTTACAAATAAAATATATTTACTAACTTACAAATGTGTCCAAGAATGGTTATTAGAATTTGTTAAGATGAAACTCTTCGTTGAATATTGACGTTTTGTAATACATTGAAAAACCCTGCGATTTCGAGAAGGCTGTTCAGTGTTGAGTAGCACCACACACAAAGAATAAGGATTCACGCCAATAATGCGCGAGCTACTCTTCAGTCTTCCCTCTATAAATCAAAATTTCCTTTGCTAAAATCCTTCAAAACTAAACACAAAACCGCGTGAAACAACCGCCGCACGTACGTTTGTTATAATTTGTACAGCCGTAATGAAAACGCACGTAACGGCTTAATTCCTAAGGTAAACGGTAAATGCACTGTTTTTCTTTTTAATTTTAAAAAGCATCATTCGCCGTATAATAACAGCACCTAGCAAAGCGCATTATTGCGTTGTGTATGTGGCTCATGTACGCGCACGTACACGCGAGCGAGTGTGTGTGGTGCCGCTTGAAGCCTTTTGATGTTTCCCTTTCGGCTCGCGGCTTTTTCATTTCTGCCTTTGTGGGGGTGTGTAAGCGATCTACCCTCTCGCTCGCGCGTATTTTCTCAGCAGTTCACAACATTGGCGCAGGTGCAATGAACGTGTTCTTCAAAAGCTCTAGCAAAACAGCAAAACATGAACGCAATCCTATTCTTGTACACCATCACTGATTGCAATTCATCATGAATGTCAAGTAACACGATTTTTTTACAAACAAAAAAACCGACCTAGATCAATATAAAAAACGTGGAAGTAGTAATCGAATGCTGATTATTTTCAATTTGATTTTTGAGTTTATATTTTTGGAACATTTCCGTGCAACGTGTTGCATTTTTATAATACTGTTACACAATAACGATAAAACACTTTCAGAATATATTGATTGAATTGGCATTTACCTGGTAGACCTCTGTTATGACAGGGTGAAAAAATAGCATCGTATTTTAGTTCTATAAAATTTATAAATTATAAATAATAGTTAATAACTATTTTGGCATACGCCCTCATCAGAACCGTCATAATCTCATTGAGACATTAAAAAAATATATTCATAACAAGTCAGTGGCATTTTGATTTTAATATATATGAGACGAAATCTTGAAGGAAACCTTACACGATTACATTAACCTGAATAGATAACCCAATGAGTGAAAAAAATAATTATAGTTTTTGGTACTAAGAT
Source organism: Himalopsyche japonica (assembly GCA_028555115.1). Lineage (NCBI taxonomy): Eukaryota > Metazoa > Arthropoda > Insecta > Trichoptera > Rhyacophilidae > Himalopsyche > Himalopsyche japonica. The sequence goes on along the minus strand of JAHFWJ010000560.1, from coordinate 150,036 downwards.
AATTCTTCGGAAAACTCCACAAAATTATCATAGAATCACGAGCGACAGCTTGGGAACTGCTGTCAAATTTCTTTTGGAGGCTTCAACACATGTCTTCTGGAGGGGACCGACTAATTTTATTTCACATTCGCGGTGTGAAAAATATTTCATATGATTGGGGTGGGATTATGTTAGTTTGTGAAGCTATTCAACGTTTTGAAATCTCACAGAATATTGCCGTCGGCAAGAAGAAAAACACTGAGTGAATATTAGCGACACGATGCAACTATGTTTATAATATAATATAACGTAATGTATTAGGAGAATTTATAAGCATTTACTTCATAGACTTGCTTTGAAATTGTGTTTGATGGAATTGCGTTTCCGCAATCAAAACTGATTAAATAAAAAAAATAAAAACTCATGGTGGAAAAATAGCAATGTATTTTTTCATCGTGTTATGATGGAGTTCTACCGAGTAAGTGCTGATATAATCAATAAAAAACTAACAATCAGATTATATAATAAATAGTAGACAACGCGGTTAACAAAAATATGAATGAATATAGGAACATGTCTCTAAAATAAATTGCAAAACTTTTGATTTCTGTCATATAATAAAATTTTGGAATATAAAGAAATCATTCAGAATGAACGCAATTATGTAATGTCATTTTGAAGTTTATATTCGTTCTGTTTTAATATATATATATATATTCATTTATTCTAAGTAAATAGGAAAAGGAAGTCGAATACTCTACACTTATAATTCCATTCGGGGTAGCACTTAACCCTATAAATAATTCAATTAATGTTTCACCTTGTTTTTGCGCGGAGAAGAAAACCTTCTGTTAAATAATGATAATATTCTTAAAATAGCGAGGAATCGATCGGCACTCAGCGAGGAGTTGTCATGAAAATTTCAAGTGGGAAAATGTGGTCGCTTCGAATCGACGACGCGGCCGCCTCTACCCGCACTGGCGTTTACGATACTTTTCTTTTTCCCCTCGAGTGGTTTTTTTATTCGGCTATTATTTTGTATGGCCCTCGACTAGAGTAAAATTGTCGTGTCGGGGAGTTTAAGGGTGCTAAAACAAAAACATTGTTATTCCCGTTCGTCGCTAATGGCTCACTCCGAATAATGAAATGAATAACGACGTTAGGTGGCCGTCATGTCCCCCGTCCTGGGTTCGATCCTCTGTAGGACGGCTCTTCGTGGTAAACAACTCAAGTGAATGCCATCCGAAACAATTAAGCGACTGAGAGTTCGGTTGTGTTTTTAAGTGGTTATTACATAAAGAATCCATTATGAACATAAGTAACTGTAATAACGTTAAAAATAAAAATAAATAAATGCTGGAGGTACAACGCCGTTTACTACTTATAATATTTTTGAGAGTATGGAAATTAATATTTAATTTCCTCACTATGTACTTCGATTGACCCAAATAATAAAATAGAATACCGGTAAATATTTGTATGTATATCAATTTTTAATAAAAAAAAATTCAAAAGTACCGAAATTATTAAATATCGTATGGTTTGTCTTGAAATACAATTTTATTGTATAGAACGTAATTAAATTATCAAGCACTTATCGAGGATTCAAAATATTGTTATCAATAAGATATAATCCACATTTTAAGTCCGATAAACTTAAAAACATTGTGGTCACACGAGAGAGCTTTTTATAAAATACCTGACGGTGATCTTTCTTCGCAATAGAAATCTCTTCAAATATCCATTAAATTACTAACTAAGCCAATTGAAAGAGTGCAGCAAAGTTTCCAATCACGTAGATGTTTCAATTTTTCCCATCTTTATTCGTTATGTATTTATATTTATCAAATAAAATTTCAATCAGTGTCAGATATTTAAATTTCGAATATCACTATCTTGTTTAAAAACTCAACGTGATTGAAGTTGTCAATTCTTTTCAATGCAGCTGCGTTCTATTTGGATTTAAATTGCCGGTATGTTTTGTTTTTAATTCACCCGAAGAAAGAGTCTTGCGAGGTGAACTGATGTAAATACGATCCTCACGAAACACTTAAATATTAATCATCATGCTCCTATTCTCCCCACTTATAAAATCAGGTTCAAAAAATACCAAAGAAAGTGTAGTAAAAAAAATACAATGAACACAAAGATTTGTCCGATATCCGTATATACCGCGAACTCATTGGAACAAATTTACATGTCATAATATCTTAGATTCTCGATACGAAATAAAACATGGCTAAGATAATGTTCAGCGTTTAATTGTTAGGTTTGCAGATACATTATTTTTTTTGTTGACGATGGGTGTATTTTGTAATATTTAATGTAAGGAATCACCAACAATGATATTTAATATGTAGATAAATTCATTTTTTAACAGTGATATCCAGTCAGCAATATGTTTCAGCTTTACGAAAAATTTCCATGGGGTACATCATAACAAAACTCGGTTACAGTGGAAATTCTTCGGACATTTTGGTATTTTCAATAAGATAAAATCGCCACATGTTGCACGTCCCACTGCGCGGAAAAGCGACGATAAAAATTTTCATGCAGAAAATATTTTGCCAAAAATGTAGTCTGGCGCAACAAATGTATTATGTATAAAGACGATATCAAACGGTCGGGAGGGCAGCTGTCTCTATCGATGCGATTGCTGCTGTGGTATATAAAACGGTCTTTTGAAAAGATTCAGTTTATATCTATCCACTCTACCATCTATTCCGGTATATATCTGTACTTTCCATAAATTGTTAGCTAAGAATATACCATAAACGGTATATTATAAACATACTTAATTCGTTGATTGAATTGGCATTCACTTGGTAGAACTCCATTATAACGTAAAAAAAAATAGCAATATATTTTAGTTCTACAAAATTATTTTTTAAAAATATAATTGATAGCTATATCGGCTCACGCCATCGTCATAACTATGCTTAAACTAACATTTGCTTATCTAATATATAGCTGTGTAGAAAAGGTACACAATACATCTTCTCTCCTGTTTTAACGGCCTAGCTTGTTTCTATCTCGCAATAAAACTAAATTTTTAAAAAATTGTAAACGAAACTAAAAAATGCGGCTATGACAATAAGTATACATGTGGCACGGAAATGGTCTATTACGGAAGCAAATCAGAACCCTTCCCCTGTGGAGAGGTTTAATTAATGGGCTAGACAATATATTAGTTTGTTCGTTAAGAATCCTTTGTGATAGTTGATGTCTATTGATTTCCAGCTATTCCATAGCGGTCATCCTACGACCTTTACTGCAAAGATACAAACACTTGAGCTGAGCGCTGAGTTTGAATTTATAATATGTGATTCCTTTATAACGTGATTAGCGAATTGTTAATCTGTTTTTTTACTATTGAATGATCTTATATGTTCCTTAGCTCGAGTAGATATACTCCTACCTATCTGTCCGATGTAAACGGATAAACATGAGCCTCAGGACCACTATATAAAATGTGCGACAGCATGAATAATGAATATAAAGAATGAATACTTACTTTAAAGCCACGATTAAAAAAAATTTAGTATTTTAATCAAAATATTTATCGGTACAACAATTGACGAATACTTTCAAATTAACGTGTACGATGAACAATATATTATTTACGTCTTTAATGACGCCGACATAAAGTACATTTTCGCAAACATGGTAAAAAAAAAGCACGCAATTTCGAGGTAGTGAAGCGCCTCCGTGCACCGGTAAAATTGCATTAGGGATCCACGGGCCGCGAAATTGAAAATCGGATAGATTTCTTCGATTGAGTCACCACGCGACCGAACCCAAACAGGGGTGAAATTTTTCAATCCCCTGCAGATGTCTGCGTTCACCTGATCGTCTCCAAGTGATTCGACTTTTTTTTTTGAATTGACAGATAAAAACGTATTTTCTTCGATTATAAAAAACTTGGCCTGTAATTGAGTCGGCCATTGATGTTTATGACTGGATAGATAGATGCGCAGAAGAAACTTATTACGGTTATATAAAAATGTAAATGCCAATTCGTAGAAACAGTGAAAATTAATAATATTTAAAAAAAAGTATATATCTTTAACCTAAGTTTTGATAGTTATAAACTAAGATTTGTGTATTTTTTTCGCAAAATAAAAAATATTTTTTATACATTTTACTAAAGACGTTTGAAATCTGGGCGAGTGAGATCGATTACGAAATGTGAATTTTTACACTCAAGTACTATAGAAGTATATTTCTGAATGGTCTCATAATTAACATGTAAACCTATATGTCAATTCAACGATCTAATCAGCGAAATAAATGACTTTTCATAAACATGTAACATGCTTGTTCATAGAACTGATAGGCACAACATTTTTTGATGAATAATATACTAATGACGAACACGTCAATACAACAATCAATATTCATGTAGTACCTCTTGTTGTGAATATGTTAACTTGCCGCTTGTAGTCTAGAATACACCCGCCGGGCAACACCACCCTTACTCCTCGGTGCCTAACTGATGTCCAGTCATCTTTGATGTCAGTCTCTGTCACCGGCGCATTTCATACCGTACGCTAACATCGATCATGTCAGCTACGACGAGATCAAACGAAAATTGACAAAGAAAGGGTTACAGATGCAACATGCCAGCGTGCCACCGACTAGTCACTTTCGATCACAGCATACGGGCGACACTCTTAAAAGTTATAACGAAAACAGACAATCGTACGTGAGTCAGGTACCTAATTATCAGAAATCACATACATTGCCAAACACTACCGATCTATTCACCAAGGATCTCAATTTTAAATTTATTGGTAGAGCCTATACATTATATAATCGCAAGTAACACTTGAAATGGAGCCCACCGAAAATAAAGGGTAATCGCTAGATTCTTGCCACTGGACCACATATGTTGACTACTTTACGCCTTTTCGCATTGATAAATTATTCTTTAATATTGAAAAAATACATAATTATGTTTGTTATCATTTCACAAAATCCTTCATATTTTATGCCTACTATTGCTTAACCTATAATATTTGCAACATTGTGTTGCCATAAGTAATAAATCAATCTATGGCATACTGAAGAGGAATGAAATACACTTTGATTGATATTTATTTAGCTACTCGGTTTATTTCCGACAGGCTATCGTAATACAGTTGGGAATGAAACAATTTTATGAGGAAAGTTATATGAAACTTTAAAAAGGTGTTTCCGTAGCGAGAAAGAAGCCTTCCATACCCAGTTGAGAATTTATTTGACAGGCCGTGCGATTTGTGAGGCCTCATCTGTAACACAAACAGTCGAAGCGTTTGACAAACTTCTTTCATTGATCTTTTGAAGACAAGTTTCAACTTCGATAGGAAAACAATCAAAAAACTAACCTACTGAAGAAAAAAAAAAAAGACATTTAATTAAAAGTCGTTGTTCGGCGGCCGTAATTGTTGCACATTTTTTTTTATCTCATTGAATATGAAACATTCAATAAATTCACGTAATTAAAATTGTAAATATATTTTTTTATATTATCTATTTTTTAAAAAATAACAAGAGCAGTAGAGTATATTCTGATCAATGAATAGTATTATTATATATTACATATAGACGGAATAATTAACTATGTGTAAATTAGAAATTGCATTTCTGAAAGTAAAAATATTTTGTATGTTAAAACATCATGCCTTTCTATCAAGTGAAGGATATGACCTTAAAAGTAAAAAATATCTAATATTCGAGTAACAAAACAAATGTAGCGGAGGCACCAAGGAGATTTCAATTATGATACCGAAATTGTACATCCAAATACAGTGAAAGATAACAATAACTATGTCAATTAATTCTAAGAGTTTACACCATCCAATGAATAATATAGAAAACGAATAAGCTTAAGAAGATATAACGTCAAAGGCTCGTATAACAAAGGTCGCAAAGTCAACGTGAAAATAATAAAGTTTAAACCTAGATACGGCCGAAAGCTTATTTTAGATATAGACGAAATCTAGCGAACTTTTAAAAGTTTTACAGATAATTTTACCTACCTGGAACCCAATTCTCAAAAAAGGACATTTCAAGAATTTCAATTTTTATAGTGACAAGTTTCTCTTGACATGACTACATTAAAAAGATTGTGTTGTTTTAAGATTTCTTGGCGAGTTTTGTGAGTTCAGTATTCAATATTTTATATTATATTTTGTTTTAGTATTTTCCAGATAATCGGCGTTATCTTACAGGAAAATCGCTTTGAATATAAGTAAGTTTTTTTTATTGATTGAATTTGCATTCACTCGGTAGACCTCCATGATAACACGGTGAAACAAATAGCAATGCATTTTAGTTCTAAAAAAATATTTTTTTAAATATAGTTGATAGCTATTTCGGCTCACGCCATCGTCAGAACTATGCTTAAACTTGAACATTTGCTTATCTATATATAGCTGTGTAGAAAAGGTACACAAAACATCTTCTCTCCTGTTTTAACGACCTAGCTTGCTTCCTGCTCGCAATAAAACTAACAATTGTAAATGAAACTAAAAAGGCGGCTATATCAATAAGTTTCCATATGACAAGGAAATGGTCCATTACAGAAACAAAGAAACACCCCCCAGAGGATTCAATAATGGTGACCGACATATATTAGTTTGTTCGTTAAGAATCCTTTGTGATAGTTGATATCTATTGATTTCCAGCTGTTCTAAAGCCGTCATCCTGCGACCCTTACTACAAAGATGCAAACACTTAGGCGCTGAGTTTGAATTTATATTATGTGATTCATTTATAACGTGATTAGCGAATTGTGAATCTGTTTTTTTACTGTTGAATAATCTTACATGTTCCTTAGCTCGAGTGGATATACTTCTAACTGTCTGTCCGATATAAACGGACAAACATGAGCCACGAGACATTTTATAAATACCGCTTCTGTCGAGTTTATTAATTTTATCTTTACTATTTTTAAGATGTCTGCCTAAATTATTGTTGACCTTGAAAGCTACGCTTACTGAGTTTTTAATTTCCCGGTGAATTTTTTCATTAATGCTACCTAGGTAATTGATTGATTTAATTGATGAACACAATTCAGGATAACCGCTTCTTTAGATTAATTGCCCCATTCTTGAAATTGTTACGCTCTTTTCCGAAAACGGGACATTTTGGCAGAAAGGTATATTATCATTTAAAATAAACTTAATGCAATGTTTGCCTACCCATAGAGGTTATATCTCACCGGTAATCATCCCACCATTGACCGATGAAATCACAGTACATATTCCGAAACATCGCGCGGGCCAGGCAGCTTGCGAGTTGCGAGTCAGGAGCCGGGAGGCGCTCCTAAATACGCTACCGTTGCCCCTAATGCGGAATGTAAGGCTTTCGATTCAAATGAAAACACTTTGAACTTTTGTGCCGCCGCACTTTTCCCCTTTGATGTTTTGATATCTGAGCGTTTGCGCTCGCAAGCAGACCGGCCGCCTTCCTTTGAACCAATCTCCTCTTTTGTTTTCATACTTGTTACGAGTGTTTTTCCGTTTCCTTTTTATTTTATTCGCTACGGGAACATTTTCCAGCGAAGGAAATTGATATACTAATTTAATTAAGAAATGTCGCGCAATGAATATGAATAATAATTAACAACATACTTCAACATGACGATTTTGGACCTGCGCATGTATATTTTTTCACCTAATGGATTTGTAGGATAATTTAGAAAATTAACAAGACTTGTCATTGCAACCACCGTTGCTACGTTGGCTTTCTTTATATTCAGTTGAGATATCGGTCCCCGAAAATAAATATCACTGATTTTCAATTTATTCATGAATTTGTAGATTTATTCAATGTTTTCATTTACTTTTAGTAAATTTTTCAAGTCCTTAAAATATTGTTATTGTTGACATACCTCATACAGAGCAGATATAATTTATGTTGGCAGTGGATATAGTTAATATTTTTAAATACTAACATGAAATGCTGCAAAGCATACATAGATAACGTCGAAAAAACATTTTTATAAATTGACTCGTCAAATGTCTGAACTTAGCAGGATCTACCATTGAAAGAGGTCTTTTCCAAGGGAATTATGATATAAATATATTCCAAAGTATAAACTCAACCTCCATATGATAGCGAATCAGTATATATTATATTATATTCCCATTGAAACCAAAGTTACTTTGGCGGTCTCTTTGTCAGTTAGTATGAAGTTATCTAGAAGTAAGTTTGTCTTTGTAAGAAGGCGGACCACTCGATAGCAATTTATGTGAACTTTAAGATATATCTATTGATTTCCTATGAGCCAAACGGATTTTTTAGGTTTAATCAATGACTAAACTTCTTTAATATCTGATAGAAAATAAAAAATACTGTTTATGAGTTTAGTACTGTGGCATGTTATGTTTTTGATGTAGTAGGCATAACACTGATATTCCACCGATTTAGTTAATAGATAACGAACAGCAAATTCGCCTCTTTCAGAAAAAACTTCTATCATAAGATTTATAGAGTATGCTTTATGGGCATAGAATGTCTTGAAATTGTATATTTTCATTATTTTAAAAACTGCTTACTTTCGATAAAATCACGACAAAGTTATCATTTTGTGTTTTACATATAATACATAAAAATTAATCGCCGAATAGAATATGGTAATGTTGTTATTTTGAAAAAGTATTTTTTTATTGTGCTGCATAAGTTGACCAAAGAAATCAATAATATAATAGACATTTTCGATAAATTGAAGAAAAATCTGATAAAAATGAATGCATTATTAATCAACAAAAAATAATATTCATAACTATGCCATCCACATCACCTAGTACACGGCACACAAAGGGTTAGTCAAAGGAAACCCGACGACGCAGTATTAATAACAATAGCAAACCTTCAAAGAGAAGAAAGGAGGCTGTATAAATAATAGTGTTTCCTGAATTCGTCCTATTGTGTGCGGCGGCGGCGAGCGATATTCTCCGTATACTGTCACTGACCAACGCGATAATAATTGTCCACTCATCACTCTCGTTCTCTTCCGTCTCCGCCACGGCAACAAGACTACAAAGTCAAAGAGACTTGCGAATGAAGGCGGACAGCGGTCATACCGGGCATCCTCAAAGCTCGTGCCATAACAGCTTTTAGCGAAAAAGCTTCCTGGAGTTTTCCCGCGATAATGGCGCAGCAAGAAAGCGAAAAAGAAAACGCTGTGACATTTAAATGTGAATATGAGACACAATTACATGAACAATATAACAGGTTTGTACATACGTTTGTACCCGACAAGATATTTTCAAAATTATGACACTTCAACCAAGAATATGTATATCAAAGAGATCAAATTAAAAGAAAAAATTTTGGCAATTTTAATGTTTCAAAAAAATCAGGCGGAAGAATAATGCTGTCAAATAAAAAAGAAAACTCAATTAAAAATAAACTACGTGAATAAATTTCGGCATTAAATAATAATGTATTTCCTAGAGAAGTTGTCAAATCAAATAACTCGGTCGAAATTGCAAATGGTGAAATCGACATGGTGGAAAAATCAGTGTCAGTTGAATAAAATCAGTTCGAGTTGAATAAAACGAACCGGATGTCCGGAAAACGAGTTGCAGCCGGGGAAATAGCGAGATTCGAATTGAATGCTGACCGCTCAATCACTAACCGAATGAATGAAAATATCTAACAAATGATTTTGAATATTTTCGGAATGGAAAATAAATATCCACAGAAAATGTATAACACAAACTACACAACTATCGGAAACCACATTACAGGGAGGCATACGTTGAACGGCCGTTTATTTGATTTTAGCCACCTTTTCCAATTTCTTTATGTTTTAAATAACTTTTCAATAATAAGTTAATTAAAATAATTATTTTCAGTTAATGAGATTCGTGTAGTGTACTGTATTTCATAAATACATTTTATTTGCATAATAGCCGCTCCACTCATCTGCAAGAACCGTACGGGGTTATAAAACTTATTGATATTATACGTAAAAAAAATATGTATCTATGATACGGTAAAAAAATAGCAATATATTTTAATTCTACAAAATTATTTTTAACAAATATAGTTGATAGCTATTTCGGCTCACGCCATCGTCAGAACTATGCTTAAGCTAACATTTGCTTATCTATATATAGCTGTGTAGAAAAGGTACACAATACATCTTCTCTCCTGTTTTAACAGCCTAGCTTGTTTCTTTCTCGCAATAAAACAAAATTTTTGCGGCTTTTTAATATTGCGGTATTTCGGCTCACGCCATCGTCAGAACAGATAGTAATCAGATAGTTCTGACGATGGCGTGAGCCGAAATAGCTATCAACTATATTTGTTAAAAATAATTTTGTAGAACTAAAATACATTGCTATTTTTTCACCGTGTTATAATGGAGTTCTATTAAGTGAATGCCAATTCAATCAATGTATCTATGATATTTAATGAAACATTTCAAATTGTTTTACCATTCTAAGTAGCTTTATTTACCAATACTTATTTCGGCTCATTACTCTTATTGATGTTCTGACGTTTTGGCGATAGCGTCAAGTGAAATTAGCTACGTTACACAGTCGTATACGAATTTCTTACTGCACATTGTTAGGGAAATGAAAGTCGATGAAATTTTATCTTTCGAATACATTGTCACTAACACCAAACGAAAAATATAAAAAAGCAATGGAACAATTTTTTTTTTTCGTCAGTCAAGTAAAAACAAATGTGATCGATTTCGTTGATGTTGACTGGCACTTTAGTCGACGATAATACTATTCGAGCGATCAAAATGTATTAGCTTAGGAGAATCGCATGTGGAAAAAAAAGTCTTAATATAAAGTTCATATTTTTCTTCCTGCCCCTCGTTAGACCTAGACGGAAGTTGACTTTCGAATTGTCACCGTCGAGCGACTTTGACGGAAAACGAGGTCCGCACGAGTCTAACGGACCGTCTCACGACTTCAACACACAGGGGAAAAGAATTTCGCACAGACTAAAACTAGTCACGCGTGAGGGTCAGTTCTATGCGAACGTGGAATTCGTATGTAAAAGAAGGTTAAGTTAATGCAATCAGTGTGAATCTGCAACGCTTCACTGACGTAAGTAAATGTACACGGATGATCTACGCCGTCTACGGCTACGGCGTAGACAGTGTCCGTAGTCGTGACATTAACTTAGAATACACGATATGTACTAATCAAATTTTATTTTACATAGCATTGCAATACCTATATTTTTAACTAAGCTGTGATTTTAAATACTATCCAGCAAACAATGTGACATTTTTTTATCTATACCACATATTTTGATAAAAATAATTATTTCAAATAACACATTTTCTGGTACTATTTCAAATCCAAATAGTTCTAAAAAATGTGTGGTTTTTATGAAATTCTAATGCCTTTCCACCATGAAGATTAACACCTTACAAGTGATTAATTAGTATCCTACCATTATCTAACAAGCAGTTAGAATATGGTAGGAGCCTGCCTCTTTCAACAGCCTCTGCCACTTTAACACATTATTTGCGGGTGAGATTCGCACTACGCTGTTTAGCTTAATGCGGGCATAAAATCAATGCCGCGCGTAAAAAACACATTTTTACAAAAAATGCCATAACTTTTAAAATACCCAACATATTTAGGTGTTTTTTTCAATGTGGTGCTCACTAAGTATAGAACCACCAGTTAATTAAATAAATATTCATATTTCCGCAAAGAATACTTCTTTCAGATATAAAACATTTCAACATAAATGATAAAATAAAGGACCTTTACTAATTAACATTTAGGCGCACAGTAAGTCACGCATTTATTTTTGACCGTCATAAAAGTTTGTTTTATGGGCAACTTGTCACAGCAATTACTTGGAAATACAATTTTTAATACCTTTCCCGCATTGAATGTGTTAATGAGGAAACACATGATATATTGTATATCGAAACATTCAATACACAAAACCCTACATCGCAATCTGGACAGTAGTATCTTTTCTCCTTTCGTATTCTCTAGCCATTTTTATTCTTATGAGAGCAACATACTTTGCACTGTCTAGTACACGGGTTTCCAACATGTGGGTCGCGCCCCCAAGGGTTTTTAAGGGGTCGACAACTTATTGTAAATGGCGTTTTCAATTGCATGGGGGTCACGGGATCTCGGCCAATTATGATGTACGATAATCCAGTGTGGGCTCACCAGAAACATCTGAAGGTACTTTAATATTAAAAATAAATCATTGTGACAAATATATAATACCCTGTGGGACGTGCGCAATTCGCTGCTAAATAGAGAATTGAAAATGCCTACAATTCGAGAGTTCGTTCGTGAGATTTTCACAGCGATATAGGCAAGCATTATAACCCTACGATCTCTTATCTACATAATTACGATGAGACAGTACCGAGCAATCGTTTTAGACGCCTTAAGGAATATATTAATCAATATTTTTTCATGTCAATTATTTCACGTAGGTTTATATTTGCGTTACTAATTTTAGCAAGTCATTGTCTGTATTTAGAAGGACCAAAAATCATATATGGGGTCGTGCATAATTTCCATCAACCAATATAATTATCAACGAATTAAGTATTCGACCTGACTCAGTCGATATTAAAGCGGTTTTCAAGTTATTAGAAACAAGCGCCGTGGAAGACAAATACGGATATCTGTTTTATTATTCAACGTTTCATTTGAACGAAACTTATCCAATGTTATAAGCAAAGTTTAAGAGCGGATTTTAAATAAAATATAAGCTTCGACGAAGGCAGGTGTAAAGTGTCTCACGGTGAATTGAGGGCTGACGTGGGTCTAATCAAACAGGCAACGTAACACGTTTCTTCCATTGGGATCAAATGCGATATCCACGTTATTACGGCTTTCCCAAGTTGAGCAATTGATGGCCCAAAGAAGTTCTTACTTTAAAATCTCATGAAACAACAAAATGACTAAAATAAATAAACATATCCAGAGATCTCCATATTAATATATAAAAGGTAAATTTTAGAATAGATATTAAATAACTAATAAATCATGATCCGGAAGTCGATATAATCGCGTTTTTTTTTATACAAGCACGATGTCGCAAATCATTTTTTTTGACACGGTGAAAAAAATAGTAATGTATTTTAGCTCTACAAAATTATTTTTTTAAATATAGTTGATAGCTATTTCGGCTCACGCTATCGTCAGAACTATGCGTAAACTAACATTTGCTTATCTATATATAGCTGTGTAGAAAAAGTACACAATACATCTTCTCTCCTGTTTTAACGACCTAAGCTTGTTTCTTGCTCGCAATAAAACTAAAACGGCACGGAAATGGTATATTACAGATACAAAGAAGCACCCCGCAGCGGATTAAGCAATGGCGATAGACATATATTTGTTTGTTCGTTAAGACTCCTTTGTGATAGTTGATGTCTATTAATTTCCAGCTGTTCCAAAGGCACTTAAATTCCGAATATTATTGTATAACGTATGCCACGGAAGGTTGTCCGATTTTCGTGTAAAAAATATTAACAGTTGAAGAAATATATCATGGATGAGCAGCGGCGGCAATGATAAACGTATTGATTAAAATAAGCATATATTGCGAATAATTTTGATACTGATCGAACGAAACGGCCGTTATTAAATCCACCCGGACGTCGGGATAACCCTAATATCTATTAATTATTATATGTGATAGGTAAACATAATCGATCGACATTTGATCTTTGTTGTTTACTCTGTAGTAGATAGAGGATCAAACTGCGAATGCTATAGAGGCGGGAATTATCATTACGACAAAGGGCTAGCGCTTCAAACGCAACAATTAAGTTAATAATCAGCGGCCGGAGGATACACGATATCTCATGTCGCTAATTGAAGAGAAAATTAGATATCAGCATTGGGAATTTCGGCAATGGAAATAACAATAAATACCATAATATAAGAAACACGAAATAAGATTTTTCGTATAGGCAGGTAACCGTATCATTGATGCATCAAAGAAGCAATTAATAATTTCGTGTTTCACCGTCATGAATCCTTCCTAAATATAATTATTTTCAGAAAAAAATAAAGGTAATCAGCCGTAGCAGCCTGACAATTATCATGATTTAAAAAAAACCAAACTGCCGGTCAAATTAGTTTTCATTTGGATTTTTGATAATATATTTCGTTCATTTAATACGGGATTGGAAGTTTAACTAAAAGATTTTAACAATTGATTAAAATAACGGTGCATTTTGAATAATTATACATACAGAACGGATGAAAGTGGACTCGAGGATCACATTACATACAATATATTGCCCAATTCGCACAATTGCATTGTTAATTCTTAAACATCAACTTATATAAAAAATCGTCAAACTAAGTCTCGGTGTGTCCGACATCTACGAATAATACATAAAAAAAATTTGATACCAAAATATTTTAATTAACTCTATTTTTCACCGCATTCCATTCGAAGTTTTTTCAGGTTTTTTATGAACCATTCTCACATAAGCCATACATAAAACAATTTGTTAGTTAAAAGTGTTTAATTTATTATATGCATGGGATGTTTTTTTGGATTTTGAATTATATTCTCGGTTATACATTTAGGCACACAATAACAGAATAATGACAACAATTGTTCTTGATATATATTCAAAAAAGTGATACAACAAACTTTATCAATATTAATTATTTCTCGTTCGCTGCTACATCTTTTTAAAAAGCCCGTCATTAAATTTTGTTAATATTAGGCTGAAATTCAGATAAAGTTAATTATATTTAATGGAAAAATATCAATCAGATTCGACGGAGAATTTTGTATTTTACGGATCAAAGCATAAATTTAAATGCGAAGGGAAATCAAACACATATTATGTATACTATAACATATATCTAGCGTAGATATTTCTGAATGTGCGTGATGAATTATGTAAATATGCAAAAATAGCCTAAAAAAATATCAGTATTAAATACAACAACAAAAATAAATGTTTCGTCGTTTATTTTGAAAATAACAAGGCACAAATCGCTTCTCGCAGCTTCATGCCAACTACCAAATCGATGAGTTCTCGTTCAATAAACGACTGCATTACTGTAGATAGTTTAAGTGTTTGATCGTTAGATCTGGAGGAAAATAAACACTGGCCAGTTATTGTAAACACTTAGAAAAAGATCAAAAAGCGCGAAGGAAGAATGCAAGAGCTTTTGAGATATAATCTTCTTGATAAAAAAACCGAATGGTATTATTGTATTATGTGGAACACACGCATTCTTTAAACATCAATGTCACGAATTTCTTCAAAGCAATCGTTGTTTATTTATATCCCCCACCATAAACTAACATCCGATAGTGATGAATAAAAATTGTATAGTAAAATAGTCCTATTTAAGGTCATATTAAAATGTATTACATTTATGAACGTATGTTGTACTCCAATTCTAAATTATGAGTATACATGGCATACGACATAAAAGCTGGAACGTTCTGTAGAAAAATATGAAAAAAAAATTGCTCCAGATTCAAGCGCTATCGGAATCGGCCAATTTTGTAACAGTCTATGAGAATAGAAGTATGAAATTTTACAAATCGAAACTTTGTACGATTTGATGTCCATCAAAAACTCCACCAGGAACCTTCATTGAACTATTGGTTTTGTATAAATGGTTACTGTTAACTAAACATTTTACGTCATTTTTTCTTGTTGTAAAAAATACACAATTTAGCGTGCTCACTTCATATATGGACTCGTCTTGGTGGCAAAATCGTCGTCTCAAATTGTTCACCCTTTGGTGTTTGCGAATCGGTTTCAGTCAGCGAGAAATTTTAACAGTCAGCAGTTTACGTTGCCCTGTCGGAGTTGAGTGGACTATTAGACCGTTTGTGTTTCGAAGAGGGAACTTCCTATGGGCGTCGTTAATGGGCGCCGCGACGCGACCTCACAAAACTCCGACTCAGCCAAACTAATATTATGGTGTCAGAGGAACGGAGAAAGCTGTCAGAAAATATCGCTGACGTAATAATCTCAGTCATAAAAATAAGTCCAATAATTGGTATGAAAGCTTTTAGCTGAGTAACAATTGTAGTGTGGAAAATATTAGTTATAAAAAGAACATTTATAAAGAAAAATGCAAGTACATGTTATAGAAATTCATTTTCTCTTCTTTTAACGTGTATCCTTATAGTATAGCACGATGAAAAATTTCGATGTATTTTAGTTCTACAAAAATTATACTATATTTATACAGTTGATAGCTGTTCCGGCTTACGCCTTCACGAGAACTATCCAAAACAGCTATGTCTTTATCTGATATTGACACTAGATAGTCGATTTATAGTTTTTATTATTTTTTCGGTCCCTTAATTACATTGATGATATAACGCAAAGTTAAGAGCATGAAAAGCATTGGTTTCTGGGATTCAGTCAATAAACCCTCAGCATTCATCTTCAGACTATCTGCAGAATATGAAACTTAGTAGATTAAAGGAAAATTGAAAAGTCAGTAGCAATCAATCATTTGACAATTGGTTTCATTTCTGTTCATATTCAATCATAACAACTTGAATGCTAAAAACGCATTTGTTATCAGCCTTCATTATCTCCACCTCTCTGTGACGATTTTTGACATTTTAAAGCAATAAATGGCAGTCAAGTTAAGGAATAATTGAATGCAATTCCTTTAATGGCTTATTAGCATCAATACTTATCTTTTGCGAGATACGACGGGATGATAAAAAAAATAAGGGCGTATAGCAATCGCTCCTGTGACATCTTAAAATATTTTGCGTGACCGTTGGCAAATAAAAACGGATATATAATACAACTCGGGAATTTTCGAGCACAATTTCGTATCAAGGACTATTGGAAATGGTAAGATCATAACATTTTTTATATGTAAGGATGAAGTGCGTCGACATAAACCCTTTTGTGATACTAGTAATGAATAAACGATGAAATTTTGACGTGCGTATTACGAGTTTAACTTCGATGTAAGTCATATAAATTTACCGTATACCCAATAAATATGAGCCGGTTTTTTACTCGGAAAAATATTCTTGGGAATTTCTCAAACCATATACACAATGATATTCAATGAAGATCATAAAGTAGAAGAGAAAACTTACCTCATCGAAGCCGACTGTGAATCCGAGTCATGGCAATCTTTTTTGCACGACGACAGTTCTTTGATAAATCCGAACACCTCCGCAGCTCGGAAACCCTACAACAGATGTACAATATATTAGATTGGCGAGTACATACAATATAATCAAAAATGCAACAGAGGCGATTCGAAAAATCACCCCATATACAACTCAAGCATCTAGTTAATTTGTTACATATCACTTTTTAGAAGAAAAACGTTATATAAATGTGTCGCACTTTGTCAACCATTCGTTAGATTTTAGTGACTATTAACAATCATTTACAGTGTACTCTCGATTATCCGGTTTGCGGATTATTCTTGCCTGAAAATAAATATTTTTTAATTCAAATATAATCTGATTGATTTTTTTTCTACAACGATTATGAGACGCATTAATGAATTGCGATCTTGAATATGCACGTTGTTTGAAAAAAAGGATGGATTTAGCAATGTGTTTGTGTCTACGCAACTAATCGGTGTTTTTGTTTTAACCACTGTGTGTTTTGAACGTATGAATGTTCGCATATACCGCAATAAACATTACAATTTATGGGACTAGAATGAGTCAAGAATTGAAATCCTTTGTACTCCACATGCGTTTCTATTTACATTTCCAGTGAAGTGCATAAACCAGCGCGAGTGCCCGCAGTAAATTTGTTAATTTCGATATTTATTGCCTATATTTGTCAGCTGTCGGGACTACGTTTGTTATTATGATAAAATATTATATTTTTACGTTTTTTTTTGTGTTTTCTTGATAAATAATGAATATATAAACAATGTGTTAAAAATTGTATTGTGTATTCGATATTATATTCGAAAATAAAATTAAAAATTGATGATTCGGATTATCCGTGTTTTTCAATTATCCGTGACCATCCTCCCCAGCACTAGCCCGGATAATCGAGAGTGCAATGTGTATATTAAAAGACTTGTGCAGATTAGTACTTTATTGATTGATAATGATCACTAAGAGCGATACCGGTCCCAAAAGAGTAAATATTTTTTTTATATTTTATGTTCCTATTAGCAATCAAATAGCAGCCATAAATGCCCGATTGTAGTGTCGAGCATTAATAGACGTACGAAATATCTTAGATTGCCGAGCAGTGACAGAAAACCACATCAAGGTATGGATACGGCATGAATATTGAAGGCATGTTTCAGAGAAGAAAAAGCTGTCGATAGGCAGTGGCGCAGGAGATTGACGGCAGTCCCACAAAAGAACCGATGGAGCATTAACGAAGTGTACGCCACACAAAGGAAAAGATTTACAGCAGTGCAGTATCATTTATTACAGTTTATTCAATATGTTTATTAAAATTTTACTAAGAAATACAAAATCGAATCTAATGAATAAACGAAGATGAAATGTCATATTCTATCATTCGGTCATCAATTCCATTGTTCTGTCAAAGAGAACAAAAAGACAAAATATTTAAAATTCAAACGCAGGGTTACAGAAAAAAAACTTTAATCACAATACACTACAAAAAATGCTTATTCATCTTTTAATACCTTCAATTGCTACTGTTTAGTTATTGAAATGTAAGATTTAACATTATCTCATTTTACGCGATTTAATAAACTTTTCTGTGAAAAAAATGAAAACTAAAAAATAAAATGGCATAAAATACATTACATCTAAGAATACATTTAATCGTCTGTAAATAATAGGCTTTCTAAAAGACTATTTTGATATTCAAGTATGTAAAGTATTAATACCCAACGTGTAAAACCAGAACGAACAGAAGGAAAACAGTCAAGCGATAGAGCGGATCATTCGCCGTCCAATGCTTTCGTGAAAGACAATACCGGTGTGTGTAAATTTACCAAACGCCACTGACTTGCGGCTTCTTTGCCTTGCCATCAAAATAATTGTCCTTTGATTTATCGGGAGGCGGGGAGTTTTCGGGGAAGCCCTCTTGATCGGCAAAAAGAAAATGATTCGAAAGAAGCGCCAACGCAAGAATAAAGTAGACTTTGGAAAAACACTCAAAGGGAAGCGGTGAATTGGGTTTGCCAATGTATCAGGATCAACTTAAAAGTGAATTTTAAATCAAATATAAGTGGGCATATAAATAAAGACGGGGAGGGGTGGTTTCCTTTGTTGTTATTAGTATTTATTTTATATTGAATATAGACATTTGTATAAAAAGCTAAAAGTGATTGTGCTCGCTTTGGTAGGGGAAGATATTTGAAAAAAATATGTTGCCAGTTTATAATAAGTACTACAGTAAAATAATATTAAATACAGAAAAAAAATATATTCACCGAAATTGTATCGATAAAGAAGATATACCATAGATTCACATATGACCTTAATAAGGCTACTTATATCGTAGAAGTGAAGCATATTTCAACAGAAAACCTCTTAAAAATTAAACCATTTTTTTTTTCAAAAAGAAAACAACTGTACTTCTTGAAAAAGCATCATATTTAAATATGCACGATAAGCGAAACCGGTCTTAATAAAATAAAAATTGTGGAAATAGCATTAAACGTTCAAGAAACTTATTCAAACTAAACATAAGCTAAAAATGTGCGCTATATTTTCTATGTGAATAATCCACTGAAATGTGACTTGATGATTATCACTTATGAATTTAAAATACGATAGCATGCAATAAATAGCGTAAAACTTTCTATTTTCGATAAAAGTTTGCCCTATTTAATCACAAAAAAAAGACAATGCGATAAGGTGCTAAGGACCACTAGCCTCCACACAGTATCATGGAAGGTTTCCATTGTCTTTGAATTTTCCAATTTGGGAAAAGTCTTGGTCAGACGAGACCCACCTTTGTCATATCGGCAAACCACTATGCTAAATTTACAAAAAGTAATGTTTGAGATAAATTTTCTACGAAGAGAAAACAAACATCAAATTGTCCGCTTTCATAAAAAAAAAAAAAGAAAACTCGATAGGATAATGATTCTAGTGCATCAATATAGTCGATATGTAAGGAATACTTTTTTATTTACAACAGTCTATTTGAAATAAAATATAAGTCATGAAATAAAATGGTAGCAATTTTGGTAACGATATTGAAAAACAATTGGTATTTTTAATATACCATATCTCATTGTCCGGAATCGTTATTGAAAGAATGATTTGAATTGTTTTATTGTAAATAATACAAACACTTTCTGTATTACAATTTCCACAATATATATATTTACTGATCAGTTTATAATACTAAATACGGTCTTGATCATAAATACGTTATGGAAACAGTACTAAAAGATTATTGATTGAATCGGTATTTACTTAGTAGACCCCGTAACATCAAAAAAAATAGCAATGTACTTTAGTTCTACAAAATTGTAGAAATAGTTTAAAATAAAATTTTGTAGAGCTAAAAACGTTGCTATTTTTTCACCGTGTTGTGTGTGTATTAAACAATGATTTTATTTTATGATATTTACGATATGTCGATACGCCGTTCGGCATCTTCAGGTTTGGTCAGTTCTGTTGCATCCGTGTGATAGAATGCCTGAAGATGCCAAAAGGCGAAACCCGGGTCGTTAGTGACAAAACATGTGGAATCGTACAAAGTTTTAACAATTCAATTCAAAAAATGATTTTATTATTCGAAATATAGCTCTATAGTCTTTCTACCAAGAAGTGTCAATTAACACATTAAAAGTGAATTATTTTAGTTTTATTGCCATTAAAACATAACCACCAAGTGACACAAAAATAAACACTTTGATAAAAAATATTTTTTGGAATTTTAGAATTTGACAATATCGTTTAAATACGCTGTATTTTATAGGATACATATAGTTTTCTTATGATCTTATCAAGACAATTATTAATTTTTTTTTAAACAATATATGGCTACTAAACATATTCTATGGCAGTTTTGCAAAGGATTCAAATAGAATTATGGGCAAATTGGTTTACACTTCTAAAATAGTCACGTCTTTAGAATTATTTAATAATTTTCAGTCAAATAAAACAATTCATTTATTTCAAGAGTAAGGCAGCGACAGCGTAGTAAAATAACATGTCCGACGACGATGTAAAACGAATTAAAGGGAACCGACTGCTGTTACCCGCCAAACCTTCCGTCAAGAGGAAACTTCTTTTCAAAATTTGCAGAGAGCAAATGTCAAATCACTTTCGAGTCGTATCATCTCGTCACACAATAAATATTTCAAAGACATAATTTACTTTGTTGCGAAATATCAGTTGATCTCGAATCATTATTCTGATGTCATGAATCGTGATTCTGAGTCGAAAATAAGCGAAATGTGTGAAAACAAAAAAAGCGACAGGAATAAGCGAGCTAAGGTTTAAAATAAATATTTACATTATTTCATTCGCTGTTGTATTATATGACCTGATTCAGAGAGGCATAGTTTTATCATGCATTTCCGAATCATGGTTTTATTTGTACTCATTTCCTGACAGCTACAAACATCGTAGCATATAAGGAATAAAAGCTTCTTAATAATTCTTGAATATTGGGTCATTCAAAGCAGTCAATTTTACGTAAAATAATTTACTTGATAGTTGCGAAGACAAGAATCACTTATATGTGCCATAGTATGCTGCGTTATTTAAACATGTATTAACGCGATTGCAATATTATTATACATTACGTATAATTGTAAGAATTAAATAGTCACCCACTCATATAAATCAAGTATTTAATTCAACAATAATGCAGTTGATTACTTCAAAAGCCTAAGCCATTAGGTTGGTTGTATTAATTATAAAACAACCTTTTCCGAATTTGAAAGTCATTATTATCAAATGAGTAGTCAGACTAAAGATTATCAGTAGAGGTTTACATATATATATATTGCTATTTAAGTAAATATTCACAGTAAAATGAGTGTTAATTTAACTGCATTATTTTATTTGAAAATAAGAATACATGACTAAACAGAGACGGACGAGAGGAAGACCCGAAGTGTTATAAAAGGAGCAACAGGCTCTCAAAGAGGCCGCACGACGACTGTCGGTACTCGCCTTTGCCTCGCTATGACAAAATAAAAAGAAGAAACGAAACTTTCGACGCCATCACTTGTGCAGAGGAAAAACGTATGAATTTATTTAATATTACGATATGTGCATGTCTTGTGATAACTAATTCAAATAATAATATCGTCTAGCACGGTGAAAAAATAGCAATGTATTTTAGAACAGATAGTTCTGACGATGGCGTGAGCCGAAATAGCTATCAACTATATTTTTTAAAAATAATTTTGTAGAACTAAAATACATTGCTATTTTTTCACCGTGTTATAATGGAGTTCTACCAAGTGAATGCCAATTCAATCAATAAATATCGTCTAGCATTACTATTAAACAGCCCTTAACTATTTACTGTATATTAAATGTCATAAACCAGATGTTTGTAGGATTTCAAATGACTCATAGTCAATAATTAAAAATATTTGACACACAATGTAAAAAACATTAATTCTAGTGAATTACTATGAAAACAAAGGACTCGTAGTGCATTCAACGTGAGTTCCAAAAACTTTCTACATTTCGCAATTAAAAAAAAAGAAAAACCAAACTTTTTACCCGATAGAAATACATTCTAATAAAGTATATATGAATACAAAAATATCTAGATTCTTGCAGTAGTAGATACTTAAATATTGTTGGATGAATGCATACTTTAAAACTGTACGAGGCTCGATTGACTTTTGATATATATATATATTTATCTACGATCGTTTTTCAAAACGTTACATAAGTGCACATTTGTATACGAATATGTGTGTGTATATATAATATATATACATTGCACATTATCTCCAAATTGGATGATGTAAATTAAATTCATGTTTGTCAATTCTAGTTATCATTTCAAAATCTAGTCAATTTCATAAAACGCTTTTCAATTTCATGAATATTTATTGTGTATTCTTGATATTTTATCTTATCATTACAAAATGTACAAATCCAAAATAACCAATTACTTTGAAATCGTAACATCTTAGCTATGTGCTTACATAATCATAGTTATTTGAAAATCCTTGACATTTCAGAATTATTCGATGTAACCGATCGAAAGAATCGTGTATAGCCATATAATCTCATAGTGTATCAATATGCGGTTTGTTTTGACTGCAGCTATTGGTACGAAAGCGTGTTTGTCAGAGGCGACCGAGGAATCGGGTGCGCCGCGACGCCCTCAAAGTCTCCTTCGCAGGAGAAGCTCGGGTCGGGAGTGCCCACCGCAACAGAGACCGAGCGCCAACCGAACCGAACTCGACCCCGCGACAAACTGAACGAAATACACAGCTTTTTAAGACGTATTATTGAGTAGGATTAAATAATTATGAAATCCACCCTAAAGATACACAATTAAAAATTTCGATATTTATCTTTTGGTGCTTTACTGTACGTTTTTCATGAATGTACTATCAATTGTCCACACAAAGGCAAAGTTGCATTAGACCATAGGCTCCCAACCTTTTTCGGGTGGCGAACCCTTTTCATAAAATCCATGTGACCCGCGACCCCCATACAATCCAAAAGAATACAAAATATATATATATTTTTTATTTGACCGTATAAGTTGGCGACTCCAGGTTGAGAGCCTATGCATTAGACAGTAATTAAAGAATAAAAGGAAAAATATAATAAAAGCACATATTTTGAATAATAAAAACACATTTTTTTAGTACTTATTTCCACAATATATTTTTTGATCAGGACCGGTTTCGCTCATCGCGTAAATATATTGTGGAAATAAGTACTAAAAAAATGTGTTTTTATTATTTAAAATATAATGCCTTTCCATCAAGAAGTGACAGTTAACACCTTAAAAAAGCACATATATTAGTAAAAAAAAAACTACAACGAATCCTAAAATAATTTACGGTATCGACTGAACGTGCTTCATGGAATTTCAATATTAAATTTGAATTGTTGAAACATTGTAAATTTTTACATGCCACTCACGGTGTGATAGAATGTGCCGTAAGACGAAAGCAGGGTCGTGAATGACAAAACATGTGTAAATGTACAAAGTTTCAATATTTCAAATGCTTACTTAACATAAACGTTTGTTGACAGATGCTCGCACCGGTGGATTTCGTTGCTGGGGCGAGATATTAGCATGTGTCGCTTTTTCCGCATGCCGTTTTTCCAATTATTCGAAAAACTAATATTTTTAATATAACCAATCTATAATACACCGAAAAACAGCAAAATAAGTCTGAATATTTTATGCTTGACAATACTGTTTTCAATTTGCTTCAGAGTAAATCTGTCAAAAAATACTACCCAAAAAACCGAGAAGATGCGACTGACCAAAAATAATTATGACAATGCTCGCTGAGTTGAAAAGCACTGCAACGGCAGATAAGAGCTGAATGCAGTTTGCTGGCTAAACGACCTGCATCGGCAAGAAGGCAAACCAGACCGAGACCATTGGCCTCTGATAAATTTCGACGGCTCCTTCAAAGGGACCCAAGCGAGAAACGTTGCAGGCGAGATACGACGCGAGCCGAACATCAAGTATTACCAATTCGACAGACTCCGCGGGAAGAGATACCGAGTAAATGACCTTAGCAGTGATTCTTCAACATTGATAACAAGATTTTGTTTTTGACCATACTTTTAATTTGAATCTTTTTTATACAATATTCTGTTTTGAAAATTTAAATATTATTTGAGGTACGATAGAAATAAATATATAATGACCAGTAAACTAACTAAGGTAATTTTTTAGGTTAGGTAATTATAATACGGTGAAAAATAGCAATGTATTTTAGTTCTACAATTTTTTATAAGATATAGTTGATAGCTATTTCGGCTCACGCCGCTCAGCCATAGTTCTGACGATGGCGTGAGCGAAATAGCTATCAACTATATCTTATAAAAAAAAAATTAGAACTAAAATACATTGCTATTTTTTCACCGTGTTATAATGGATTTCTACCAAGTAAATGCTAATTCAATCAATCAATAGGTAATTATGTTTTTATGTGACTTCAATGCAATGTATTATAATATTTGAAGTAAGTTATAATAATGCGTTATTACTATGAACATAATAAGTACCGATATTTATAGGCCAGTTGTATTCGTATAACCAAAATATGTTTACAATAAAAAGGAAGTAAATAATAATTTAAATAATTGTATGAAAATATGACTAGTTTATTTAATATATTAATTGAAAACGGGCAGGCGTGTTGACAAAATTGCAGCATAAATCATATCGAATTCCAACGAAATTTACTACAGAAGCAAATATCAAGTGTGCAATATATCCATCCACAGTTTCAGATGCAACGACTGTTAAACAAAAAGGTACATTCTATTCAAACAAAAAATTCACTAAATAATTGTTATTAATTTTGACGGACGGGTTGTGGATTAGTGAGTGGCACTGACAGCGAACAAAAAAAGTTTCAATTGGCTGACGGACTCTACATATTCAATTGATTGCGCTTAATCCATTAAACTATGCATTTATCGAACATTTACCGTACGTACGATAGACATGTGCGACACCAAATTGGCCGAGAATTTGAAAGATATTGGGGGTCTGTAATTAAAATTCTACTAGTTACATAACAATCAGTACTGTCCAAAATGATGGTGAATATTTATCAGGCCAGATATTTAATGTAGCTGAGACAGGTTTATTTTGAAAAAAAATGCCATCTCGTACATTTTTGTCTAAAGAACAAGTTGCCCTTGGGTATAAACCTTCTAAAAACCGATTGACATTACTACTTGGTGGTAACTTATCTATTGATAACTTTTTAAGGTAAACACCCGCAAACCCACTTAAATATGTCTCTTAACCTTACATTTACATATAATGATTATTGATTGAATTGGCGTTCACTTGGTAGAACTCCATTATTTTTTCACCGTGTTATAATGATTATGTCTGTACTCTTGTATTTATTTGGTTTTTTTTTTTCGTTGAAAATATATATTTTTCATCATTTTTGCATGACAAACAATGTCAAAAAAGGCCTAAACATCTTAGATTTTTACCAGTTTTTTAACCAATTATGTGCGAAAGTCAATGTCCACCTGTATACCAATCATGATGCATCGAAATGGAAATATTACATCACTTATCGGCTTGTTTGGTATGCTGATGCAAAAAAAAACGCATTATTAATTGACTTTGATTCAATTCAATAAGTAGAGGTGCGACAAGTGTATTGTAATTAAAAATGTCATTTTACTCAGAATTAATTATCGTGTATTTAAGGGGCTTTTCCTCCCAGACCCATTTTTGTATCGATAGCTTGTTGAGGTGCGAGGCGACGACGTGGAAAGAAGAGGATATCTCAGTATTTCCTTTGATATGGAACTTGATTTGGCCCACACAGGAGACGTACCACGGCCTTGTTATAATTTTATTGACACATCGGGAATTTTTAATATTGTGATTCATATGATCGTAGGATATCCTTTCTTACACTGTTATTGACTGTATGAATCCAATCAATGTCTTGATTTATTTATTTAGTTTGAAGAACTCCAGTACTTTTTCGGGTTTTGCTATTGTCAGGGCTGTGATAAATCTATAATATATTGACCGACCGCTATAACAGTGTGCCCGGAAATTCTGCGGATGATGAGACTAAATTTGAAACCCCTGATTAATGCGAATGAACGGACCGCAAAAATGACAAGTAAGAAGAAGCCACGGTATCACCAAATTCTAAAAAAATTGTAGATAAATATTTCTATGTAAATGTATTTATGGAATAGTAGGGAATTCTTTTTTTGTTGAACTCGAAGCCGAACCTAAAAATTTGGTAGAACTAAAATACATTGCTATTTTTTCACCGTGTTATAATGGAGTTCTACCAAGTAAATGCCAATTCAATCAATATATCGTCTAACTTATTCTAGCGTCATAAATTTTAGATAAAATTTCAATAATTAATACGTTACTATGTAGAGTTGTTTAAAAAACTAAAACATATAATTTTAAGTAACATTCGGAAGACTATTTAATGTTCCGTTATCATGACTAGACATGATAGAAAGCTCAAAAAGTGAATATATACATAGACTGAAGAAACACCAATACCGAATGAAAGTTCGAATTCTAGGGTGCACCATGGAAGCCCAGAGCGCAACAGGCTTGTTACTAAAACCAACTAGATTTAATATCGCCTAGTGTGCGAGTAATATGGCTATAATCTAGGTGTAACATTATATCATTAAACCGTATTATGGTCTACAGTTGAGGCAACTCTTCTTGGAAAATAATGAAAGGTGTCGTGCATAATGACCTCTAGAGCGATGAATCATTGAAGCGAAAATGGTTAGACACACACACACAGCCCGCCGAGCGATCCCTTGTACCTGCAGCATTTAATATTCATGCATCAAAGCAAGAGAGGCAAGCGAATCGAAGAGACCGGCAGACCTCGGCATAATAATCTTAAAGCGGCGATACTCACAAATTAATATCGCTCGCATCGCTGGTAATTCGATTGATACATTTCCCATCATGCAAAGCTCAAATGTTATCTGTGTATTATATAAATGCGAGCAGGAATTCGTCTACGTTTGATGAAGACGGGTTGTTAACGAGTTCAGCGCCGACACGGGGATTTAATATCCGGTCGAATTAAATTCGCAATGTTGCTTTCGTAATGACCGACAAATATTATTGTGGCTGAATGAAATTAGGATTGACAACCGCGTGCTTAGTTTTGTAAGATAAAATGCTCTCAATAAAACTTAATCGTTGTATTATACTTTTTTTATTCTTTGAAAATGAATTGTTATATACCGACTCCGAAATTATTTGAATTAGACAGGTATCAAGCAAACATATGGGGAAAAAAACCAGTAAGGATGGCGTCGTGGCGAAGATTAAATGAGGAATTAACGTGGCGCTCAGATACACATATTGATTAAATCTAGACGATTACCTAAGCATCAGAGTAATCGAAATAAAATAAAGGAAGGTGGAATTTGATGTCCAGATACAAAAATCTTAATATAAGAGAAAATAATTGAGATCATTATGCATGTGAGATATGATTATTCTCAAGCCGTCGAAAGGTTTCCACGGTGTTTTTAGAATCCCTTACATTGCAGAGAGATAGTTTATGTCTGTATGCGCAAGTGGAAGCAACAAAACTTAGACTTGAGAACAATGTTGCATCCGTGCGATAGAATGCCTGAAGATGCCGAAAGACGAACCCCTGGTCGTTATTGACAAAACCTGTGGAATCGTACAAAGTCGTAACAATTCAAATTTGGTATTGAAATTCCATCAAGTAACTTCAGTCGATATCATAAATTGAGAACAATCATAAGAAACTTCTTGTCGCAAAAACTGTCCTGTTTTTTTTATGGAGTTCAAAGTGGATAAGGACGGATTACTCAAGAATACTTATCAAAAAATGAATAACAGAAAAATGAAAACAATTGCAAGTAACTCTTCGAATACATAACTCAAATATTTTAAATAATAAAAACACATTTTTTTTTATTACTTATTTCCACAATATATTTTTTGATCAGGACCGGTTTCGCTCATCGCGAGCATTATCAACTGATCAGTTGATAATGCTCGCGATGAGCGAAACCGGTCCTGATCAAAAAATATATTGTGGAAATAAGAACTAAAAAAAATGTGTTTTTATTATTTAAAATATAATGCCTTTCCATCAAGAAGTGACAGTTAACACCTTAAAAGTAACTCAAATATATTTTATTTATTTATAACTACACGGTACAAAACTTACAAATTATCAATTCATTGCTTTTGCACCGTAACATATTTCAATATAAAAATTCAACAAATACACAGTAAAACAATCAATAAGGATTGCAAAAAAAAGTCAACCAAGTAAGCTCATGAAATGTCTACTTTGACTGAAAATAGCATTCGTCTGAACTCACTTTCGTCCACATGAAATATGTTAACATCCGAAGCAATACTGTTGAACATTGTTAATGCTCTTACCATTGGCAGACTGGTTCTACACTTTGGAAGAACAAATAAATTATGTACACGATTTCTTAAAAAAACTATCCGGAATATACAAACTGATATCATTAAGGATGGCAGAATTCTCATTTTGGCCTCGAATTAGTCGAAAGATATACGTGGCTAGATACATTTCTCTTCGATTTTTCAAACTATTAGTTCGATTCGATTTTTCAAGCTATTGAGTCAAGCTGAGTGCAGAATAAATGTAAGAATTTTTACAAAAGCGAATGAAAAAGTTTCCCCGCATTGTGGTACCGGTTTGATGGATTTACAACAGGCAACGTAGCGGAAGAATAAGCTCATCTCAAGCGCACGCCAACGCGACAAGACGGGTCGGTGTCACGCTGCGTCCGCGGGACCCACAATAATTCCTCTCCCACGTTTTGTAAGCCACTTGACGTTTTTAAGAATGGCATAAAATGTGATCATGAAATAAAGTTGGATATTTATGTACAGCAATAAAGCATCTTGAGCTGTCATCGTCAGTTCCACCCTATTTTGTTAACAATGTAATAAATGGCACTAGACTTACCTCCGTAATAACAAATATGTCAAATCCAGACAAAATCAACATATTCAAATAGTATACATACAATTTTATATTTTTAAGATCAGGTCCGATTTCGCTCACAAATAAAAATAAGATTATTTATACAAAAATTAGTTTAATAAACTTTCATTAATCTTTATTGTATTAATGACAATGCTCGATATGAGCGAAACCGGTTTTGATCTTGAAAATATAAAATTGTGGTAAAAGTAATAATATATGTTTTAAATAATAATAATAACACATTTTTTTTTGTACTTATTTCCACAATATATTTTTTGATCAGGACCGGTTTCGCTCATCGCAAGCATTATCAACTGATAGAATACAACATGTACAGGTAGCATGTTCACTATTGCGGGGGGCCGAGGACACGTTTAGTGCCCTCTTTACCCTTTCGTCTCTGGTATGTTGTGGTTTAAAAAAAAAATCTTTCCATTCCATTAAGTAGTGAGTGTGGGTTATTTTCGTCATTAAAATTTCCCACTCCTTACTTCCTTATTGATTGTTCAGAGCTCCTAATGGATTATTGATTTACCATAATTTTAATTCTAAATAAGTGATTGTGAACATTTAATTTTTATACTTATTTATTTTATTTGTATCAATATTGTATGATTTTATATAAATTGTTTCCTAGTTCTTGAACCCATGGTTTTGTACACCTGCTACCTTTAACTCAAATTAATTTTTGTTTTGTATAAATAGACTTGTTTGTAAATTGTATTCTATCAGTTGATAATGGTCGCGATGAGCGAAACCGGTCCTGATCAAAAAATATATTGTGGAAATAAGTACTAAAAAAAATGTGTTTTTATTATTTAAAATATCATGCCTTTCCATCAAGAAGTGACAGTTAACACCTTAAAAGTGAATAATATATGTGTTTTTCTTTTTAAAATGTATCACCTTTCTCACCAAAAGAGAAGTGACAGTTCAGACATCAAAAGTGAAAAATAAACGTATTATATATTCTCCGTTATTATCAATCGTAAAGAAAAGTTTTCGTATCGTTGGATATTAAACATTTTATGCTTGTTATTCGTAAATAGAATAAAATTGAATTAAATTTGTTTCAGGTTAGGTAGAAAGTTTAAAGATAATGAGTTGACAGGCACGTAAAAAATGGCAGACAATTTAACGGAGCCGTATGAATCAGGACATTTAGTCCACAATGAGTGAATTCTTCAATTAGTGGCATTAATTCAATTGAATTCCGCTCACTGGCAAACGGGAAATGACCGTTTTCCTAAGCTTTCAAACGTTTAAAATTTAAATAGACACTTGCAATAATTACGATCTCCAGCTACTGCCGTTCAAATGAAACAAGATTTACAAAATCACATTCAGCACAAGCATCGAGGCATATTATATTATATCACAAGTGCAGGTATATAATAAGCCAGCAAAGTAAACGGCGAAGCAGCGAGTGAAATATCAAAGTTTCCCAGTATCTGACATGATGAAGATGGAGAAGTTTGGCGAGCGGGAGAGGGAGCGTCGCAGAGGGTCGGTGGGTCGACGCGATCAAACGACAGCACGAACGTTTACATTTCACGTTTGGATGGGGTGATTTGGATTATATGCAGACACTAATTTACAGGCATGATTAGTTACTGTTCACCAAAATTATCTAGGCGATTTGCTCTCTCCAGATCTTTACAGCAATTTACTGACAAAGTGACTATTATACTGTTTTGTCAGATACCTGTTTCTGTGTAATCAAGTTTAAAACAAATACGATCTTGTGAGAGGTGGCAAATCTTTTTAACTCTCCTGTTTTCTGTATGTACCAAATGTAATCAAACAGTACGACCGACTTTATCGAGTATTAAGCAAGTATCTATATTACAATCAAATATTATCGATTCGCTTTTATCTAACATATATTATCCAAGATATCAATCATCCATACAACACAACAAACATATTATCTACGTTGCTATTAGAATAGATAAGCGATGGATTAGGATAACATCGTTAGTAAATTAAGCTCCGTTCTGCGAAAATTACTTCGCAGTTAGGCTAATTAATTACTTCGCAGTTAGGCTAAAATAATTAATAATAATAATTGAATATCTATCTAGATATTATTCAGCGGCGAAACTAGGTACATATTCTTCAGCAGTTGTCGAATGTCAGTCACTATTTTATAGAACTGTGTTAATCGAATACATAAAATTTCACTTTTAACGTGATGATGTAACCGCCACATCTAAAGTTATTATATTGATAATAAAAAAATAAAGCGGAACGTTTGGTACTATTTTAGTCATTTAACATATATTTACAATTTAAATATAACATATACTAACCAAAAGGAAATTGCGCAATATTAAATATGTCACCTCACATTAGAAAGAGGGAAGGGGTGAAACCTCATGTAACATCAATAATTGTAGTAGGCTATTAAATATATTTATTAATTGAATGTTTCCCTTACTTCAATTTGAAAAAAAATATTTGCTACTAACGTATATAATTTTATTGCAAGAACAAATATATTTTTAAAATTTGAACATGTTTGTGGAATTGAACGGTAAAAACAAACGTTAAAAATTATTTCCCGTCAAATGATAAGTAAGTCCGCGTCAAAAAATTAAACTAAACTCCATCGAACAATCCTCCAATGGTTTCGCAGTTATTACTGTGTACCAACGAATAATGTCACATCAACGATATATTAACTCTCGTAAAGTGATATATCAAGAATAAGCCAAGTAATTCAAATATACTAACTAGATTCGAGTTGACATTAGCCTTTGGATTAATATCTGCAAAAAGTAAAAGCTGCAATGTCGGAATCGCTTGACACGGCTCACACAAGTCATGGAGTTAAGTCAGCCCGCAACTGGGATCAAGTAAAGTAGTATGACGGATACAGTGACGTCTTTAGTTATTTACTAACGAGGGTGATAAGAATACTAAAAAGGTATACACGGTCTGACGTAATTGACATGCTTCTGATTTTTCGCGCGAAATAAAAAAAAAATACAGATTAGACGTGTGTAAGCACGGTTTATATTGTTTTTTTTTATTATTATTATAATTCAAAGCATGATGTTTTTGGGTGTAAACCATTGGGTCGACTTTGTTTTTGTTTTTAGTTTTACGACTTCAGTTCTAGAAAATTATTTTTTTAAATATAGTTGATAGCTATTTCGGCTCACCCATCGTCAGAACTATGCTTAAACGAACATTTGCTTATCTATATATAGCTGCGTAGGAAAGGTACACAATACATCTTCTCTCCTGTTTTAACGACCTTGCTTGTTTCTTGCTCGCAATAAAACAATTTTTTTTTCCAAAAATTGTAAATTTAATGTTATAATGGAGTTCTACCAAGTGAATGCCAATTCAATAAATTTACGATTCCATATTGAGTAAAATAGAATTATGTCAAATGTTAGCGTCACGGTTTTTGATCATACACAAAATGAGCATTTATTGATTTAAATAAATAAAGAAGTGTTTGAAAGTTTTTTTGTTTGCTAAGTTAGTAAGGTGTCAAATCCATGCGATAATACTCGAGTTTCTCTCATTGTGTACGGTGGCTCGTTTGGCTCTATAAGAATAATAAATTAACTGTCATGTTTGACAACATTATGAAGCACGCCAATGATTTTGGAGTTTCGAATGTGATACATATAATATGTAGGTATTACATTATAGGATGGCACTGCCAGAGTTCCCGTCAAAGATGAAAGAGACTCGACGCAAAGATTCGCGCTCTGATACAAGTAGCATCGTACTTACTTGTGTAGAAACGGGAGCGCCCTGAGACGACCTGAAAACCCTGCGACGCGACAGGATCATATAATTAAATGGAAATCTCCAGGTGTAAATATTAGCCGGAATGAAGAATTTAAGAAGATGAAACTCCAATTGACTATTCTACAAAATTACCACATAACATAACAAAATTACATAACGTTATAAATGATCAATCCAATGAAATTATCAATTATATTCATAAAATTCATTGTATTCGGTATTTAACAATACAGCAAAAGAAAATTAGAATCTTATTAAATACATAACATTAAAATTGTATTACTATTTTCAAAATTTTATGCTTTAAAGCTCGGGAACGATTTTGCTCGTCGCTAGAATCATCAGTAATTGATTAGTTGACAAATTGAAACATTGTGTTTTATTCACTTAAATAAAATATCTTTCCACCAACAGTGAAATTTAACAAATTATATTTTATAGTTTAGTCAATTCCTTAGTGATTTTAGTGATTGAAATGAATTCTTAACAAACCAATGAATAAACAGAATATAGAATATCATTTTTGATACTTTGTGGAACGAACGAATATCAGATAACACGAATGGTATCCACTAATATTCTGCTAGCACGCGCATTTTGACTTGGTATTACTTCGATAAATGTTGGCTGTCAGCAGATATGTTAAAAATATTCCCCAAGGATAGTTATACATGCGAACAATAGAAAGTGATTCATTTATTGACTGGGCATAAAGAGTCCTCACTCCCAGTGTATTATCGACAAATGCACCCAAAACCACAAAAATCTGACTTTCGAATATTTTCTTACGACATCTTTATGGTAAACTACTTATTTTAATGAATCTAGATATTTTCATAGATTCCAGTTAATATTGGTGAGGTCGTAAATTAATGTGCATGTTTTTTTTTTATGCGAGATGGAGCCGTGCCAGAATCGACACTTTTTTTCGCACTCATTCTGAAGACGAATAATTTATGTTTTATACTAATTTCTAGATTATTTTGGGGGCATGTGCCTGCCACTCGCTACGCTAAATAAAAATTTCAAACGAGGAAATCAATAAATAAACATTAAGAATAATTTGCTATCGCAGACAAAACAAATGCACGTAGTTTGTACTGAATAATCACGAACAAAATGTTTTCTACAGCAAAATTTGGCACATGCGAAATTTAGACAACATACGATGGAAAAATAATGAGACAATACGTCGGTGAAGAGTGAACGATTCTTAAAAAATAAAAGTAATGTTGGAAATAGTCTCTTACACAAATAATACATGATTACGGAATTTATACATCCATTTTGTCGCAGGAATTGAAACAAATACTAGATTTTGATACTAAATTATAGAGACATTGTGTTTAAAAATAGTCATAGAGAGATATTATGCGAGTACTACCGTACGAAATACGATTCTGCAACGGTTATGATGTGATTTTGTAGTAGAGCAGTATTGCGTTCAATAATTGATAAATATTTAAAATAATAAAACAAATTTTTAGTACTATTTTCATAATATATTTTGTGAGCAGGACCGGTTTCGCTTATCGCGACCATTATCAACTGTTTAGATACAAGTTACACTCAAGAGAATATTGAAATATATCATGGAATTAGTACTAAGCAGCGTGTTTTTATTGTTATAATATATAACGCTTTTCCACCAAGAAGTGACAGCTAACATATTAATAGTTAATGAACAATAGTTGGAAGAAATCTAGAAATATTATTCATCATTCATCAGTGACTTAGAAAAATAAAATTTCATTAAGGCAAACATATAAATAGTGTAATACATTATTGTAGCAAGCAAGATCTTCCTGAATACGGCGGTTTACACTCAAAAATCTTTCGTTGTCCGAATTCATTTTTGCAAATATTTGCATTACTTGGTCAATTTGAGGGAATTTATTTTATAGTATTTTTTGGCCGTAAGTGCGAATGGTCGTAAGTCGAGGACTACCTGTATTTTATGGTTGACAGCCTTTGTCTAATATTTGTATCATTGATTAATTATGTCATTTAGATCAACTTTGAGATAAATACGACCTGCTTTTGAGAATCATACGTTTAGGCTCACAAGGTCAATATTTTAATTTTTTTCAATAAAATATAATTTTAGTCAAGTTATGTTATGAAAACAAAAGCGCGCCTGCCTGTATTAGATTCCTACGATTGGTAAAAACACTGTGCAATATTTTCAGTCCGTCGCACGGCTCTCGTCCACCGAGAGCTAATAGCTTCTATCGTCACTCATTTTGCTAATGTAATATCAAACGGCGGAGAAACCGACGATAGGGGCGGGAGGGGAGACACGTCTGGGGGCACCCCGCGGCCCTCCTTCACAGCCGCCGCCGCCGAGAGTGGGCGGCGGCAACATCAAAAGAATATCAAAAGCCGCGGCGCGTTTGGATGTAGTCGGGCAAACTGTTAATTAAAATACGCTTAATTGTTTCGGGGTGTGAGTGTGTAGGTGTGTCGTGTCGTGTCAGGCGACCCGCGAGAAGAAGACACTCGCTCGCTCGCTCGGTAGACTGTTTCGTTTATCAATTTTCGCTATCATACATACTTGTTTGCCTACATTAACAAATTTAAGTATCGTCAAATAGAATGAGTGCGATTCCTTTTTCACGGAAACGGATTCCATGCCATTGGCATTACCGTTTGTTAGGAATTATATATCATTCTCATGAGTCAACGTCGGAGTTCTGTGAATTTTGATTGCGAGGTGCAATCTCAATAAATATAATTAAAAAAACACACAATACGGCCTCAGTCAAGTCACCTCAACTGTTGACGTTTATCATAAGAGACGGTGTAACGTAAATTACCTAAGAGCAGATAAGCAGTTTATGTGAAATTACTTTCTTTCATGTAAGCTTAAAGATTTTGTCAAATATACATAAACTCCCGATTACCTTTATGCGGATTATCGGTTCGCGAACTGAATAGGTCACTTGGAAAACGTTATTGCCAACAAAATAGTCGAGGAATTTCTTAAAGGAAAATCAACTCACTGAACGAGCTTGCGTAGAGTTTGAGCAATACAAATAATGAATTTTATTTATGTCACCGTGGTCCCTAAAAATTATAACAGACATAATACATTGCAAGATTATGATATTGTGTTGAGTTTTGGTGTAATCAATCAAAAACAAATAAATTAAAGGGAAGACACAAAATTTGTGTGAAAGAGAGGCGTGATATGAAGAATACGATTCACGTGCATATTCTATTGTAGATCAGCAGGAAAAGATACAATGTAGATTCAAAATCACCTTCCTAGACGAAAGTGGAACACCGTTGCAAACAACAATGTATGGGTTATGTTTTTCGAGTATATGAAATATCGGAGTATAAAAAACTTCACACAAAAGCCTGCTCTATTTTTAATCGTTAAATATTGACAGCGGTCGGATTTGTTTCCTTATACAAAATTTATTATCATTAAGGGAGAACATTGTTATTGACCAGTAATCACTGTATTTTTATAATAAATACTTTGATAATGTTTACGGTTTGGATGATACTGGATGAATATCGAATAAATCAAACGGAAATGGCAAAAAAAATATCCTACATATGAATATGACCCACGTCCATTTAAAAACTAATTTGATTAAGATCAAAAACTATTATAAATAGATACTGTATTCGACATAGTAAAAAGTAGCAACCAAAGTTAGGAACTATTTACGTTCTTCCATTATGAGTTTTTCTTTGTGTTTATTATTTTAAGAAGAACTGCAGTTTTATTTAATTTGACTACCAAAATATATCTAAAAAATTATGTGTTGCACATAACTTTTTCCAGATGATCTATTCAATTGATACGAGCTAACTTCCTATTAAAAACCAACAGACAGTGCTTTGTTATGAATTTATCATAAAAAATCTTGTAATAGTATTACGAAAATCGAAACAGTACTGGAAAAAAAAAAGTTATATGTATGTTGAGAAAAAGAATAATGTCCAAAAAGTGCAATCGTTACATCCGATAAAATAATTTCTACTTTGGATTGCAGGTTTTTATACAGCTTCATAGAAATATCAATATAAAAAATATAGACAATACTAAAATAAGACATCTATCGTTTATTAGGCAAGTTAGCATTATAAATTTTACGTTGAAATAATTATAGTTATTATAAAAAGAGACCTTGACTTTTATGTTTCACTAAAGGTGAAACCGAACCTCAAATCACAATCTCATTGGAAATGAACAGTTGGATATTTATTTTATAAATGATAGATTTCATTGGTTTTATAAATCATTAAGTTATTAGTTCAGTTTGAACTTTTGATACTGTGTAAACTTGCACATGTTTTTCCATACACCAACAGGGTTTCGCCGTTCGGTATCTTCGTGCAATCTATCACAACGAACCAATAGAACTGATGGCAAACATTTTGTATCGTTTATATATATATGAAATGATTTACAAAAATAATATAAGTGTGCACTAATTAATATAATAAATTCCACTAAGCACCTTGAGGCGAAATCGTAAAATTAAAAGTAAAATGTTACAAGTTGAGAAAATATCAATCAAAAAATGCAACAACAGTTCATTTCTTTTTCCAAACCAATTTACAAAACAATTAAAAACATGTATGTATACAGAATGCAAAGATATGATAGAGAAGTTAGAAACACTATTGTTGAGGAGTGTCTGCTGCATACGCTTGGCGGAAGAGCGTCTGTTGGCAGGTCTCCTTTACACGGTCCGCGCCTCAGCGTCAAAGGAAGACAGAGGAGATGTGCTCGTTTCTTTGCCAGCCGCCAATATAATATCCTGGCTTGGAGCGGGCGGCGCGCCCTTTGCTCTGGCCTGCCGCCAGCAGTCAGACTGGGGTTGTAATCGATACGCCATCAAAATAAAAGAAACCATGTATATTTAAACAAATTCTGAAATCTGACGAAATAGATGAAACCGGTCCCGATCATTATATTACAAAATTTTTGAAATAATTCTAATAATCCGTATTATTTAAATGCAATGCGTTTCCATCAAGAAGTGAAAGTTTACTCATGTATCACATGAAGTGATACCAACCAACGTATCAATAAAAAAATATGACCGAAAATAATATTCAATGAAAAACGACCCGGATTTCGCCTGAAGATGCCGAAAGGCGAAACCCGGGTCGTTAGTGACAAAAACACACAAAAAGGAATCGTACAAAGTTGTAACAATTCAAATTTGATATTGAAATTCTATCGAGCACCGTCAGTCGATATCATAAATTAAAAATATTTCTAATTACATATGTGCTGTTTTTACCTATAAACAACAGAATTGCATCTGCGATGTAAAGTATTAAATCAAAATATATGATTAAGTTCTTGTTTGCTATGCACTCATAATATTCAAATGATGTATCAAACTGTCGTTCTCTTTTGCATAATTACACCAAATTGCTAAGACAATGTAGAAATTAAATTACTTTAGCAATTTGTAGTAAAAAGTATTTAAACTGTAGGAGTTGGTTTATAATTATATCGGCATTACGCAATGTACACTTTTGCTTGAACTGATTTTGGTATATCAATGTAATATTTTTAATATTATTATCTTACGAAGCGTACTGCAACATCCAATCAAACCAGTCGTACTTGATTCAAATAAAATAATACATCTGTTCATTTATTAGTACAATTTAGCAATCTATTTCAGATTGAATTACATCAATTTTAGCGCTGGCATCAATGAAATCAATCACAGTGATAAAAAAATACTTAAGGTACTATTACAATCGCACTGCTGGTATTGCCCAAGTGCTCAGATATAACGGCAAAAATTGCCACCGCAGCAACCCTGGTGAACGTCTTGGGGGCAACTAAATGAAAACCCGGCCGCCCTCGCCTCATTCCGCCTAACCTTGCCCCGCCGCCAAACAACATCTATCGGAGAGCACCTTCGCTCCTTTGACTGACTTTTGTGATTGTGATTCTCTTATTAGTTCTGTGTGATTTTTCCTTCTCTTTGACTTTGTGCTTTAGATGTCGTCTACATCGACGGGACTCCGCTGTAACATCACACACCCAGTTATCTTGCTTGGTGTTTAGACTTCGATTGATACAGATGTGCCGATCACTTGAGATTCTAAAATAATATGTCTCGATAAATCGAAATAATATGAACGTAAGTTCAATAATAACAGTTCAATACTATCAATGTATCAACATAAATCAATGTATACAACAAAAACAAAGAAATCAATTAAGTTCCGCTAATCATTTATTTATTTATAACTACACGTTACAAAACAAATATAAAGTTTTGGAAATTCAACAAATACACAGTAAAACAATCAACAAGGATTGCAAAAAAAAGTCAACCAAGCTCATGAAATATATTCTTTAACTGATAAAAAAATAGCATTCGTCTGAACTCACTTCCTTCCACAAAAAATATATCATAATATAGTGTACGCGTGTATTTAGTCATATAAAAAGGCAAAACTTTTTTTTCGCAACCATGTTTACACCAAATATGTGACAAATGGACTCCTAATAACTTTAATCAGCAGAAGCTGTTCTACGAATATTGCTCGAAACTCAGTTGCGCGAAGTCCCTTCTTCAGAGTGACTGAATATAGAAAGACTAAACTATGGCAAGTTAAGAGTTAAGACAAGGATAGAGGATAAGACAAGGATAGAGGATAAGACAAGGATAGAGGAGAGAGAGAGATGCAAGGTATTCTGACACAAATCTCAGAATTGATTTACATGGATTCTGAGATTCCAATTGATGAATATCGCAACCAAAGCCAGCGACGTCTGCCTCTTAATTACATACTTTACAAGAGATAAAATAGTTTATGACGTTCATCATATCGAGTCAAATAAAAAAAAAAGATAATTTTAAAAGGCATGCTTGAGGTCGTCATACTTTAGTTGGCGCTTGCGTAATATTATTAGAGACGTTACCACCGAGTTCATTTGAGAAAGATATGCAAATCAGTCGATTTTAGCATTGTTATTTTACCATCTTTTTGCAATGAAAAAAAAAACGCTGTGACGGAGACCTCCAATGTTGAAATAGAATACTTTTTGTTTAAGAAATACATATTGTGTTGATTTATATTAGTCCACAGAATGTTATGATTGAGAATTGAGAAAAACATGATTTTATCTAATAATATCTTGGAATGTAAAAATTGGATAAAAAAAATTGATTGTTAGTTACGATTCGCGAGTTAACGGAATGTGCAGTTTTGCATACATTGTTAAGCATATGGAAACTATATATTTATGCCAATTTGTTGACTTAACTACATTGATATTATATCAATCGACACAATTAATCCCATAAATATATTATTAAATGTATTAAAGTGAATGTTTGTATGTATGTCTATTTTATAATGCCATATTAAGAATATGAAATATTTGGAGCTTTCAAAATGTTCTCTTTCTATCCTTGCGAAGGTTTCTGGATTACTACAACCACAGGACAACACATCTAAAAAGTTTTTGAACCCTTACAAAAACTCTTCCGAAACTGTCGGCCATGAAATACCTTGAGAATAACAATTTGCATAGTCTATCGTTCATAAAGTAAATTTGATATAGTTATAAACTTTTCACTGAATGAAAACTTTTTAAAAAGTATTCACCCAATTCGATTACTTTGAATTTAATCAAGGTATTTTAAATAGGTACCTAGATACTACCTTTGCGATACTGTCACGCTTTGAGGTTATGAATTTCTAATGACATTTTGCAAACCATCAATTGTAGCGAGTAACAGTTTTAGTAGTTCATTTTGTGTGTTTGAGTGGCATCCTGCCACTCAAACAAACGTGCCGGGTACTAGTACTATGCTAGTTTGTATGCTATAAAAACCAGTAAAAGTTCTGGCACGAATGGAACGCTACACGCAAAAGCTTTAAATGTAAGTTTATAAAAACGGTAATATATAATATGATGTCACATATATATAAGCCATGTCAGTTGCTTTTGGTAGGCCTGATGTGAGCTTCGTAACTTAACAAGTATATTAAAAGCTTTTTTTTATTGATTAATACTGATTTTTTCATGAAGTAATTCCTTTTTATGAATGATGTATATTGGTTTAAGGTACGCAGATTTTATTTGAATGCAATGCCTTTATAACCATAAGTGACAGTTAACACCAAAAAAAGTATGAAAAGGAAATATTTCTATATCGATAATAAAGGTCAGAGTTTAATTCATATAAGAGTAAAATGAATGTGTTGGAGAAAAGGCCGTCATATAATAACGGAGTTGCATTTGCACGTACATAATACTTATAATGCCAGCCAATA
Organism: Himalopsyche japonica; assembly: GCA_028555115.1. Classification (NCBI taxonomy): domain Eukaryota; kingdom Metazoa; phylum Arthropoda; class Insecta; order Trichoptera; family Rhyacophilidae; genus Himalopsyche; species Himalopsyche japonica. The sequence goes on along the minus strand of JAHFWJ010000560.1, from coordinate 108,406 downwards.
ATCCCTACAGAGGCATCTTTTTCTATTATTAATACCGGTCAAATAATATGAGACATGCATATTCTTAAATACTTTTCATAAAAATTTATAAATTTTGAGTTGTGGTGCCTTCTACAAAAAACGGCCATATATAAAAATGTTATATTGAAATGAACAACATGAACATTTGTATCATATTTGATTAATTTATTTTATAAAATACTGAGCTCATATCTTAATAGAAGAAAGTGTGATATAGCGGAGGGCGTTGTAAAACGATAAAGAACAGAAAAGGCTCATTTTATCAGCGTGTATTTTGTTATTTTGAATCGATAACAATTCGACATTATAATTGTAGGAATTTTTTCGAAGAATATGAAGACAAGTTACGTAATATTTCCACTCGACGCACGATAGGAGGGTGCATTTAAAAGGGAAACTTTTAAACCTATTAGCAGCAGACGAAGGAGAGCTTCCGCTACCTGATTCAATAATAATGAGTGGCAAAGAAAGCAGGAAGCAGCGACGGGATGAAGCGGACACGGTATATCAGCGATGCCCACTAAATTTTTCACGCGATCTACTTTTGTAATCGAATCTTTAATGCGACCTACCCATGCAGTTTCTTCGGTTAAAAAAAAAAAAAACACTTTATGATTAATTGTATTAAGAAGTATTGATACAGCGGCGTGTATGTTATAAACCAGCACTAATATTATTACACTTAGATAAAGCCTTAATCCGTTACGAAATTCTGTTTTTTTATGAATATGTTGACAATTAGATATCCTAACCAGGTTCCTGAGATGTTCATAATAAGGTAATGCGAGAATCATCCTAAACAGTAACTTTCAGTGTTCATATTTTCAATGTTGTAATGTAGCAAAGTTCCTCTGTGATAGTTGATGTCTACTGATTTCCAGCTGATTAACGAACAAACTAATATATTGTCTTCTCCATTAATTAGCCCTCTCCACTTTCTGATTTGCTTCCGTAATAGACCATTTCCGTGCCACATGTTAACTTATTGTCGTAGTCGCCTTTTTAGTTTCATTTACAATTTTTGAAAAATGTAGTTTTATTGCGAGAAAGAAACAAGCTAGACCGTTAAAACAGGAGGGAAGATGTATTGCGTACCTTTTCTACACAGCTATATATAGATAAGCAAATGTTAGTTTAATCATAGTCCTGACGATGGCGTGAGCCGAAAAAGCTATCAACTATTTTTTTTTTTTTTTTGATAATTTTGAAGAACTAAAATACATTTCTATTTTTTTCACCGTGTTATAATGGAGTTCTACCAAGTGAATGCCAATTCAATCAATAACCATTCGATATCTTAAATTATTTCAGTTGGGAGTTCAGAGGTTGTAGGTTGTAAAGTGAAACCATTTGCGATTTAAAAGATTTTTTCTAATAGTTTGGGTACACGCAGACTTAGACAAGACTTCCGTGTGTGAGATTGATCTTTCGGTATCACTAATTGTTTTCCTTTCGTTGCTAATAACGTCCAAATAAACGGATGAACATGCAACAGTGCTTTATCATATAAACGCTGTACATATAAATGACAAGTGCAAGTTTCTGCAAAAAAATGTGTGAAGTATTTTTCGCCATATTATCGAAATAATATTCATAATATTTGTATTTTTAAGTAAGATTATTGACAAATCAATAGGCATATCAATGGGACATCTCTATCAACAAGTCTTTGAATTTATATTGTAAATCGTCTTATTGAACACATTATGACTATTGGGAAATAAAAACATTCATAGCATTTGCCAACAGCGATGAATTTTGCGTGTGTAATAACTCGCAAAATATTTGATTATTTATCTGCAAAGTTATGTTATCCATTCGCACAATCAAAATGAAAAATTCGTCAAATCACCGTGACAAGCCGGCGAAAATGAAGTAATACCGTTTCGAACGTATGGCACGTTTCCAAAACCGCTTTTCAGCAAGAGATACACTGCAAAACAATAATACATTTTCCACAATAACTGGCTGGCCAGCTGCTGAAAAGACCGCAAAACATTCGCGGCACTACACAAACAAAACTCTACTCTGCGGCTAGCGCGCGAAGATACTTCATAGTATTAATTTATTGATAACAATACACGATTTCCTATGACTTGGTGTTTTTCAATGGGAGAATAATACCATAAACATAATAAATATTATTTTGTTATTTTTCTACGGGCAAAGCCATTTATTTCTAAATATAAACAAATTTCAACGTAAATCGGGGGGGTACTTCAATATGTTTTAAATCTTCGAGCGATCTTTTCTTGCACGCGATTGATTGCTGTACGCTTTAAAATGACAACTCGATGAAAAACGAGAATGTCAACCACACCCTTAATCGTTTTAAAGCACACAACTCTTTTGATCGCGCATGGAAATTTCAGTTTCATTTAATAAAAAGAATATTTGAACCATCGTAGCTTTGTTTTTTTACATCATAATAGATCCCTTTTTAAATATGTGTTCATCAAATATTACGATTATCTCGTGAGACATTATTTTGAACAGGAAATAATTTTATAAGTTTTTGGGAGATTAGAACGTAAATTGGTTCTATATTGTAGACTTTTTTTATAGTAAATATTTTAAAGTATGAATATTACAATATAACTGCCAAAATCTTTCATATCAGTATTATCAAGAGGGATACGATTGCTGGTATTAAATACATTTTGACCAAATGTTGCAATGCAAAACCAATACATGGATTTCGCCTAATGCAATTCTCGTATCCTGTCTTATCACAACGTGATTTGACTTATATATATTATTTGGGTATTTTATCAGCTACATTAAAATATGAAATTACGACGAGTATTGAGTTGTTCCTAATTTTTCCAGCGCAAACTGAGCGATAGTTCAATTATAAAAGCACTGAGCTTTACTATACGTGCTTGAAAAAAATATAAAAATTTTCATTTCGTATGACGTTTGAAGAATAACTTTTCCTGTAGAGGTATTAATGTTTCCATATCAATACTGTTTATCAAATTACATGACATGTTATGGAATAATTATTACCAACCGTGACTAATTTTTGTTATACTCACATAGCAGGTTCAATCTGAACTTAGTCATCAAGAAAGATTGAGATGGGGAGGAGGCCGGGGCCGCAGTCAAAGTTCCTCGAGTCAGGCACAAAGTTTCCTCGAACATTTCACGTCACTTTAGTCGCTAGCAAATGACATTAAGCTTTGTGGAGAAGATAGAAAATAATATACCTACGTAATATTATATACGCAAGTATTTCGTCTGAAGCGCTACGCGCGGAGACACGCTGCCACCTGGGAAGTATCTTCTAACTCCGAATAAAATAGCACATCTCAGTTCACGTACAACTAAGACCACTGACTTTTCACATTTATTTTATTACAGTTTAAGTCTGCGAACAGTTTTCCACTGGCCGAAATTGTTTTGCGGTTAAATAAACTTTTCTTAGTAAACTTCAATACGCACACTAACTATTTTATATATAATACATATCAGCGTAAACACGTACACGTTAGGTGTACGTAATTAAAAAAAGTTATCTTTGTTGAACGTATCTGACACAAAAATTTTACATACAAATTAAAATTATGATAAAATTTCGAGACCTTTCAGTATCGTAGATGTGTAAAAAGAACAGTTTCACAGGCAATAAATCATTAATTAAAATTGTGGAAATAATACAAATAAATGATATCGATTTTAAAAAATTGTTACGCTGAGTCGTTTCATACAAGTTATCTTGTAGATATTTGCGAAAACAGTAGTTAAAAATCAACTATTTAATTTCACGGAAATATGTTGCCAGCTAACACTTAGGCAGAGAAAGAGACTTATTTAGAATAAAAAAAATGCGAATTATAATTGATTTTTAAATTAGTTCCTCGATAAATTTCGAGATATGTTCAATATTAGTCTGGTGTCGGTGCCCTGCTTACTTCTGATATTATGTCACGAAACATACTATTTGTTTTACGTCTGAATTGTATTTGACATTCACTTTTAAGGTGTTAACCGTCACTTCTTGATGGAAAGGTATGATATTTTAAATAATAAAAACACATTTTTATTACTTATTTCCACAATGTATTTTTTGATCAGGACCGGTTTCGCTCAAAAAATATATTGTGGAAATAAGTACTAAAAAATGTGTTTTTATTATTTAAAAGTATTTGACATTGCTGACATACATCGGAATACCGCGTATCTACGTTATAACATTTTAAGTGTACAAATAAATTCACCGCAAACATAATACCTAAGCTGATTCGAAATGACATCAAACGACAGGAATTCCTCGAAGATGTAAGCAGCTCGTTCGCACACGCAAAAAACGATCTGGGGAAACTTGTTCGGAAAAGCAAATGTCACTAAATAATGTTCGCTCCGACATCAAACGAAAATGATTCGCGCGAAAATAAAGCCCATTGAGGCGACACGCGATACGGTTAGTCGCCAAAACACAAATTGTGGATCAAGTGTTATGCAAACAACACAATCATGCTTCCTCGTGTAGATTGCATTCATCGGGAACCAAACACCCGTGAAAATGATTAAATTGAATCATTGCGTGCCTAAAAAGTCAATCTATAGATACGGAGTATTGTTTGTGGGTTTTTATGCGAACAAACATTAGTAATAGTAATTCAAAAAATCAAATATAATTTAAAAGTATAAAAGAGCTAGAGAAACTTATTGGCCAATTAAACATGGTATATTCTCGTGGAAACTGAGCTAAAATAATAATAAATATTATTACACTATTTATTCATATATTGAGGAAAGAACATATTCCATAAAAAATTATTATAACATGGTCACACATGAAATATCTGACACAAATAAAATATTTATATCTTTTTCATTTTACTTTTTTTGTCGTGTAAGTTTTTTTTTTAATACACTAACACATTATTAACTTTTTAGCACATAATATTTTTCACACGTATATATTCAATTCACTAAATCGTTTGACACGAAAAGTTTATCAACGATCTAGAAAACTTCGCGGAAGACGAGAAATTTTCCTCAATTGCGAAAGCTGCAGCGAAACAACAGACGGCCTCGGCGTCGGAAATGACACTGGATTGAAAATTTGAGAGAGGACCGAGGAGGGTTCCCGTGCGCCGAATGCCTCCGTCTCGTCGGCGTAATCCCGCCTACTAGCAGCGCGCACGTGGTTGACCCCCGCCCTCCGGACCTTTCCCGAGTCAGACAAACGTCAAAACGCAGCCGGCCGGAAAAGCTTATAATGACAAAATTATCAATTCTCAAGATGATATTTAACACGAGTGAGCAACGCATCCAGAAATTAGTTCATCACATATGTTTGCGATAGAGATAATTGCAAAAACATAAACGAATACCGATTGTTGACAAATTAAATTTGAATCATAACATAAATTATTCAACGTTTTAAAACTAATTTGGTAAAAGAACCACTATTCGTAAAAAAAAAACATATCGAAAATAGATAAATTATGTTTTTGGAAACATTGATGCAAAAATATAAGCATATGACACTAGAAAGTCAAAATGCATACTCTATCAAAAATTTTCAGTTGGGTGAAATGAGAACTAAATTATTATATTCTTTCATATTTTAACTATTGAAAAACAAAATTAAACATTTGTGAAAACTAAAACTTGTGAAAACTTTTCAATTAAAAAAAAAACATTTATATTTTAATGTTAGTTGATTAATATTTTTTGAAAAACCCTTTCAAGGATGATTCATTAACAGGATCGTTAAGGGAAGTTGCTGTCGCGGGCAGTTGTGTTGATTATTATTGGATTAATATTATTAAATTTGTTTTAGCTGCAGTTTACTGCTTGCCTTGCGTAAAGTGTTTTTGTGTAATTAATAATTTTGGTATATAGACGATGCTAACTGTTTATTTTACATCAGTTCTGTTGCCTCCGTGTGATAGAATGTCTGAAGATGCCGAAAGGCGAAACGCGGGTCGTTAGAGACAAAACATGTTGAATCGTACAAAGTTGTAACAGTTCAAAATTAAAAAACAATTTCGTTATCCATTTTATATTATGACGATTCAGCAATCGCTTTTTTGCGCATTGAAAGATTAAAATCATTTACACCTAATAATCAAAGCTTGACCAAAATACTGGTTATTTGCATGGACTACTTAACTTAACTTAACTACTTAACATCTAGCAATACAAACGTTTTAAAATAATATGAAGGTATTATACTTTCAAAATAAATTTAACAGATCTATAACTGCTCTTTCGACTCTACATTTGGGAGCTAAACATTTTTTAGAGTTAACACGGCTACGTTTTCAGTAATTAACCTGAGCTATCGTCTGAAGTCCGAAGAGACATCAAAAATTGAAGCACAACACAATTATATTTACCAAGAACATTAAGATTTTTTGGTTTTCTGATATCGAATCATGTTATTTCAAATAAAAAATTTTAACTTTGCTATTACATTTGTTATGTCACATAAAGTTTCACAACAAATGCTGAATTAGAAGATACCAATTTTTTAATTAAAAATGACTTCCAGGAATCCAGAAAAATACACTATTTAAGATTTATAGTGAGGGTAACTGCAACACACTTACCTAAAATTAGTAAGGCAGGATTTTCTATTAAAATCTTTTGGTTTGTTTTTGCATTCGTTCAGTCTACCAGTTTACAGTCACAGCCAATCTGGAAAATCAAAGAAATAAAAATGCTTAGCAAATTTTATAAGTGACAATAATGTCATTGGAAAAACATTTTTCACTCTTAACAACCCATTATTCCGGCTAACGGAGAGGACGTGCCGCCCAGCTGATTGAAAAACACAGATAATATGAACTTATCGTATTTATTTCGTACTTTATACTACTTAAAAATCGAACTCCCTAAATCACTTAACATTGGATTTCGTTTGAAACAGTCTTCTCATTTAAATTCTTTGTTATTTGGAAATCGTAATATTATATAATCCTGGATCTAAAAATGGACAGGGAATATATTCCCTGCTGAGAACAGGGTGCGCTTATCTGGTGCAAACCATAACGCCACATTTTGTTTTTCTAGAGTACGTTATAAGGAAATGCATCGTAAAAATGTACGCTGCTTGTTTTCTTTTCATATAGTTATGAACAGCTCCTAAACCATTGAAGGAAATTAATATTTTGAAATCTAAATAATAGACGTTTAACATATTGCTTAACATAAAATATCGAATCACCAACTGGGTAAACAAGTAATGAATCACGTTATATGCGTTATCGAACCCACGCTTTATACCGTCAACTTTCTTGCAAAAAATATAACAATGTTGAAACAATCGTTTTTCATCTCGTGTACCAAGTAAATGGTGGTATCACAGGGAAAACACCAAATTCTTTGAGACACTTGAAGAGAAAATAAACAAAAGAAAAATTATATGACATTAAAACGCTCTTCAAATTCGATTTTTATTGTATAATTGCAACAACTAAACTCATAACAATACTGCGTTTATTTATTGCAAAACCTATACGACACGCAGCTGGCTTTTTCTACAATACAGTAAGAAAAAAAATCTGCCGTTTTCACGTTGAAATAGCAGTAAGGATAGCGGTAGCGATGTTTAAGTGTTGTGAGATTATCTAATGCATACGAAATAAAATCTTAACGTGTCGTTATCTACAAATTAGTATGACAAGAAAAATTTGTAATCATGAAAAGAGATAAATGTTGTTTTCGTAAAAATACGTAATATTGAGGTACAACACCAAGAACAATGGCATGAGTTATTCGATCAATTAAGAGCGATACCATTCATTGCTAGACAGAAGCCCAGAAGTGGAGTAAGTGTGGAGGATTAAAATCATTGAAGTGGCAACGTTAAAGAGGAGCGTGCTGTGCAATTAAGTAACGAATGCACCCACAAGACACGCAGCGACACTTCTTTGTCGGCGACTAATTAATCAAGCTCCCCCTCATTTTCTAAAACAACTACAACAGTTTTTATTTTCGTACACATATGAGATTCTCAAAACCTCACAAATAAACTTATTTTAACCGAAAATGTCAACAAAACGTTGTACCAAAAAAAAACCCGATCCAAAATTTTACCTGGACTTCATTCACTTCGGCTGACATTTTTCTATTTTAATTAGAATGGACTGTTGAATAGTCCTAAGATATTACACAATCAGTGAATACCAATTGTAAGTCAATTTGATTAAAATTATATAAAGTGGTTGCATCTTTCGACGATAACATTCTATCACGCTAAAAGTAATAGATATACCATATTTTGTGAATTAATATGCATATGAGAAACTTTCAACATTCAAATTAACATCTTGGTATAATAAATATATTTTGACGATCGCTGAAATGGTCCATAGGACAGAATTCATAAATTTCAAAGCTCTCTCGATATGCGTCTCATGTGCTCATCAAATTTTGAAACAAATATGCTACACACTTAACATAACAAGCAAGCTTTACCAAAATTAATTAATACGCCATTACGCACGTCACAACTCAAAACGGCAAGATGCGACAGTGAGAAGAGTATGAGACGCTGAATGAGGGAGGGGAACACCCAAAACATTAAATTACTAAAAAACTTTCGACATCATAAGACGGCATCAAAGAGCAAATCCGTTCGCCGTAAACTAGATTTTAAGTTTTCCAGAGTAAAATAAATAGGAGAAGACGACTGGCAAAATAAACAATCCTTGCCGGCAACTAAAATAAAATATGAGTTGAGTGTTCGGGGTACAATACAATTCTATCAAACAGAAAGAATAAAAGCATTTATTTTTAACAGGGCGTTCCGCAATATAATATCACATCAATTACAAAATAACTTATGTAACACTTTAATTGTGACAGATAATGAATGAAAAAATAAAACAGCGCCCACATATCATACCCATGTTATTGAGAAAAACCAATATTTTTATAATACTGATTTTCGAAATATTTTATGGGAGCATCAAAGGATTGGTAACGAACCAACTAATATATGTCGATCGCCATTGCTTAACCCGCTGCGGGGGGCCGTTTTGTTTCCATATTGTACCATTTCCGTGCCATATGTAAACTTATTGACATAGCCGCCTTTTTAGTTTCATTAACAATTTTTAGTTTTATTGCGATCAAGAAACAAGCTAGGTCATTAAAACAGGAGAACAGATGTATTGTGTACTTTTCTACACAGCTATATATAGATAAGCAAATGTTAGTTTAAGCATAGTTCTGACGATAGCGTGAGCAGAAATAGCTATCAACTATGTCTTATAAAAAAAAATGTTGAACTAAAATACATTGCTATTTTTTCACCGTGTTATAATGGAGTTTTACCAAGTGAATGCCAATTAAATCAATAAGGAGATAAGATGTATTGTTTACCTTTTCTACACAGCTATATATAGATAAGCAAATGTTCGTTTAAGCATAGTTCTGACGATGGCGTGAGCCGAAATAGCTATAAACTATATCTTAAAAAATAATAATTTTGTAGAAATAAAATACATTGCTATTTTTCCACCGTGTTATAATGGAGTTCTACCAAGTGAAATTTGGTACCTACTCAACCTTACTTACACCATAATTATAATCAAAACATATTGCATTACTTAGTATTGTAGAGTGCTGATAGCATAGCATACGATTAAACTACGACTGCCTTGTAGTCATATAAGGTACATAGTAATAAAAATAAAATCAATTTCCCACTGCCAAAAGGGCTTCATTGGATTTATTAATACCCTTCCCTCTGTATCTGAGAAGAGGGTCCCAGTATTGTAAGGCTTATCATAATAAATCCAGGGCAACCATTCTCTCAAACATGGACTGAGCCAACTCACAACAGGAGAAGACTTGTCTTCTGCTTTGAAGATAATCTCCAAAGCGATATTGTAGTTGTTCTCCTTCCTCCCCGGCCGGTTATTGTTATTTCTTTTTACATCGCATCCGACAAAAGATAAATTCACTTAGAAAGCAGGGCTTAATGAAAAATCGTATATATGTTTATACAACGCTTACATTATGAAAACATATTGTGCATATTGTCCTTTTGAACATCGTAGTCCTATTGAACGCTTTCCATAGAATCTAGCCGCTATGAGAGATGAAATTTTCTTTATCATAGTTTAATATTAACAAAAAAAACGCAGTATATACACGATGTATTTAAGAAAAATGCTATCTAAAATATATTTTTTTTTTTTTGCAAAACAAGCATGATTACAAGAGATCTCACACTATTTCAGCTGCAACACAATGCAATTCAATGAAAATTTCATAAAACTTTTTAAGAAGAACTTTTGTTACCCGGACAATCATCATATCGTCATAATATTTGCGCACGGGTGTTTAAACAAAAACTCAAATCTTTAATGGATTTCATTGTCAAGCGTCATGTTTTTGGAGAGACACGCTGTTAGATGTATTCAATTGAATGGCAAAAAAGAGGATTACCACATGCTCATATTTTGATTTGGTTGATCGAAAAAGTCACACCTGATAAAATTGATCAAGTCATCTCAGCTGAAATACCAGATGTCAACATTGATCATAAATTGTTTGAAGTCGTCACTAAAAACATGATTCATGGTCCATTTGGCTTACTCAACAACAATTCAGCATGCATGTCTGATGGAAAATGCACCAAACGATACCCAAAAAACTTATTAGCCGAGACTATCACTGGCAATGACGGATATCCACTTTATCGTCGACGATCGACTGAAAATGGTGGCAAATCCATCAGATTAAAAGTGCGAAACAATGACGTTGAAATGAACAACTTTTCGGTGGCGCACTCCTTTTATTGTCTGGTGATTTTCGACAAACTCTACCTGTTATATCACGTTCAACAGTAGCCGATGAACTTAATGCATGTCTCAAATCATCCGTTTTATGGCGATACGTACGTACATTCACTTTGAAGACCAATATGCGTGTACAACTACAACATGATACATCCGCTGAACGTTTCGCAAAGCAATTGTTGGATATGGGAAATGGGAAAATGGCAATAGAGGAATCCACACAATGTATCACATTGCCAGCAAATTTCTGTAAAATAACCGCAACCATAGACGAATTGATTCACAGTTTTTTTCAAATATTGCACACAATCATAAAAATCATCAATGGCTCAGTGCACGTGCTATATTAACAGCCAAAAACAAGGATGTCAATGCAATAAATCAATCGATACTATAATGAATCAAGACGAAGTCGTCAATTATCCAACAGAATTTTTGAATTCACTTGATTTGCCAGGCATGCCGCCGCATGTTTTAACATTGAAAATTGGCATGCCTATCATTCTTCTCCGAAACATAAATCCACCACAGCTTTGTAACGGTACCAGGCTTTCAGTAAGAAAAATGATGAATAATATTATTGAAGTCACAATTTTAAACGGGAAATTCAAAGGAGAAGATGTACTGTTGCCATGCATCCCAATGATTCCGACAGATATGCCATTTGAATTTAAACGTCTGCAGTTTCCAGTGCGAGTCGCCTTTGCAATGACCATCAATAAGGCACAAGGACAGACGTTACAAGTGTGTGGACTAAATTTAGAAAATCCATGCTTCTCACATGGACAACTGTATATGGCCTGATCATGTGTTGGAAAACCTTCTGATTTATTTGTGTACGCACCAGATAGAAAAACATTTTGTATCCAAAAGCACTCCTATAAATAAAAACACATACGGCCACCACTATCAAATTTAGGTAAGAAAAACATAACCTAAGCTTATCGCTTCTAATTGGCTCCGACCTTGCCTCAAGTCCGACTTATCCAATCGGAAGGCGAGAGGCTCCCGACGTGGCGCTTCCATAAAGTCGCGGTTTCTTTTTTTGAGTGGCATTGCAACGCATGCCGGGTACACGCTAGTATCTTATAAAAAGAATTGTAGAACTAAGATACATTACTATTTTTTCACTGTGGTATTTCTTCTATGTTTGTGGATTATGGACAACTATCATAAATAATCGTTTGAATCAATATATGGTCAAAAACACTAGGCATAAAAAACACGTTTCGCCCGACCAACGAGAAGTATGCCATTACTATAATAATAGCGCCAGTAATTCAATACGACGGAAAAAAAACAGGTGTGGCATTCTAGGTATGCGGCGGGAAGTAAATATATGCAGGTCTAGTGTCTCCGCATTTATTTGCGATTCAATCTTGAGATAGTGAAGTATTATTTGCAGTGGGCGGAGAAGGATGGGGGCAACAAGATGCATCAGGGAGACGCGAAATGCACCAGCGAATGCAGCGGGCGGGGAACCAACAATTGGACGACAGTGCATTATTCCGGAATAAGAATCGCGCATTTCGAAATATTTATGTATACAGCACAGACACAGGGGTAGGCAGGCCGAAATGAAAAACTTTATTCCACCGCGGTTTATAAATACAGTGTACTCTCGATTATCCGTGTATGGATTATTCGGTTTGCGGATTATTCGTGCCTGAAAATAAATATTTTTTAAATTCAAATATAATCTGATTGATTTTTTTTCTATAACGATTATGAGTTTATGATATATTTACGATATTGTTTGTAAAAAAGGATGAATCTAGCGATGTGTTTGTGTTTACGAAACTAATCGGCTTTTTTTTAAGCCACTTGTGTGTTTTGAATGTATGAATGTTCGCATATACCACAACAAACATCACAATATATGGAACTACAATGGGTCACGAATTGAAATCCTTTGTACTCCACATGAGTTTCTATTTACATTTCCAGTGAAGTGCATAAACCGGCGCGAGTGCCCGCAGTAAATTTGTTAATTTCGATATTTATTGCCTATATTTGTCAACTCTCGGGACTACGTTTGTTATTATGGTAAAATATTAGGTTATTACGTTTTTTTTTTGTTTTCCTGATAAATAATGAATATATAAACAATTTGTTAAAAAATTGTATTGTGTATATGATATTATATTCGAAAATAAAATAAAAAATAAATGATTCGGATTATCCGTGTTTTTCAATTATCAGTGACCATCCTCCCCAGCATTAGCCTGACCTTTAGAATAAATATTGCAGTAAAATCGATATGCTATCTTCTATAGCTTTACAGTTATACTACGTTACGTGAGTAAAAATAAAACAATGATAAACATTAATTTGTATCATTACACAAGAGAGCAATTGCTCAAGAATAATCATCTCTGAAGGTGCTATAATTAACTATCGATTTTGAAGGTATGTATTTTTCATGCAGTCCTCATGCGACTCATTACAAATTGCATTATATTCGACCGACATTGAAACTTTTCTCGTTGCATTATCTATTCCCCGTCAAACTTATATAAGAACAATATAAAGATATCATAATCGGTCGAATAGTACGGTTCAGACACAAATATTACACTGATTAAACATTCGATACCCCAATGCAACTGTGTTCAACTATATTTATCGTTGGTTTGTCACAAATTTAATTCTGATAATTATCATATCGCTTAGAATTACGTGCACTCCTCCCATTCAACCATTAGCGAAATAAGATTTACACTACAAATCTATTTGCAGTGTCTTGTCTTTGCTCAAAATAGAAGATAGTAATCTTAGTAATTGCGTTGTCACATTGTTTATGTATTTATAGTTGTATCGTTTTGTTGGAACCACATGTTAATCAAATTAGTACAATTACATTAAGCACGGCAGTCAAGGTTTGCCACCAGGTGTCGGAGACGTCGCGCCTTCGAACAGTCCCACGCTGCGGCGGAGGACCGAATTTTATTATCGCAGAGCAAACAAACCGGTGCGGGATTATTCGGCATCAGGAAGAATGGGAAAAAGCTGGAGCGCGAATGCAAACCAATCTAATAAGGCAGCGCCCGCCGATAAACCCAATTCAAATTCAACTCCCATTTACGATATTCCACAAAACCTTTCCCTTCCCCCTACTGTAATAAATAAGATGAAGAATACGATTGATTCGTAATATTGTGCAGAACTAGATTTATTAAGAGAGTTGTTTTTGTTTTATTTTTCAATCTCGTGAAATAATTTACGTACACCGCTTACCTAGACAATTTTACTTCACATTGTTACCATGTAACAACTTTCATTTAATGATGTAAAAGAGACATTCCGATAAAAACCTTTCTTCATTAAAACCAACAAGTAGTTATTGTGAACCTATTTATTCAGTTACTTAATCAATGAATCAAAGAATTATACAAAGCGGCCGGTATTAAAATTATCTATTCAGATTTTCAATCAAGTTTTGTAATAAATAAACAGATGAAAAATAATGATCACAAAACGCTCAATTAGAAACCTACTGACTAAGGTTTAAGTTAAGAACTAAGCACAATCCCAACAAAAGGTTTTTGCAAATAAATAATTTTACAAATAATATTGATAAGTATTAACCATTTACGCAGAAAAAAATGACGTCATATAAGTCTAAAATCGTAGTGTGCGATTCAAGTAGTCGGTACAAACATAAATGATATGATAAAAGGGAATTTATACAGGAAGCGTTAGTCGGCTGAAGGTTTTCTGTGTATTCATAACCGATATTCGGCAGCTGGTTACATTCGATAACACTTTCAAAATATTCGCAATGGGGTTTTCGGGAAATTGCTCTCTATTAAAATTTTGCTAGTCGATCATATTAACAAGACGGTGAAAATACATCTAGAAAATAGATTCCAACACTTTGTGGGGGCGAATGAAGAGTGGAAATAGTCATCAAAAGTAGCATATAGCAGTCATAAAATATTCCACAAAAATTGTGGAAATAGTACTTACAAATTGTATTTTTATAATTTAAATATATCCTGAATAATATATGTCGGTTTAGTCAAAAATTAATTTCAAGTTTAAATCGGGATAAGAGTATTACGTCGAAAATAAAATTTACACCGTTTATTTTATCCGATATTGGAAAATAGAAGAGTACAGATAGGCGTATGTATCAATAATTTATAGACATTTTTCACGTGAGAATGAGTTCAGACGAATATTATTTGTTATTAATGTATTAAAGAAGAATTAGAAGAAGTTATATTTTATAAATGTTTTATCTTGTTGCAAAAGATATAAGCATATATTTTGTGACTTTTGTAACGTATATATCAAATAACACGGTGAAAAAACAGCAATGACACAAAATCAATTTTGTAGAACTAAAATACATTGGAATTTTTTCACCGTGTTATAATGGAGTTCTACCAAGTAAATGCCAATTCAATCAATATATAATTTGAATTGTTACAACTTTGTACGATTCCACATGTTTTGTGAATAACGACCCGGGTTTCGCCTTTCGGCATCTTCATGCATTCTATCACACGGATGCAACAGAACTGGCTTTCAGTGCGTTAGTGACAAAACATGTGGGATCGAACAAAGTTGTAACAATTCAAATTTGATATTGAAATTCCATCAAGCACCTTCAGTCGATATCATAAATTATTCAATCAATATATATCATATTGAAAAATCAGTATGACCATTCCCTTTTAACATACTTTATACTGTATTTATCAGCAACGAAGTGTTGGCCGATTAGCTTAGCTCACAACTCGACTATTTAAAAGTTGTGTTTATAGTGCGAAAGATCAAATAATAATTCCCGAGCTATAATTCGATGTCTCAATTTTAGTCACAATATAAATACACCTCTAAAAAGAGTAAAAAGTAACTGCATGTTACTATCGAAGAATACCATGACAAATTATCCTCTACGTAAACGGTTAACTGATAGAAGAAAAAAATCGAAACGAATCGGAACGTGGGTCGTGAACATGGAAACTAATCTTATATTTAGCTTCACGCTTTGATTAGTGCAAGCCTAAAAACAACTCCCGTTCACCTCCACGTGAACGGCCGCGAGTAGATGAATTGCCCATCAAAAGACCTACGATTGTCGGATGTTACAGACCGGTGTAATAAAGCGAAAACCGATTGAACTCGAGGGGGATTGATCGATCTGGCCACATTATACTCCTGGCTGTAGCGTGAAGCTTTCTAATAGAACCCCATTAGCACGTGGTTACTTATATACACAAAAACAGGCAAAAAGGAACAGCATTTGCGTAAAAAGAAAGAAATTTGCCCAGGTTCCAAAAAAGAATCGTAGAAAAACATTTTGTAAATTTGAAAGATAAAAACTTTTGACTTTGAAAAACTGATCAGTTGATAATGCTCGCGATGAGCGAAACCGGTACTGATCAAAAAAAAAATATTGTGGAAATAAGTACTAAAAAATGTGTTTTTATTATTTAAAATATCATGCCTTTCCGTCAAGAAGTCAAGTTAACACCTTAAAAGTGTAAAAACTTTGTACGATTCCACAACAGTCAGTTCAGTGTCAGTTCTGTTGTATCCGTGTGATAGAACGCCTGAAGACGCCGACAGGCGAAACTCGGGTCGTTAGTGACAAAACATGTGGACTCGTACAAAGTGTTAACAATTCAAAATTGATATTGAAATTCCATCAAGCACCTTCAGTCGATATCATAAATTTTGTAAATCATCAATCTTTGTCAACACAACGTGTAGTAATTTTCCAAAATTTTTATATTATAAAGATCAGGAACGGTATCTATTCATTGCGCAACTACATTATTCTGAATCTCCGATCCCGATTTTTTTACAGCAGTACTGCATTTTATTCATTTAAACACAATGCCATTCCACGAGAAGTGATGGACACCTTAAAAGATACAAAAATAAATTATGATTTCACTTATAAGGGCTGATATATAATTTATTGATTTAATTTGCATTTACTTCGTAGAACTCCATTATAACACGATGAAAAAACAGCAATGTATTTTAATTTGACAATTTTTTTTATAAGATATAGTTATAGCTATTTCGGCTCACGCCATCGTCAGAACTTTGCTTAAGCCTTGAAAGATCGCAAGATGACGACTTAGGAACAGCTGGAAATCAATAGATATCAATTATCACAAAAAAATCTTAACGAAGAAACTAATATATGTCCTTCGCCGCTCCTTGAGCCATTACTAAGAGCTGAGTCGTTTACGTAATAAACCATCCCATCCAATAAACCATTTCCGTGCAATATGTGAGCTTATTGATATAGGCGCCTTTTTAGTTTCATTTACAATTTTTTTTTTTTAGTTATATTGCTAGCAGGAAATAAACTAGGTCGTTAAAACAGGAGAGAAAATGTATTGTGTACCTTTTCTACACAGTTATATATAGATAAGCAAACGTTCGTTTAAGCATAGTTCTGACGAAGGCGTGAGCCGAAATAGCTATCAACTATATCTTATAAAAAATTTGTAGAACTAAAATACATTGCTATTTTTTCACCGTGTTGATGTACAGTAAACCCCCCAATAATGAGCTCCCCGCTAATTAACCCCCCAATAAAATTTGCAGCAGGTTTTCCAATAATGAGTTAAATCCCCCGAATAATGAAAAAAATAAAACTCCTAATTAGGCTTTCATAAAAATAGTTCATACAAATCTGTATTTAAAATACTGTCGCGCATTGTCTCGTGTCTCTAAATTCACATGTCTTGATAATGTGCACGACTTAAATAATTTTGAATACGTATATGCTTAAGTAATATACATATTTATGATCAATTAATTAATTAAAAAATAATATGTAATTCCGCATTTCAAATAAAAAAAAATCAATCGAAAACCTTAACCCCCCAATAATGAGCCCCCCCAGTAATGATCCCCCTATCTCTTCATTATTGGGGGGTTTAGTGTATATTTTTTTATATGTCAGTTATTTAAGAACTGTACAGCAGGATTCAGGCATTCGTTGAGATAATGTTGAACGGAATATATTTTTCTGATATAAATGTATCTTTATCTCGCCGTCGCCATAAATTTTTCAGTAATAAGATTGGCTGTAAACTTAAATCTCGGCTGGCAAGCCGAGGAAGAGGACGAGGCAATAGTTATGGTCATACGATAATCCAATTACAACAGATGAAAACTGCATCGAAAAGTTTCACTCGAATAGTTTGCGGGACTTCTCAGATTACCTGCAAACTAAGACGAGAGAGGTCGAAAAGCTCATGCGAGAGAAAAAAATAATGTAAAAATGCATTGACGGTATTAAAAAATTGTTGAAAGGTTCCCCGAATCGAATGAACGTATGTAAAGTTGCAATGGGATTCAAACGGGAGCTTAAAGAAACTTTACTGAAAGTTTTATATTAAAGTTCACCAAGTAGGTCGCTAAAAACAGCATTGTCCGAAAACATATGCTATAAATTCAATTCGATTCGGAAATTTAATTTATTTGTATCCAAAACGGGTGATTTTCTTTTATATAAAAACATTGCTCTGGAAGTAGACAGCAGAAAGCGATTATCAAAGAGTCCATCAGTAATACAATAGTATTCATCCTTTCATGACAGACCATCATTAAAGGTTTCGCTCACCACGAACATTATTAGTTGGTAAAAATACAATTTAAAACACGGCTATTTTCATAAAAAAAGTATATCTTAAATAACACGGTGAAAAAATAGCAATGTATTTTAGTTCTACAAACTTTTTTATAAGATAAAGTTGATAACTATTTCGGCCCACCATCGTCAGAACTACAGATGGCGTGAGCCGAAATAGCTATCAACTATATCTTATAAAAAAATTGTACAACTAAAATACCTTGCTATTTTTTCACCGTGTTACAATGGAGTTCTACCAAGTAAATGCCAATTAAATCATTTTTTCTTAAATAATATTAGCAGATTTTTTTACAATAAAATAACTAACTCTTATATATAATATTTCAGGGAACACAGTGAACTCAAAATTTATATAAATAAGCATGTTTATAATTTGTATAGTATCGATTGATAATGTTTGCGATGCACGCAACTCGTCCTAATCTTAAAAAATACAAAATTATGTAAAGAGTAATACGCATTGTTTTATTTAAAAACAAAAACAATCTGTAATACCACCAGTATACTTTCTATGCCTTTAACGAATAGAGCAAGATGGTCGTTTTCAGTCATAAGTAACGTGTAAACATCGGCGGTCACTGAAATGTGTTCATATTCATAAAATGTATCGTGTTTTGGCAGAGAGAAGGGCTCGGGAGCCATTTGATTCACCACACACGTTCGTTCCGAAAGCGTATTTTTAGACTGTATACATAATCAAAGCCGCACCACTGTTTGCAGATAAACCATATGAAAGGCAATTCAGTTAATTACTAACGAAATTATCAAGAAATAATAATATGCATCGCGAACGCTGTCAATTTTTAGAATAATATTCAAAGCACAGAGGCGTTCACTCAAGACGTTCTTTAGGAAGCTAGATCGCACAAATGAACGAACACATGAATAAAGTTAAAGAAACTAGCTATCGGCCCGCCTTTGGTCATCGAGTATGTAAAGTGTGCCATTAAATACAACAATGCAAAAAAAGTCATAAATACTCAAAATATCGTTGAAATGTCAACACATTGAAAAATCAAATTCAAATTGTTACAACTTTGTACGATTCCACATGTTTTGTCACTAACGACTCGGGTTTCGCCTTTCGACATCTTCAGGCATTCTATCACACGAATGCAACAGAACTGCCTGGAGATGCCGAAAGGCGAAACCCGGGTCGTTAGTGACGAAACATGTGAGATCGTACAAAGTTTGATATTGAAATTCTATCAAGCATCTCCAAGTCGATATCATAAATTACATTGAAAAATACTCTGAAATACACAACAATATTTAAAACATTTTATATTTAAATATTAGAAGACGACAATAAAATCTTATTATATTTTGGTATTCATTTACTTATAGTAGAAAAATATTCAGTAACAGATTTAGAAATTTATTCCAAAAGTAATTATTTGAAGACGCTACATATGCTGCTATTGAGATCGCGGCTTTGCATCACACAGGTATGGTTACAATACAATAAAAAAATGCCAAAATAAACTTTAAGTCAAAAGCGAGATAGCACGCGCCCACACACGCGACATGGTGGTATCGACGATTAGGCGGCGAGAAAATGTTTCCGATATCAACTAAGTATATGCCCATCGTCATTTTTTTTTATCAGTGAGTATTTGCAAAACGTCTACCTGCGATTTTTCGTCGGAATCTTTGAAGTCAGATAGCATTATACGGGCATGTGGGAGAAATTATCTTACCTTTGCGCGTATTAATACCGACTCAATCTATAAGGAGAAAAATAGCGGCGCAAGGTGTTCGCAGGCCGGTTTTAAATATTATAGTTATTTATCAGTACGTGCAAAGAGTAAATATTAACGGTTTTCATATCAATGTATTATAATTTATCCATAATTCCGATTATATAACTATTTTGTTAAAAATTACACACTTAAAAAAAACCAAGAAATCGTATTTACTAAAGTTTGATAATAATTGCAACATTATCATTGCACGATTTATTTAATGTTAATTCAATTAATAGTAAGATTTTCCGCCCTCTGCTATTGTCTTAATACCATGATTGATTGCACAATTGTACAAGTATACCATTGTTTTGAAGATGGCGTCATGTCTCAATAATTAAATATCCAACGTTTGATACAACAATGACAGCAATTTTCATTTGACATTACAAAAAAAAAATCAAAGTAACCTTCGACTCCATATTATTACATTATCTTATTTACAAATTGCCATTTCTGCGTTGAAAAACGACATAGCTCAAATAAATAACCCATAGACATTGTGAATTTTGTATTAAATGTTTTTTTATTACAGAAATCGTCTTGTCTAGTTTATTTTTGACTTATTTGGAAACAACGATTTATAAAAAGAAATCTAACGATATATGAATCAATTTGGACCTAATATGACATCACTTCCCGTAAGATTTGCATGGACAGGCTAGCAATGTATTTCGACTGATGGAATAATTCATATTCAAGATTCTTCACCTAATCTTCAGTTACTTTGAGTTGTAAAAAAACACATTCTCAAGTGTGCTGCGAACTAAATAAAAGTTTCCCGAAAAAGATGACGTGGTAGAAAAGTACAGATACATTTTTATTCCCAATAACACAAATAAGAAGAAAAAAAATATGTGTATCTTGGTGTTTATACAAAAATAATTTAACTAATAAATGGATAGCACTAACACAGTAATGCAGACAATTGATTTTGGATGAACAATCATAATTGTATTCATGTACACACAGTGCAATACATACAAATGCATGGTACGTTATGAAGAGACCGTTTGACTGGGAGTAAACGGGGAGGGACAAGGCATAAGTGCAGCCGCTAAAAGCCAATCCTAAGTTTTATTGATACACATTGTATTGCGACAAAGTCAGCGTCGTTTCTCAAAGACAATATCTGAGCGTCGAAGGCAGCTTCAGGGGCGGCTCGGGGTTAACAAAACACTATTATTAATATTTGAATTTTGCCTTCGAAATGTTCATTACAAATCTATATGAATTATAATGGCGCATTCGTATATGTCAGTCATTACGAGGATGGTAAAACACTGCGTATCTGCGTTATTTAAAAAGTATTCACTACCCACAAACTCAATTAATAAATTAATTACGGGAAAGTAACTGCTTAACTTTGACTAATATAATTCTTAAAATGATATTTGTCAAAATTTATTCTATTTCACTTCTAAAGTGTTCACTGTAACTCTTGATGGAAAGACATTATATAATGCTATTTAATTTTTTATATATTTATGATCAAGACCGGTTTCGATCATCGCGAGCATTATCAACTTAACATCATTGATTCATTTATGAAAAAATATTTGGCGTATTTTTAAGTTAAAATATCCGAATATGTAAAATATGTTACCAACGCTACAAAATTATTGCAGACATGACGCAAACAAGTTACAGCAGAGTTGTAACGTAGAAATAGAGCGTTAATTTGAATCCTTGAGATTACAATGGACATAATTTGGAGTTGGCCAGCGGTGATCCGTATACACTGAATCATCACAGTATTCATCGGCGTAGACGAAGAGACAACCTAAAACCGCAGAAAAACCTAAGCCGGACCGTGATCCAAATAAGTAGAAGAAGAAGAGTCAAACAGTTCCCGCTCCTCTCCGCCCTTTGGCAACCTACCGGCGGTTCCGACAAACCAGACCGCACAGCTGAGTGAAGAGCAAGAGGGACAGGAGGATGACACGTCACAGGGCGAAGATCAAAGGCACAAAAAGTGTGCGAGTGAGACGGCGCCCGCGAGAGGACGTCTCAAGGAGGGGGATGGGTGTACAAGGCAAATTTTAATAATTGTCAAAGCGGCGGCACCGATCAAACAAAGACATGGCTTCACCCCGCCACCTACTTTCATCCCTCTCAAACCGTGGGACGAGGAGGACGTGTGGCGGTTACCTGAGACGGTGTCAAAAGAAAAGGTTATAATGAGATCATATACCGAGTAGACGAAATAGATAATTGAAGAGGAAACACGGGACCGCAGGAGACTTGAAGGGGCCGCTGTTGACCTGAAGGAATTCGCTGCTTTGAGATGGTTTACTAAATCACGACCGATACGTCTTACAAGAGAATTCAAAACTTGTAATGTGTGCATACCGATATAACTCCAATAATGCTTGGGACAAAGGGAAATAATCAAACAATTATCTAATATCAAATTTGAATTGTTAGAACTTTGTACGATTCCTCAGCTTTGTCACTAACGACCCGGGTTTCGCCTTTCGGTATCTTCAGGCATTCTAGCACACGGATGCAACAGAACTGACGTTTACTGAACTGAAAACGTTTACTATTTTGATACTGTTACAAATCAACAACTTATGTTGTTTGATAAAAAAAAACATAAAACAAGATAAAAGACTTCGCTTCGAATAAACTTGTATATTCAGTGGTGATCAGAATTGTCAGTTCTGTTGCATCCGTGTGATAGAATACATGAAGATGCCGAAAGACGAAAATCAAGCACCTTCACTCGACATCATAAATTATATCTAATATTACTTTGTGTAGAAATAAAGCATATGCAAAATGTACATAAGATATGAACTGTTAATGCAGAACAAGAAATATAAAATTATTACGATAATAGTCGACTGATGAATATAGCCCACGCACACATACATGCTATTAATAACATCAGAATATATTTGCGGTGCTAATTAGCAATGAAAGATGACTGTTGCAGTATAACATTTGAGAAACGCTAACCTAGAGAGTGGAGTTAAGAGATAGGGGGGAGGGCGAATAGGGGTTGAGGGCAAAGGCGTCACGAAATCACTCTGTGATGTTCGCAAGTGAACGTTTTCGATCTGTTTGTCATGTTCTGATTCATATTTGACTTGTCTACCGCAATCTCCACGATTAAAATATTATTCATTGAACTGGTATTTATGTAGATATATATATTATACATGTGCATGGGCATTATATGAACATATAAATATTATCACCAAAAATAAAACATTGTATTATATTATGACTATTGAAGCGTGTTAAAAAAATTACACGTGGATGTCATTATTTTTATTGTTGATAAAATAAATTTCCAAAGCACGAAAAGCTTATTGCAATATATATAACATACATACTGAGGGGCAAGATTCAAAGTTCAAAAAAATTAAAAAGAAGTGACAAAAAATAGCAATTGCATTCTCTACTCAACTGGTGGGAGGACTAATTTTAAAACTCTTTTATTAATTTTTAAATTACCGAATTGCCAGCCAAAAAGCTAAGGTATGAGTAAATTGTTTTTAGATCTCTTGTAGAAAATTGTCTCCAAGAAAATAATTCTGTTGATTGCACCACCATACAGTTCTCGCTATAGAATCATTCAACTTAGGAAATAAGACTCAAAATTAGGAAATCACACATATGATCATTGGATTAGTGAAACAGAGTAAATAAAATAAGGAAAAAATATTTTAAAACATTCAAAATGAATACTACAAAATATTTTTTTCTAGTTATCAACAATCCAGATATGTCGACATAATAAGTGAGTATCTGCAAAAAATATTTAAAATAAAATCATATTATTCAATAATGAAATAAACAAAATATTCAAAATCTACGATTGTTCGTTTTTCATGCCATCCTGTAAAACGTGATGATAATAATAATGAAAGCAGAATGCGTTACAGCATTATCATCGTATAACTTCACAGATTTGGTTGTTTATCGTCAGGCTATCCCCAACGGGTGTTAAAACAAAGGACGTAGAGCTGGTCGACGGCCCCCGCAGGGCTCCAGGGCATACACCGACGGATGGCAAAAAGCCGGAGTTCAATTCGCGATACACTTCGGGATGCAGCGGCCAGGAGAAACGATATGACCGTCGCCAGTTATTCTTCAAGTAAAGTAAAGTAATGGGATAAAATAATTTCTTTAGGATCGTTTATACTCGATATATTCCTCTAAATCAAGTAAAACTATGAATCAAGATTAATTGTATATTTAAAAAACCATATCAATTCTTTTAAATGATTTATTTATTTTCAAAGAGCCAAAAAACAAAAAAGCATTCAAAAATTAATTTTACAATATGGACTTAAAGCCTTTGGATTTTGATCAAATAATAATTGTAGATTTAGTGTGGCCATATTATTCAATATATGATACGAAATAAAATTTTATAAAGCGGCAGAACAATCATGGAAGCTCGCTCATTCTGCTAAGTGATTTTAATTAATCAGTGCATTTTCGAATGTTTAAAATTAGCTCAAGAAATAAAAACTGTTCATTAAATTATGATAAAGAAACTCTAGAGCAAACTAACGTTCAATAATCACATTATTAAGATTATCTACAACAAAGTATTGCAACAAACTATTACCGAGAGGTAAATTCTTAATAATAATGTTAAATACCTCTGTACGAAGTAGACTGTAGTAGTAAGAATATATTTATTGTATGATTTCCAAGGAATCTGTAATTTGTCCTCATGATGGGAAAGGATCACGAGGAACTTTTGAAACTTATTAATCTCACTTTTAATCGTTTGAAAACTTAAAGAGAAATGAACATGACCACAAATTTCTGTCGACTTACACGAGGCCAAAATGAGAGTTATGCCAGTCGTATATTCCTGATATAAAATAATTAATCGTAGAACCAGTCTGCCAATGGGGATGCTACTGGCAAGCGCATTGTCAATGCTCAACAGAATTGCTTCGAATGACGGTATATTTCACGCGGGCGAGAGTGTGTTCAGATGAATATTACTTTTAAATTTATTGAAATCGATTTTATCTGAGCTTGATCGGTTGATTTCCAATGATATCATTTATAAATATATTCTACGTCGCAAGTGCAATTAACTTATAATTTGTAATGTTTGCAACGTATGTGTATTAAAAAAAAAATATACCCAAATGAGTGCACGAAAGTATTAAATAGTATAGAAAATTAAAAATATTTTGAGAATCACTGTAGACGTGTATGGGAGGAGAGGCAATGACGAGGTGTCCCCGTGGGAAACTTTACCAATAGAAAAGTGGTAAACGTCATAGGAAAGCCGCCCAGTCAGATGTAGAAAATCGGGGTCCGGTAGAAAAGTCAACTTCGTTAATATTATATGCAAGTACAATATATAAACATTTAATAATTAATGTGTGTAATTTGCTATTTGAGATTAATTGCAATGAATTTTTAAACTGTCAATCAGTCGATAGTTATACAAAATTTTCTTTCAGAAACAATTAATTAGCCCTCGGTTTTCTTTCACTGATGGAATATTATGAACACACGTCATTAAACTGCAGATTTTTTGTTTAAGCGCACGAATTGTGCATTCG
Organism: Himalopsyche japonica; assembly: GCA_028555115.1. Classification (NCBI taxonomy): domain Eukaryota; kingdom Metazoa; phylum Arthropoda; class Insecta; order Trichoptera; family Rhyacophilidae; genus Himalopsyche; species Himalopsyche japonica. The sequence goes on along the minus strand of JAHFWJ010000560.1, from coordinate 82,692 downwards.
ATTAACATTGCAGTAATTCAATGCAACGCAAAATACCAAGTTGTATTAATCGCCAATTTCACAGTTTTTGCTAGGCACCTAAACGGTATAGAGCGTAGAAAGCACAAATTAAAACTACTAGCTTAAATAAAGAGAGAAGTGAAGCAACTGAGTGCAAAAGAATATTACCGATCGCCCTTTTTATATCTTACTTTTGATGTATATAATGACATGAAAGTATACTTCGGCACTCTAAAAGAAAGAATTAATATGCAAAACCACAAAATTAACAAACTCTATGAAAATTAATACAAATTTAGCGTCAATATATCCCCCGTAGCAAAGCCCAACCCTGTGTGACATACGAGCTGGCAGCATGAGACCAGACAATCACAGGATCAGACAAACAGAGAAATAGATACTCAAAGAACGTCAAAGAGAATGTCGAACTTTTGAAGGGGAGTTAAGGGGTAGGTAATTAACCGTGATCGACCGAATGAGCTTTTTCGAGACACGTTATACGCGCGCTGCATCGCTGTCGAATAAACAATCGCGATTACATCGGATATATATAAACGTTTTTTTTTCTAATCTCGACCTAGTAAGTTTTATTTTCTGTAATAATCATCGAAATCGCTTTTAATGGACGAATATTGGTATTTAATTCGGACTGTTTTGTAAACAACAGAGATAACTCCGACGTTCGTTTATCAGTACGCAAAATGGTTAACAAAATAAATTTCGATGAACATTCTTGAAAAATTATATTTTATACTATAGTGTGGTGTTATGTGCAAACCCTGATGGATGCATTCACGTGAGTGTAACATGTTAAAAAACTTTTTATATTGTGATTATGTAAACAATTAAAAAAACACAATTAAATCAAAAAAATCTAAATGCCCTGCATGCGTAACTATAACTAACGATACGATTAGCAACTACTAAGTGCTGATGCAACAAAAGTGAAATGAACTTTATTTCTTTCCCATCTCGAATGCGTATGCGAACACAATTAAGCAGACAGTCCTTGATGACCAATTTGGTATACAATATTATTTTTTGGATTATATGACTGTATATATCCGTTATAAAATATCAAAATAACACGGTGAAAAAATAGCAATGTATTTTAGTTCTACAAAATTATTTTTAACAAATATAGTTGATAGCTATTTCGGCTCACGCCATCGTCATCGTCACTATCTATAGTTCTGACGATGGCGTGAGCCGAAATAGCTATCAACTATATTTGTTAAAAATAATTTTGTAGAACTAAAATACATTGCTATTTTTTCACCGTGTTATAATGGAGTTCTACCAAGTGAATGCCAATTCAATCAATAAATATCAAAATGTTTTCGAATTCAATTAACCGTGAATTTTCGGTCATTTCGGGTATAACATATGACGGCATATAGCATAAGAACTATTTTTTTTATAGATCCGTTTTCATCCTCGAATATTTTACCAATGATTGAAATATGGTTTTTTTGGCATTTCACATTTGGATCGACGACGATTGAAATCTCCAAAAATTGAAAATTTAAGATTAAACGTTTATAAAGAAATCTTTATAAACGTTTAATCTTAAATTTTCACTAACGACAACGATTTCATAAGTTAGTGAATTGCTATAATAAAAATAATTAATAATTTCATAACAAGTAAAGAAAACAACTACTATTTGATTGATAATAAACAAACCCAAAGAACTACACGATAAAAAAAAACACTTCAGAAAACTCTTCTACAATATCAAATAGAAGCTTGGACACGCACAAGAAATTACTCACTCGTTGACACACGGTGAGAGTTACACAACTGGTGTGCTACGCTATATTACGAATAGTCAAAAGTAAAAAAAGCTTCGCGTTAAAGTAAAACCACATAAAACAAACACCGCGTAAAGTAATGTAATTTAGTGTGGCGTAGTAAGTTTTATAAAATGGAACGCACGAAAATTTATTGATTACTTCTAAATGACAATGAAATCGATAATTCGTTTTCCGTTACATATGTGATCCCGTAAAGTGAATGCTTAATACCTCATATATTATTGTCTTTCCCTGTTTAAAACTAGCAGGCAGGTAAAATATCAATTGCATCCGTTTGAGCTCGCAAAAGCCACCACGGAAAACTTTCATCCCTTTGTGCAGAGAGGAGAGGTTTCGCTGGCGGTCAGAATGGTGAGCGGGAGAGTCCCCCGTTCTCTCCCGGGACACTAATGGGACAAAGCAAAAATGCGTTCTGTTTACTAGGACCTCTTTATTTATCTCTGCATGCTACCCATGACCGAGGCTATGGAACATCACATCTGTTTTTGTTTATCGCACGGGCCGCATCATGTGAACGAGCGCGACGGCTCAAAAGTGGAAAACACTCCACCGAAATGACCACATATTCGATGTCGACAATTGAAATTATATTGATTGAATTGGTATTTACTTGGTAGAACTCAATTACAACACAAAGGGAATATAAATAAATCATATAGATTTACATTTTTTGAAAATGAAATTAGAGAAAACACAATGACACTAACTGTTACATAATCAATGTTATTTCGGTTCTATTTTAGAGTATAGATGAAAAGATCGAGTTATCTATCTACACATTTTTTACTTAGTTCTTTAGCCAATAAACCTAGTAATTAACAGTGTTGACATTTATTTGTAATTATTTAAAGATACTCACATAAAGCGAAACCGGTCCCGATCATTGGTTAAAAAATGGGAATAATAGTATCTGTGTTGTAATGCTTTTCTACGATGTGACAGTTAACACTATGAAAGAAGTATATATACAAAATCAATTGAATAAGATTTCACATTGGTGCAAGGGATTGTCATTTGAACAGATCTGAGAATTAAGAATAATTATCATTTGATATTTCAGCGTCTAGAAAAAGTATTTCCTAGCTGAATGATGTATGAAAGTTTTCCTTTCACGCGTTGCTGCCATTAATTTCGACTTCTGCCAAATGGCATATTTTCACTCACTCGTAGCGGATCAAGTGTGAGGTGAATGTGTTTTTGACATTACGTATATGTTAAAGTCACCCTTTATAGTATAATACAAACCTTAATTCTAGCAACTTAAGTGTATTTTTCAGTGTATTCGGTGAATAACTAAAACATATATCACTAAAACCGGCGGCATTAATTCAGTAAATCGGACGCATTATTAGTATAAGTAGGAAGATGATTTTAACACATAAAACACGCATCGTATCGTGTTGAACAAAAGGTTGAATAACAATTTAAAAAGTTATATTTGGAGGCTTAGGTATATAGAGGTGTAACTACTTTAATAAAATGTCTGCTTTAAATTTAAATATACCATTTTTATCGCGAAATAAGATCGAACTCATAAGAATATCATAATAAATATTATTGATAGATCAATAATGGAAAACAACAGATGTCTTTTTTTAAATTTCATATCAGTTTTTTCCAAAAATTATACTGAAAACAATTTAATTAAATTAACATCTCAAATATGTTTCTTCGGCTTTAGTAAATACTTGTGTATTTTTTAATTTAAAATAAGCTTTCGTAATTTATTTATTTATTTATTACAACTATACGGTACTAAACTTACAAATTATCAATTCAATGCTTTTGCACCGTAACATATTAACATATTTAAATATAAGAATATAAAAATTCAACAAATACACTATAAAACAATCAATAAGGATTGCAAAAAAAGAAAGTCAACCAAGTAAGCTCATGAAATGTCTACTTTAACTGAAAAAATAGCATTCGTCTGAGCTCACTTTCGTCCACATGAAATATGTCAACATCCGAAGCAATACTGTTGAACATGCTCTTACCATTGGCAGACTGGTTCTACACTTTGGAAGAACGAACAAAATATGTACACGATTTCTTCAGAAACTATCCGGAACATACAAATTGATATTATTAAGGATGGCAGAATTCTCATTTTGGCCTCGAATTAGTCGAAAGAAATATGTGGCTAGATATATTTCTCTTCGATTATTCAAATTATTAAAAGTGAGCATACCTAAAAGTCAGTTGGATAAAGCCACGGATAGTATCCGTAAAAAATTTCTAATAATAAAAACTGTATTTACACCCCTGCGTAAATACGTTTAGAAAAGACCCTTTAATTGAGAATGAATCCTAAAGGCCGTCAAATCCGCTGAAAATATTTGTAACGCGGTTACATAAACATCAAATGGAGTACGTAGCAAAAATTAGAAAAAAAAATAAAGTTTTATAACGGGTAAATATAGTATGCAGTCAATTTCGAATTCGTCTCAGTCTGCAAGATCGTAGACAGAATCACATACAATGTTTTATAAGTAGTCGATACCGACTTCCTTGAGCAAAATATACGCACCTACGCACTCATACGAGCACATTTCACTAATATATTATACTTGCTTGCCATGAGAAATAAAAATATTCGATATTACGTATGCAAAGTGCATCCAACGCTAACTACTTCCAGCTAATTATCTATAGACCGCATCAAAAGAATAAACTGTCTGCTTTAACACGCCAAACGATTACAAAAATTTCAAAAATAATAATAACGAAAGACGCATAAGGAATATCGTTAATTGACGGAATCCTTGGCGTATACCTCTGTGAATCGGTTAAATATATCATTTACGATATCGATACACGGCGCTTGATGGAATTTTAATTATTGAACTTTTTGTACACTTCCACATATTTTGTCATTCACGACTCGGGTGTCGCCTTTCGGAATTTTCAGGGATTCTATCACACGTATGCAACATAAACTAACTCGTCTGATTATTGCATCCGAGTGACGTCAATCGTCGTATTTTATCTTTGTACATTGTTTTTCCAACAAGAATTGACAAATAACATACATGTGACATAGAAAACATGATTACCGACTATTCGTTATCGGGATACTGACAGTTGTCAACACTTAAAAATTTGAAAATCGCTCGTTTAATGCTGACGCTTGTATAAAAACACAGGGAGCCACACAATTATCAAAAAATTAACAAAGCAAAATTAAATTAAATGTTTATATTAAATGACCAGTTTAACCATATTAAATATTGTTCAAGGAGTCAACAATCTGAAAAATGAAAGTCTTGGAAGACAACGTTACATGATATTTAATACAACCACAAATTAAGAGTGAAAACCACCGGAAAAACATTCTATAGAAATAGGAGGAAGAAGGACGATGGTAGAAGCCGAAATAACAATCAATAACTAAATGAAATGGGTAAGGATTGTGCACAACGTTGTAAAAATGGCAAATAGTTCCTGCTGCAAGAAAATATAGGAAACAAATCATCTTACAAAGTGTATGTGAAACTTATCCAAAGCTTTGATTTTTGTTGGTGATGCAATTAAAATAGTCAGTTTAAACTATGTAACGAATTCCACGAGAATGCCAACCCAACTAATTATCTGTGTTCAAATTTTTGTTAACAAATTCTAACGTATTTCGTGTTCAGGCCATATATTTGCTGATTGGTTTAAGATTAATCTACATATATATAAATCAATTTATGCTTGTATTTTATGCATTACTACACCATTCATCCGATCGATCGATCGATATAAAACTTTACAAATTTCTTGAGTAGACACCCGCAAATGTTTCTAACATACACTCCGTCCCCAACTAGTAAATAAATGGAATTAAAACGACACGATTAACTATTAATTATATTGTTTCTTATCGTAACGAATTTCCTTACTCTGAAATCGCAGCAACGCGCGACGAGTCAGCTAGTATTACTATAATTTACATTTCCCTCTAAATACGCTCTATGCAAAAATTCCGTCGTAATGAAGAATTTTTAGAATCGAAACAGAAAATACAATCTCAACAATATAACAAAAAAACAATCATTAGAAATTTTGAAAAAAAATCATTGATTCAGACTCGGAAAATTTAAGATTAAATATATTTAAAATTTGACTAAGCTCATTGCAGCATCCACGAACCGAAGATGTGTGTATTACAACAGAAAAACAGAAAAAAACGAAAGCTTTTTATGTGGATTTTAATAAAATGTCAGTGGATAATGATCACAAATTTGAAAGTCAAATAACTGTTGTTGATATTATGTTTGTATCTTATATCGCAGAAAATAGCTCTAACTCATTAATACCCGTCACCGAGGCTGGGTGTGTTAATTGCGTCGCCGAAAGCGGAAATGATGACACGCAAAGCGACAACTATGATGATGATGATCTTAAGCTGACACGTGAAATGAAGAGGCGAAGAAACAATGAGGAGTGGAAGGAAAAAAGTATAGGTATTAGACGCAGTGATGGCAAAGTAAAAAATTAGTCAAAATCCTAAACATAATCATGTTTATGAACAAGAAAAGCGAATTCCTTGAAAAAAAATTTTTCAGTTTGTCCAATAAGTCCACATTTTGAAAATCAATAATAGACTCAACATTTTAATGTACGAATCAACTTTTGCGTCGTCATTATTGTAATTTTCATTAGACTAATATTACCGCTTTTTTTTAAATTGATACCAGTTTTTTTTGTTTTTCAGGAAATACTGGAACGCCTCTGACTAATCATTATTTCTCATCTTATTGACTAGGCATTATGTTCTATAAAATATTTAAGTGCAGGTTATTTGGATTATAAAAAAATCCACTCATTATTCTTGCTAATGAGTCTTTCACGATTGTTCTGAACTCTTAATGGATTATTCATTTATTTTTATATTAACATTTCATTTTTAATTTAATTTACTTCAATTGAATATACACTGTACGACTTCCTATAAAATGTTTTCTTAGTTTTTGGACCTTTGATTTTGTATACCTGTTTACTACCAATCCATTTTTTTGTATAAATAAGCTTGTTTGTAATTTGTGTCCAATCAGTTGACTTGATCATAAAATATTTTATAAAAATAGCAGTAAAAAATGTGTTATTATTTAAAATAGCATGCCTTTCCGTCATTCCGATTGTATTGTTTTGACTTTATCACCCCTTCCTTGGTTCCTTTAGAAGGAAAAAAACCCGAAATCCAATTTGTAATTTCATAATTAAATTTTTTTGAATCAATTTCGTTTCATTACTTAAGCAAACTTTGCGATAGTAATTCTGAAGATGCTTCTGAAAGAGACGAAACACGTGTCACAGTTAGTAGCACAATACGTGGAATAATCAAAAGTTATTTAAAATTTTATATTTAAGTGTTTTTTTTTTTTTATTAAAACCGTATAGACTAGGAATTGTTTGCTGGTAAAGAATTTGAAAGAAGATAATTCCCTCTTTTCGTGCGACGAAAAATTGTATATTCAAAAAATAATCATAACAATTTTGGGTGTGAAATATAAATGGTATATCTATATTACTCAGAATTCAGATAATTATCACTCTAGCTTAGTATACGTCGTGTAACTGTCGATAGTGTTTATTTGTATATCTGTACGTGGAATAAATCCATTGTGATGATTTTGGCACGCGCGTGATTTCAGATGTGCTATCGCTGCGGTCACACTCGGCGAGGAAGTAGAGAGCACGCCGCGCGCAGGAAGGACTATTGTAGATAGGATCAGCGACTCGGTGCCGAGGTGCAAGAAATCCATCTAAGTACTTGCACACTTGCTGTATGTGCGTGCTTGCGTTTTTTTTTTTTGTAATGAGATTCGATCTGCAAACAGCAATATTGACGCGGAGTGAGTACATAAAACATGCAACCATGTGTGCGTGCCGACAGAGGTCAGTCTTATTTACCCGGGTGAAAAGGTAGAAACGTACAAAAAGCGATTATACACATATCAAATGAACACAAATAATTACGCTTAGAAACACTACTATTTATAAAAATGAATTGTCAGTTTAAAATGTTAACCATATAGGTGAGAGAGATTTTTCAACATTATAAACATTTATGACTTCTAATAAAAATCCATAAATCAATCGAAAAAATAATTTCCGAAATCGACCCAACATTCCTGCTATTTAGATAGCATTCCGGCTATGGATACATTATCATACCAATGACATGAAGAGAAATGACCTATATTTTTAATGATTATTTTTAAATAAAATTCCACAGGTGATAAAACGTCAAAATTGCACACTCAAATAGAGACGTCGGTGCATGTACGTAAACGCACAAAAGTTTACGAAAAATACAAAAAGGATGTGTCAAAAAAACCGAAATACACTTTTTGCATCGTTTAACCTCATCGTCAGACCTAGACAATCCGTAAAAATAGCAAATCGGCCAAGACAAACGTAAGTGTAAGGCGACGTGCTTACGACTTTTAATTTGGCAATAATAATAACACATAAAAAGAGTGGAACGGAAGAAAATATAGTGCGATCGCAAGCAATACCGTAAAAAAGCATTGGATAAATCAGTTTAATTTAGTTCGCCATCAACGGACTCGAAAATTCTGTTTTGAAACGAGCGTCATTATTTTAAAGTTAACATAATTATTTACATGCGCAGAGGAACGTGTGTTACTGTGTTATGATATAAAGACAATGAACGTTACATTGACTGTAGTCACACAGCCTGCCTTTTCTTACACATAATGGCGAGCTTGAGCGCCGCTGAAAAACTAAAGAATTGGAATGGCCAAATTAAAGGGGCCAGCGGACAAACGATTCCGTTTGGAGGACCTTTCGCAGACTATCATTTCGAAAAGAACCGTTTCCGATGCGGACGCAGGCTGCTTTAACCGACTTCGCTAAAAACGCAAGGAGTATTTTAGTCAACTACGACAGTATAAAAATGTGTTTTTATTGTGTATAAATATAAATGGGAAGATAGTGAAGGATTGCGTATATTGAATACTGCATTAATTTCACCATAGAAATGTCATTCCTGGATCAATTATAAGTACAGTACTGTAGAGTCGTTACAAAAAAACACGAGTCAGTCTAAAAAGAGTTTAATTTGTCAGGTTTTTTTACTACCATTCCTATTTATATACATGAATTAAAGATCAACCAATCCGGCACATTTTTCAAAATCGTCTAATCCATTGGTTCCCCAACTGAGGTCGCGAAGGGTTTTTTAGGGGGTCGCCAACTTATAAGGTCAGCTAAAAAAATATGTTTTTTGTATGTTTTTGGATTGAAGGGGGGTCACGGGTCACATGGATTTTATGAAAAGGGGTCGCCACCCGAAAAAGATTGGAAGCCTATGGTCTAATCGAAAAAGAAATCGGAGTCGCTCGATTCCCAGTACTCTGAATACGGTCAAATCACAATGACTCCACAGCCCTGATCTATATTATTTTACAATGATAAGCCATAAATTGTGGATAAAAAAATATTATTACGCGAACATCACATTTAATGATAGTTTACTACCATGAAAAGCGTAACAAGAAACAATCCAGTCTATGTTAACACTTTCCGGTCCGCGGACGCCACATTGTCGTCATTTTAGAAACAAACGTGACGATCCGGGAACGCTAATGTGGCGTCTTCGGATACGAGCAGCTATACTATCAAAAATTAATATGAATTTTAATTTTTACTTTAAAAATTTATCGATAGATGGATGAAGAATATACACGAGGTCTAAAATTAAAATAGGAAAAATTATTTCGGTTTAGTTATTTAGCGAAAATGTGCGGACCGTAAAGTGTTAATCTAAATATGTAGTATAATGGAATTGAAAATGTCTTATAGTAATTACAATGATGAACCAAAACCAAATTCTTTTGATAAAAAAAAGGTAACGGCACGGCACGGTTTTAGTAACGATATGTGCCGTAAATGATGTAAAATATGGGAGTTAAATATCTAGTAAGTAAGAAATGACGAAACTAAACCCTGGGAATAGTTTATGATATTATCATGCACGGCTTGTATCATTAAAAATCCCATCTTAAAATAGCAAAAATTGTTATTAGATATACGTAATTAATCACTTATCTATTCTGCGGCAAAAGCAACCATTACGGCGTTGACATACAAGCCTGAAATAGACAAAAACCGCCGACAAAAGTCGCTAAATGACGAAAGTTGTGTCGCGTCTTATGTTTGACACTGCCGATTCAGATCCGCCCCCCTCCTCCCGCCGCGACGGCCTGCCAGGAGAGCGCTCCTGCAAGCTCGTGCGCCCCGAACCCGCTTCTCACACCCTGCCGACATCAAAGCCGCCGACAAAACGTTTGATGTCGCGCGACCACCCGCTGCCACCCTTAAATCTCACAGGAGTTTCTCAATATACTCAGACCAACGGTTAAAGGTTTCGCATAATTAAGTTATTCTTTGGCTTCCGTTCAAAGTTTGCTACAAAAAGTACATAAAAATACAATCACGTTTATCTTAAATATTTTAATATAACGAAATCGTTGAGGGAGACGAAAATGTATAATAGTTTAAAACACTAACATACTGCGTGATCGAGTTGAAAAAGTCTTCATAAATATCCACAACGAGAAAATATTGATAGAATACGCTTGGATGTGTGTGTATTGGCTGCAACGTAAATGTAATACGGATTTGATTCGTTAATATTTGCTAGGAAAGCACTTTATTCTTTTTATTTGGGGGTGATAATATTCACATATATTATATATCGTACAACTATTACGAACATTTTTCTGACAAATTCATACTTTTATAATAAAAAATATATATATTTTAATCAGGTGGTACGTAAAGTAAACAATTTTTGTCGTATTATTGAGAAATATTTATACTACAATAAGAAGAAAACGCTCTAATGTAAAGGTTTTAATTTCATTTTGTGAGATAACATTACATCGGACTGGATTTGGAAACAGTACAACCAATCATTAACTCATCTGACTGGATCAAAATAGGCATAGGGACATAGTTTGGCGACCCATGTTCTAGAATGTATTCTAACATAGAATCCCGATATATCGTCAATGCATTCATCGTTTTCCTCCGTACACCGTTCAAGTTATGTAGTCACGGATACCAATATGACCAATTTTCAATAAAATCACATATATCGTTACCCGATATATCTCGATGAATCTGCCACGTCAAAATATTACCTAAATTTATCGTTTTCTTCCACGTTTGTCATCCCACTCAGAAATGACCACTACTCCATTCCCTCCGCGTTCTATCACAAAATATTTCCGATCTATTGTTTTGCCGAAAGTTCGTCACCACGCTGACAAACACGCACGACCCCGTTCAATCATTATCGTTAAAAATGATATTTCAAGAGTCATCTTGGTATTATGAGAGCTCATATTTCCACTGATGACTCACTTATTGAGCAAATATTTAAAAATTAACTCACACTTGAATCGCAATGAACGCATATTGAATCTATTGATTGAATTGGCATTCACTTGGTAGAACTCCATTATAACACGGTGAAAAAATAGCAATGTATTTTATTTCTACAAAATTTTGTAGAATTAAAATACATTGCTATTTTTTCACCGTGGCATATTGAATCATTCAGACTTGCGAAATTCTCCCTATGTACAATGTTAAAGTCCTCACTGATACCGAAAAAGCATCATTTTCTGAACATTAAATTTTTTTACTCGGCTCTTAAAAAAGCAAAGAATAGGTTTTAATTAAGTGTAAATAAAATCACAGCTTTTATGTAGGTAATTTATCTATCACAGTAATGATATTTTGGATATTATTTAAAACGTTGTAACCGTATATGAAATAATGGAAAACGATGAAATAATGTTTTGGCATATTATATTAAGTATCGATGATAAGTAGGCGATGTGTGCGATATTAACCTTTAAACGCCCAGCGGTCCCGTACGGGACCGGTGATTATGGTGCATTTCGCTATCGAGTTACACTGATTTATGAAAATAGTATTCAAAATATGAATATTAGCTTATATAAATAATGTCTTTGAGATACCGTTCAATAATTTTATTTTCGGTTCCAAAAAATATTTTTATCGTGATGAATAATATAAACATCTGTGTTACAATATTGGCTCTTGGTATGTGCGTTGTTATTTTAGGCGAACCATAATAAATCAGCTTAATCTACATTATTCACTACATTTTGATGGGGAAACAGATTTTTTTCATACAATACATAGAATATTTTTTCTTTGAGGCAGTGGCTCCCAATCTGAGTGCGCGAACCCCTCAGAGAAGTTTTTATTCTTTAACTTTAACGCGTAATTATATAAAATGTGAAAAATTACGTATAAAGCTTTAGTAAATTATAAACAATCTTTTATTTTGATAATGTTTCTTACTATACCCAAATATAATGAATAGATTTAGAGATATAATTATTTTTAGAACAACTGCGGTCGCGCGAATATTTCACAAAACAATGCTTGGGCGGTTAAAGGTTAATAACTCGCAACAAATCGGTGAACCTTTGAAAACCTCTGATCCAATACATTCATCGACGCCGTATCGACTTAAAAGCGCCTCTATCCTGCTTACTGCCACTTCACATTGCACTATACTACACTCACGAAATGCAGCCCTTACGTGGGTGGGTAATGTGACAGGGTAGAAATTTATGCAGCGAGTAGATACAACTAATGAATTATCTACAGCGAAAACAAGTCGGCTCGTTTGCTAGATCTTTTATCTTCATCAACGTTTGCAAGGATGCGTATGATACATTTTCATTAAGATTGATTAACACTATTTTAAGAACATATTTCATAAAACATAATTTATTTCCGCATACTTTGTTCAACGATATCAAATTGATTATACTCGTGAGGTCACTTTTCATACAGATTTTTTACCAATTATTATATACTCAATGACTACATGATAAAACGTTAAGTTATTATAGAATGACCAGGCAAATATTTCATTCGACAATGAAAATTTTCTGGAATGTGTTTTCCATAAAAATAAGAACCAAATTCAGAAATTAACAACTATCCAAAATAACTTCTTACGTATAATATTTCAAATATTTATAACGAACATAACCAATAAATGTACGATCTCAAATCACCGGGTATAATTTAACGAATTAACGCGTTAAAGCAATAAGAACACGAATCATAATTTAATTACTTGCACACAGACACATACAAAATAACTATTATATGTCAATTAGTATCCCTTTTTGTAGTTATATTCAGGCATGAGGAATGCTGACTTCTTATAAAGTATATCTCACAAAACTTACTAGCCCAAGTAAGAACATTCAGAAACAGATAGGGCAAACGTGTGGTTAGTCAATCATCCCGTACTGGAATTCAAGCCCGTGACATAATAGTCACGGCCAGGGCGTACACGTTGAAAATTCAACCACATGCTAGAAATATTACCAAGCGGTTAATAGAGAGAGAGTTGTTATAGTGGAAAGTTTAAGCTAACCATAAATCTGCAGGTGTTATTTCGGGTCTTTGGTATTTTTTCTAAGTGCACACTAAATGTCTACTTCATTGAAAATGTAACACGCGCAGAAACGACAAATTTGAATTTTAAATTGAAAAAATTAAATCACCCCACACGTTGAAAACGGTGAGAAAATAAACACATAATGACAGCTCTTTAGAGGCATTTAATAAAAGCAAACGTCTCATTTGGAGAATAATCACGATGTTTTCGAGACACGTCGTGGAGAGCCGGCGGGGCGAGTTCAGTTGCGTTGCGTTCCCGTCAAAACGCCGCCGCGGGATCCGAACGTGACTCTCTTGCATACAAATCGACGATCGTGTGCCGTACTCACTTGGTGTCCAACAAAGAAAGATGAATACATTTATACTTTAATGTCCACCATTGCATGCAAATGATACGGCAACAAAAACTGCATCTACTATTAAAAATATTATAGATATGCAAGATCAAGAAGGCATATATCAATCTTCCCGCTAATCTCACATCAATAGCGAGAGCATTTCGACTAATAAGCTCACTTCCGAAAGACGTGAACATCTCAATGGCCGACTTTGGATATAAAATTAAATAAACATTTTATCAACTTCGCTTTGAACGTTGGGACATTCTTTTCGAAACCCAAAAACAAATTGCGATGAAAACCTAATTTATTTCTAAATAATACAATCTCACTTTTAATTGAAACTGAAATAAAGTACTCATACCCATAGGCTGCATATATTGAACAATATAAATACATAACAGATTAGTCGATTCGCGACTCATACAAGAACATTATAAAGTATTAAATTACGCTTCTGTAAGTCAATAAGCAAGTGCAAAATTACACTTAAATTATATTTAATGCGCCAGCAAACGTTAATTCTTTTAGTCTTAGCCTATTTTTATTGATAAGCGCAAAAAGTCCAAATCATTTTTTGCCAAAACATCGATGGTTTTTATTTATCTTTTGTTTCAACTAATATTTTACTTTATTTTACTTTTAATCAACAGCATCACCCTCAGATATCTTATTCACGAGCCGCTACTGGATATAACTCTATTTTGACAATGCTTCGTTTTTACAATATATATATAAATGGAAAACATCAGTAATCAGTAAAGTATTTTCAAGTACAGTAAAAGTACCCCAAGTTTCTAGGAAGAAAGGATCAGCTTTATATTTTTTTAATGGGACTCAAAGGGTTAATCACTTTTAATTGAGATTAGTTGGTATTGTCGACGCCTTAGGTCAATTATCCCGCAAATCTTTGATTTCATTCATCTACCGCGATCATACAAGTAAAAACAGTAACACGAACTGTATGTATGACAAAATAAATATGTATACTAATGTCCTATTAAAAGGTGATTCTTTAATAAACATTACCTTATTTTATAACAGGTGTAAGCGTTCTGCTATTAGCAATATTGTCACACACTTTAGGAATCTGTCGCAATAGAAAACTGACCATCGGTTTGAAATCATTTGATTTTACCTCTTCACACTGTCTAGGTCTGTCGAACATCAAAGCAGTATACTAATTTTTTAATAAGGATTCGCTAAATCACGACACGCAGTTCGCATACCGCAGGGTAGCAATGAGACGGTGCACAAGCTCATCGGGTAACAAAGAAAATTCTCACTATATGCGAATTGAATAATTAATTTTTGTGCGATAAAGGGGATAATTTTATCACAATATCACATAAAATATCCGTAATAAGGCGAATTAATTATCAAGATTAATGATATATTTCCTCTATTTTAATGTCCTAACGGCCACTTCTTTGTGGAAAGGCATTATATTCAAATAATAAAAACATAATGGTGAGTAATATTTTCACAATTTTAAATTTTTTAAATCAGGGCCGGTTTCGCTTATCGCGGACATCAGATTCATTACTTGACAATTCTCACGATAATACTAAGCATTGTGTTTTTATTATTTACAAACTAGATGACTAGTTTTGATCACCGTGGGAGCGGTAATTTGACCGGTAATCCAATTACAAACGATCTTCTGTCTCATAAGTTTTAATCTCAAGTTAACAGTATAATATGTAAACTTCGCGGTAATTATTTGCTGTGGCTAGACAGCGACGATTATTTCCTGTAATGAATGAGTATTTTTTTCATATTGGGAAAAAAACCACAAATTCGCGGAGAAACCCTTAGAAAGCGATGTGGTATATTTTTACTTATAAACATAATAAATAAATAATGGGAACCGCAGGTATAGTGAAAAACCACATCCCTATTAATGCTGAGCAGCTTAACGCTATTCGCACCCTCGAAGAGTTTGATATCAATCACATCCCTCCGACACTTTACTACCCAACACCACGGCAAGATTCAGGAGCCGGTAGCCATCAAATAGGGTAGCTGTTAAGTGTGTGTTCAGTTTTTACGCATAGTTTAATGCAAATGGAAATGCACTCACAAGTGGCACTTATAACATGTTCGATGTAAACTCGAAACATAGACACGAACGGTTGGTCGATCGAGATTGAATTGTGAATAACACAATTGAATATTTGATTTTTTTTTCATTTCACTATTTAACCATACCATTTGACAAAAAAATCTATCTTTGGAAAAGCTATTTATTTTTAAAAACTTTTAATTGAAACACAACGAAATGTTTTTTATTTAAAAACGTATTGTAAAACACATTTGATTTCATTTGCATATGACACATGATACATTTCATTACAATCATTAAAACCACTCCGAGTTAATTCGCTTAAGCTTATTAACTTGGATTTTTTTAATCAACACATTTTTAGTACAATTTCCGCAATTTTTGTGACTGGTTTCCCTCGTTGCGATGATATACCGATATAATTCTTTCTTACCAAAAAGTGACAGTTAACACAGGCACTTACATTTATAGCAATTATTGCAATTTGAACAATTTCATATAAACAAAATCCTGTATTATACAGTTCGATAAAACGACAACGAAATGTAAGCATGAAACTAACAACAGGTCATAACTAAAGTGATCATCTCTTACGTAAGCAATTATAACCATGATTATGATATTGCAGCAACATCATGTAATCATGAGTATTATATATTGGAAGACAATACGTTATTCAATATAACGCAAAAAATTGTTTCAATTCATCAGTATTGTTTGAGGAATGTAAATGTCCGTTATTCACTCGTTGTCGATAGGTTCTCAAAACTATGATCTGTTTTTATTTACCAGCGAAAAGAAAAAGGGTGAATAAAAAAAAACATTTATACATGAAATCGCGATGAACTTTTTCACACCAGATAAATATCAAATGGTAAACTTTCCTGCTATACGGTATTTCAATAAAAGCAAAAAAAAGATCGAATGACATTTATATTAAAATGCAAGCAGTTAGCGTTTTGGCAATAGTATCCTTCAGAATCTTTTCCTCGTGAATTATTCCTATTCGCCTGATTTAACAGTACATATCAACAAGTATTTAAATAGGAAATTTTAAAGCGAACAAAAATTATATTGACAAAAATAATAATGGCTTGTTAATTGTCGATTCAATGATATTAGATTGGTTATCATCATTTGATAGGACGATTTAATCAAATAATAGAAGATCTAATTATTGGTAGTCTCATTAGTATTGTAAAATAACATTAACAAAGGACATTCAACAACTTCTCCTTTCACACTCTAGCGATTCAAGATAGCATTATTTACGATGGACTAGACTCGTGACTTTAACATAGCTTTAGGCCGAGCGGTTACGGGTTATTAGATATAACATCTAGTAGAAAAAACCGCGAAAACTAATATTATTCATTAGCTGACCACCCATCGTAATAAAAAAAACAAATATATAGAGGAAGAATAAATCGTAAAATTTTGGTAAACCGATCATTTAAAAAAATGCTTAACTGGCCGACAATCACACTATAACTAAATATTATATTTTGGAAATGAGAAATCTTGTAATCTTCTACGTTTTACTGTGTTAGGCAATATAGAAAACGGGGCCAATAGTTTTTGATGTTGGTTCGTGGAGTGCGCGAAACAGAGTGAAGAGGGCACAGTTAGCTGGCTAGTCGGCTATTCCGTACAGCGGGAAGAAAGCATAAAGGGGCGCGAAAAATGGCATAAAAAGCGTCGGTCCCGTCAAAGCTTTCGCCTACTTAACGACTTCAATACCAATTGATACATAAAAAACAATATTTCTAAAAAAATAAAGCAGCGTTTTCCTTTGGATAAACTGTGAAGTATCATGCGTGATATCGCTCGATATCTACCACTATTCTTATCAGGATACAACAAATTCGATTCACGGACAATAATTTAGTTATTGGTGAGAGTCGTGATATTGTTATCACTGGGTTATGTTAAGTTTGGATTCCTTACATACACATATTAAACTCGTACATAATAACGCCGAAATAAATCAACTAAAAAGTCGTATATAGAAGAAAAACTAACCAGAAATGGTGATATGGTGAAAAAAAAACAGCAATGTTTTTAAAATACAGTTGATAGCTATTTCGGCTCACGCCATCGTCAGAACTTTGCTTATCTATATATAGTTGTGTAGAAAGGGTACACAATACATCGTCTCTCCTGTTTTAACGACCTAGCTTGTTTCCTGTTCGCAATAAAACTAACAATTGTAAATGAAACTAAAAAGGCGGCTATATCAATAAGTTAACATATGGCACGGAAATGGTCCATTACAGAACCACCATTCAGAGGATTCAATAATAGTGACCGACAGATATTAGGTTTTTTCGGTAAGAATCCTTTGTGATAGTTGATATCTATTGATTTCCAGCTGTTCCAAAGCTGTCATCCTGTGACCCTTACTACAAAGATGCAAACACTTAGGCGCTGAGTTTGAATTTATATTAATCATTTAAAATTGTTAGTTTTATTGCGAACAAGAAACAAGCGATATCGTTAAAACAGGAGAGAAGACGTATTGTGTAACTTTACTGCACTGTATATATAGATAAGTAAATTTTAGTTTAAACATAGTTCTGACGATGGAGTGAGCCGAAATAGCTATCAACTATATTTTTAAAAATAATTTTGTAGAACTAAAATACATTGCTATTTTTTTCACCGTGTTCTAATATAAAAATCTATCAATCCGTAAACATTATGAACATGTCATGAACATTGATGTTGCATTATGGTAGTACAGCAGTTCTGGTGGCGGTAAGTGTTAAGAGGCTCTCACGGCCCCTGCTTACCGCCCACTTGGCTGTGGCCACCGAGCGTCTCAAACTCGAGTGCGACCAGAATACTTTTTCGTCGTTTTTTGCATTAACCCTTTGATCGTGCGAGGATCGTTACTGCGCCCTCTTCTTCGCGACCCCGTAGACTTGTCAATGGGCAGATGATGTTCAAGACGAAGAATTATCTATGCGATTCTAAAGCTTATGGTGAAGAATACTGTCTAGTATCATAGTTATATCATGAGCCTTATCACGAACAAATGGAATTGAATTACTTCAAAAAGGGTATTTTTCAGTCATTAAATATTTGTGATATCGACTGGAGGTGCTTCATTAAATTTCAATATCAAATTTAAATTATTGAAACTTAGTACGATTCGATACGTTCTGTCACGAACAACCCAGTTTTCGCCTTTCAGCATAATTATGCGTTGAAAAAATAACAATGTATTTTAGTTCTACAAAATTATTTTTAACAAATATAGTTGATAGCTATTTCGGCTCACGCCATCGTCAGAACTATGCTTAAACTAACATTTGCTTATCTATATATAGCTGTGCAGAAAAGGCACACAACACATCCTCTCTCCTGTTCCAACGGCCTAGCTTGTTACTTTAACACAATGACACTAAATTTTCAAAATTCTAAATGAAACAATAGGTGTCTATGACAATAAGATTATATGTGGGACGGAAGTGATCCTTCTGGAAGTAAATCAGACCACCCCTTTGTGCAACGGCTGGACAAGTGGCGATGCTATTATGTTAACCTTTTTGTATACATAACCATAATTTAATAATCAAACACACTCCTGCTAACAAATATAAATCGGACATATTTAATACTCACTAACCACTTGGAACTTTTTGATATAATGATAAAATAAGTCTTGATATTCCCTTACTAAATTCAACATGTATTAAATAAGTCGTAGTATTTCATAATAAATTGGCAACAACTCTTATATGTAATATAGCAAGTATTATTACTTACCATGTGTGTAAAACACACCGATTAAACATTTGAAATGCGTGGCATATGAACTTTTTTATTTTGTATTCAAGAAAGTAAGTACATACTGTTGGGAATTATTTTTTTGGTACATACTACGTAATTTGACACGGCCGCCTGCGGAGATTTTTTCCCGCGGTCTTGGTGTTGTGTTCTGCTGGAAGTCGCTATACGAAACTCTCGAATAAATAAATCTACAGTACGATCACAGAATTATTTCAAATGTGTATTTTTTTTATATTTACGGATATCCCAATCGCAAGAACATGCCGTGATATTGAGTATGCAGTTATACACATCGCAAGCCCAGAAATGCCGATACGGATATTGTGTAAATGCAACGATAAAGAATTTTCAAAAAAAAACTTTTAACGTATGTAGTATTATTATTTGGCGCTCAGTTGAGATGATTGATGTGTTTATGCTGTGCCAAGACAATCTATTTTTTTTGTATTCTTTACTTGAGGTCATACTCACTTCGAATATTTTGAAAACTCAAAGAGAAATATATCTCGCCACAAATTTCTTTTGACTTGGCCAAAATGAGAATTCTGTCATCTTCGATAATCTTAAAGTGTATGTTCCTAATATATTTCGTAGAGGCGAATTCTTAGTTCTTCTAAAGCATTTTTTCTCAACCTGGGGCCACAGAAAAAATATATTTTGGCATTATGAAATAAGGTTTGATTTTTAATGTGTACTTTTTTCGAACAAATAGTGAATATAGTAGAAATAGTGGGGTCCACAGGCCAAAAAAGGTTGAGAAACACTGTTCTAACGTATAGAACGAGCCTGCCAATGGGGATGCCCCTGGTATGAGCTTTAGCAGTATTGCTTTACATTTCTATATATTCCACGTAGAAGAGTGATTTCAGACGAATAAAATAGTTTGCTTGGGCATGTTATTTTGAAAATGATACTTTTCGTATACCGTTTCTGCATTGCAAAAGTAATAAACTTACAGTTTGTAAATTTTGTAACGTATTAAATAAATAAATGTAATGAACAAAAAAAAACGATAAAATCTACATGGCTTGACGGCAAGAAACACTACTAAAAAAACTGAAAAAAAACCAAGTATAAGAATTATTTTCTTAAAAAGAGATAAAAGCCGGTTTTTTTATAATCGCCGTGTGAATAAGTGTGGCAGGCAGTTTGCGATTAAAGCGTGAAAAAGGCAGTATGTTTTACATGCTTGGACTCTGAACAGCCGTAAAATGTATAATCATATGAAATTAGAAACGTCCAACGCCGTATACGGGGACGCCCATACGGCGTAATTATAATAAACACCGAAAGTAGATATTCGGATTCATCACACAAAAACGTACTACGTAAAATAAAACCAAGCTCGAATTACAAATTATTTACTGTTGCCAACGAACAAAATATGTAAAATAGGGAAGCATATAAGACCTACAGCTCGTAGCAAGAAATGTATTACCTCTTCATTGTATATTTTACTAAGTATTGGCGTCCAATAATGACAATAGTATTTTTTTTCTGCATGATTTGCGAATTTATATTTTCGGAAAGAAATATAAAAATCGTAAATGTAAAAAAATGTAAGCTATGTATTTAAAAACTTATCTTCATTTCATATATGACAAAAGTGTTTATTTTTATCAATTTGATTCTCATTTAAATGAGCCGTAGAGATCAAAGAAATTAAAATATATATGTAATCGATTACACGTGCGACTTGAAACCTCTTAAAAAAAATGTTATCAAATTAAATAAATTTATGAGTTATAATAAATTACTTGCGTACTTGGTGCATTATGATTTTAATGTACTAATAAATAGCCTCCACACGATTTTTCACTCTAAAAATCTATATAAGTACACCTATCCCTCAGTTTACACGGTACTTTTTTTACACACGAATTGATAAAGAATTTGAATCACTTACATTTACAGCTAAAATCATCCATGATGGACTCTAATTGGGAAGAAAACTAGGTTATCATTTTGTAGAAAATGACTCAAATGTTGAACGGGCCCGTCGATTCCAACGTGATATTAATCAATGTATGGCTCAATATGATGAGGTCCATAAAGATTTAACAAGAAATTCGAAACAAATGTTAATAACGGATTTTATTACCCAATCTCCTCTAGGTGTAAATGTTTCTACTTCAAACGTCGAATTGGCGATGAATATATTATAATAATTTCGAGTGATGAAAATGATATGTGATAGTGATAAATGATAAAAATCCATGAACCGTTGTAATAATTCTTTTATGAATCTTTTGGATTCCATTTGTTATTTCTTCTATATATGCTTTATGTGTATTTAATTAATAAAAGAATATGTGTATTCATACTTTTTAATACTTTTGTTTTATTCATGTATTTTAGAAAACAACCAAATTATGCGTTTTTGTGTACTTTTCAATTTACACAGTTTTACATTAAAAAATATACAATTTCGTTCTACACGTTTTTCTCAGGAACCTATCTACCGTGCAAATCGAGGGATATGTGTATATCAAAGCTTTTGAGCCGATGACATAAAATCAACAATCAGGGAAAATGTAGATATAACTACAATAGATAAAATGATGGCCGATGGTATTCTTACGGTATCACATGTATAAATTATGCAATATGAGAAGAGGGTTCACAACGCCAACCCAACGCAAAACAGAGCCCACCTGTGTGGATTATTCAGTCTCCGCCGCGAGCGTCTCATTAGTGCATAGTGAACACACAAACAAACGCCAAAACTACCCTTTCATAGCGGGGATCTGCGAAAGAGGCAATTTAGAGGACCAACGATCGTCTTCCAAGCAGCCGCATCTCGCAACTCGCGAATATGAAAGTAATAAGCAAGAAAGAACGTAGTACTTCTTTGAACAAGCGACAAGTCATGAAGGCACAACGATGCGATGCTAATTTACAGATAAATAAAAAAAATACGAGACTACGTCGAGGATATTTGCTAAAGCTTTGATGATATACAGTGGAACCTCGATCAACCGTTCTCGCATAATACGTTTTCCTTGATGAAACGCTTATTTTTTATAGTCCCGTCAAGCTCCCATAAGAACAATGTTAAATAATCCCGCATTTACCGTTTCCCGATTCTCCGATTCCCAGATTTCCTCGATAAACCGTCTAAATATTTTGGTCCCGTCACAAATATTATCCCGATTGACCGTTTTTATTGCATATTTCTCCGTATCTCGGCAAGCAAGTTTGACACAGCCGAGTGCAGGTGTTATGTCTGGACAAGTTGGAATCCGCTGTACATGTTAGACGTAACGCATTGGACGCATGTGCTATTTTTTGGGTTGAAACCCACCACACGCGTATTATTGTTTATGATGCAAATGTAGAGTTGTTTAAAATAAATGGTAATAATGATTCATGTACATACAAACTTTTAGTCACAAGTTTATTAACAAGTCTTTGTTCCGATTAAAGTGCCAAATAACAAAGAAGCAAACTAACATAAAGGACTTTTTTAAAAAATAAATTTTATATACAGTATGTACACAAGTAACTAATAAATAAATATTTTTTACGATTTTACTTGTTTATTATTATTTGAAGCTTTCCCGCATTCACCGTTTCCCGCATTTACCGTTATTTTTTCAGGGTCCCATGGAAAACGTAAAATCGAGGTTTCTCTATAATTGATAAGTACATAAGACGAACAAAACACTGTATTTGAAAAAAAATCCGTTCGATCAGTCGAAAGTATTTACTAATAAGAATATATAATTCATTACATTGACAACACAATGTTTGTAGTCTCGAAGGAGAATTATCATCCTCTCGGGTATAATGTCAAAGATTAGACTTTTTTTTAAATCTTCAAACTATTGTATACCGCCATCTGAGGTTGCGTAAATCATAATACGCCGTCGTGCGGTCCCGCTGCGTGAGGGAGTCCGGGGTAGGTACGACGCGCCACAAAGCGCCGTATCTCAAAGGCTTATTGGCAAAACAGCGGCTGGCATTATCGCCGCGGTCTCATCTCGGGAGTCAAGTGAACGAAACAAAATAATCATAATAAAAGAAGCAAAGGAAAACACAAAATGAAAACATCTCGCGAAAAGGAAAGTGAAAAAGAACGAAACGAGACATTGAGTCGAACAAAGCGTTTAGTCATATCTGCCCCAGTGTCGCAGCCTCCTTTGAAATCGTTTTGCGTTGCCGCAATGACGCGTCGAGCCAAATAAATATCCCTTTGATCTAAGTCAGTGATGGAAAACGCACGGCTGAACGGCGACTCGGTTAATAAAAATGTATAACTAAAAATCAATAAAACAGACTTCACTGAAGGCTCGGTGAAGTGATCGCGAGAAACCACAAATTTGATACGTTAGAAACTACTAGGTCAGAGATCAACAGAATACTTACAAGTATAGCCAGTGCATCAGTAGGGGAAATTGAACGGTATCTCAAAAGATTTATGGCTGGTGGCTTTCTTTTGGAGTTGCACAATGAAAAGATAAGTGAGGTGAGGAAGTGAGGAACTCCATTATAGAACGGTGAAACAAATAGCAATGTATTTTAGTTCTACAATTTTTTTAGAAGATATAGTTGATAGCTATTTCGGCTCATCGTCAGAACTATTCTGTAGTATTAAGTAGTTCTGACGATGGCATGAACCAAAATAGCTATCAACTATATCTTATAAAAAAAAATGTAGAACTAAAATACATTGCTATTTTTTTCACCGTGTGATAAAATTTATTATACTTTGTATAAACTCAATTCTTCAATGAAAATAAAACAATTGTGAACTTTCATAGATAAGACTATATTCAACGTATAATATAATTAAATAAAGCTATGAATATTTTGTTTTTTTTTTATGGCGGCAAATAAAAACTGCTGAAAAAATTGCTGCGTGCATACTAAAATGACTTTATTGTTCAAGATTATCATTTCAAATCATTTTGACAAAAACATTTTGTAACGTATGCCATGGTTGATGTTATCAGCGAATATACTGCAGACAATAGTTCTTCGATAAGTAGAATCGCCCGATTCTATTTGCCATGAAAAATTGCCGAATAGAAAAAGTTTGGCATCCACGTTTCCCACGGATAAATATCAGAATACGGGAAACTTTATAGGGGCGAAGGAGGGCGCCGACACTCAGATACAGAGATGGGTACACACAAAGGTAAGATGTATAAGAAAAAAAAAACAAAAAAGCTACAAAGGAGAAACAAACACAAAGATACGGTTATCTTTTATCAATCTCATATCAAAGGTATCTCGCTTCCTTTACGCTTTTGTGTGCGCCACACTGGAGAGGAAGACGACAGGCGTGTTCAAATCTCACATTGACATCACGCACTACTTAATTTGTCTGGCTCTGTGGGTAATATTGATCCCGATGGCCAGAGGCGGGCGAATAATCCATAGCCGACACTTTGATTTGTGAAATACCATTACAAAAGTAATGTGCGATCCGTAGCGGGACTTCGGCATTATAAGCCACTGTAATCCTATACGATACTATCATATGGAAAATTTTCGATACTATATAATACCAGATATGAGGAGTTTAAAATTATAATATAACATGGACGTGCGATCCACATTGTACAGAATAACATTTTAAAGTTTTGTGACGATCTATTAATAGTTAGATAAAACTAGATCAATACCCTCATTCTTACGTACAAATTTACGTGTAAAAAGTAAAATCTAAATATGATTGAATTTGCATTCACTTGGTAGAACTCCATGATAACACGGTGAAAAAAATAGCAATGTGTTTTGGTTTTACAAAATTATTTTTTTAAGATATAGTTGAAAGCTATTTCGGCTCACGCCATCGTCAGAACTATGCTTAAGCGAGCATTTGCTTATCTATACATAGCTGTGTAGAAAAGGTACAAAATACATCTTCTCTTCTGTTTTAAAGACCTAGCTTGTTTCTTGCTCGCAATAAAACTAAAAATTGTAAATGAAACTATAAAGGCGGCTATATCAATAAGTTTACATATGGCACGGAAATGGTATATTACAGAAATAAAGAAGCACCCCGCAGAGGTTTAAGCAATGGTGATCGACATATATATTAGTTTGTTCGTTAAGAATCCTTGAGATGATTGAAACTAATTATTCATATGAATAAATACAGTTATCTTTAAAATATGTAAGGTTATATTGTATAAATAGATGAAATCTTGCAGTATCATAGATTTTGTAAATTAACGAGCGAGTGGTCACTGGTTATTGTATAAAGCACTGTAGATATTGCTTTATTAACTAGCGACGGAAAATATCTATTAGGATTTTATTTGACATTTCAACGTATAATACAAATATTGCTCGTGGATTCGAAAGCCCTGAAGTAGTAAGAAGTCGTCCCGCGAGATAACGTCTGACTGCTTATTCGTGACTACAAGTGGCGACTGGGATTCGGAGGCGCTACAAACAGCTCAACTCGGCCTACGATAGGCGTAGCTCCACACCACTTCGAGGATCCAACGATACTGCAGTACCCACATAGTTTATATCGTGTCATACGGATTGTATTAAATTTTATAAATATAAAACAAAATCAATTACCATATCAGACAAAAACAGATTAGAATCAATGTATATTATTATGGTAAATTTTGTCTAAATATGATTATCTGAGAAGTGAACCGCGTGCTGTATTTAATTAAGTAAAACAATCAATCTATCGACGATAAATTTGAATTGTTAAAACTATGTACAAATCCACAAGTTTTGTCACTTACAATCCGGGTTGTGCCTTTCCGTATCTTCAGGCATTCTTTATAGTGTAAAGTTTACACAGATGCAATAGAGCAGACAGTCAACAATTTGCATTTCCTTATTTACAAGAAATTTTACAAAAATATAAACCCCAATGCTAGGAGTTAAATATGTATCTGAAATAACTTTAATGACTACTACTAGTCCAAAGACTAGAACGACTTTAAATTTAAAAAAAGATAATCCAATAATCTAATACAGCCTAATGAGATAATAATAACTTTTTGGTGAGAGGTTTTCATAAAATTCAACTACCACTAAAATGTAATTAGGAATTTAATTCTTAGGTCTAACTAGTTATTTCTATGGTGGGATCAAATATCGCATGACCTTTTATTGTAAGATTTTTTCAGATTGTCGACTCGTTGAACTTATCTCACGTAAGAGATATAAACACGGAAAAATTAGGGAGTTTTAATTGTTCATTTCATGAAGGCAATGAGCTTAGTTGGCATTCTGTTAGTTACATAATTGGTATTGAAATTCAATCTAGTCGATATCGTAAATTCTATCAAATTTATATTAAAAAATCAGATTCCATAAAAACGACCGCTGAATATGTCGAAACTATACACTTATATGAGTGATAAGTCAACTAGAATGTATTGTACTTGGCAACTTGCCATAATCTATACGGTTTTCTTCGAGATACGAATATTTTCAATGATAATCGTTAATGCGCATGTATGGACTATTACGATACACCGACACTTCGGTGGGCACCCTCACAATTGCAAACGCTGAGAATTGAATAATATAATATGCATTTAATATATGTGTTTAACGATCGCTCAAATGCCGCAGGGACACTTTGCCTAAGTAAGCCGTCAGAAATGTGGCGCATCTGATTGATTGATATTTCGAGATCGCGAGCTTCCTCCGTTTTTCATCATGTCAAAAATAAGCCCGACTAGTGCCACAGCTGCCATTCCAATTATTTAACTTTATTGCTGTTATGATTTTATAGGATGGGAAACGATTGAAAAGCTTCAACATTTGACAGCGTGTAGAAAAAAATGTCTGGCAGTGGACAAAACAAAAAAAAAGAACGGACATCGCACTAACTAGCGACGAAGCTCCAACTTGAATGCCTTGCGAGTTTAACCCTTTGCACTCGAATGCCGCCACAGAGGCGGCATTGTAAGTTTATCGTATTACTCGGATGCCGCCGCAATGGCGGCATGTTTATAAAGTCATTTTTTGTATACTTTTAGCATTTTTTATTTGACGATTTCAACTAGATCACAATAACAGATCATTAGGGAGTCATTTTCTGATAAAAAAAAAACATAGCCAAAGATAGTCAGCTTGAGTAATATCAATAAGTGTTGTCATTGAAATGCATGGTGGATCCCGAGTGCGTACTTCAACTATTCCTACAGAAGACCGTCTTGCAGATAAATTACATTCAGGGACTAAAAACGACTGTGCAGTATGTTCAAATAGAAAAATTTCTGGCGGGAGATCGGAAACACGGCTGTTTTGCGAGACCTGCGTAAATAAGCCAGGATTACATGTTGGCGATTGCTTTGTGAAATACCATAAAATGAAGAATTACAAATAAAATAAAAATATGTACATTATATTCATTATATATCTATTTTACAGTTTTTTTTTTATTACATTGATTCATGTAGCGAATACGATTTTTGCAAAAAAAAACGCGTCGAGTTGCTGGTAGGCACATACGAAAAAGTGCTCGAGTGCAAAAGGTTAACTTAATATTTTATTAAGATATTGTGTTCCGCTAGAAGCGAATATAATTTTTTTGTTGCTTTGTCACCTTGTTGCGTTTTCATGTGTTATTGCAGACAATTATTACTTCAAAACAAAGGAGAGATGTACCCACGTGCGCATAGATACAGTAACACCATCTACAAATATATTTTAATTATTCGCGTAAAAGCTCTCATTGAAGTATGCTAATTAAAATAATAAAATGTTTCAAATAAAAACTAATAATGAAAATGTGAATCACATTTTTTTTGTTTGCAGTAATAAAATATCTTGATAGATATTTTCAAATTCGATAAAACAAAACTCAATGATACGATTGCATATTTTCTTGAAGTCTCACATATTCAAACTTTGCGATGGAACTTACAGTAGATATAATATAACTGATACAATATCTTTTTCCTGTGAATTAATCTTAGTTTTACTTCTTGTCGAAACCTTATATTATATATTCAATGTATATGCGTGTCCCATTAATTTTGCGAAAACATTCATCTTACAAATACGCAGCAACGCTCGGCTGAAATTGCCCAACTAAGTTCGTCTATGAAAATTAGACTAATATTCATAATGACATTGGTTTCTAGTGAAACATACTAAGTGAAGTTTTCAAGTTGAGTAGTATAGTACGAACTATGTCATCAACATAATATTGCAGAATCTAATTTACTTCATGTAGCTGTTCTTCCGAGTAATTTGTATGATCATAAAAGCAAACTTAATAGCATCGAGGTTAAATATGTCAAACTAAGGGAGGAAATATTAAAATATGCCTAATTATTTTTATAAAAAAAAACTATACATAAAATCCTCTTAAAAGCCCTCAAATAGTCATTGTCTAATACAGTCGTGTGAAGTACATAAAAGGCAAGTGAAAAAACATCTGAAAGCTGTAGATGTTATCAGTTACTGAAAAAAATTATTCGGTTTTTAAGTTGCCATTTTATTATTTCAATACACATTAAATCGGCATCAAGAATAATAGACATATTTATGAACTGTTTTAATGGAAGTATATTTTGATCGAAAATATGAAAAACATGCAGTTACACCCATCCCCGATTTACGCTGTGCTAACTTGGCGCTGTTTGAATTCAACGCGGCCAAGAAAAAATGTCGATCTTTTTAACGCGAAATATTCTGGACGCATCATCAAAATTTAATATGAAATCAATGTGTCGATCTACACATTTTTTTTATATAATCGAACCTATCTTTAATTTTTTTATGATTTAGTTGTCCTTTTCAACGAGGTTTCTATTTAACATGGGTCTGTGAGAAACGTATCTACGGCGTAAATCAGGAGATGAGGGTACTTTATAAATATTTGCTTGAAAGTTTATTTCAGAATTGTTGTGGGTAATTTTTAGCTTTGGGTAAAAATCTAAAAATGAATGTAACTTTTTTCAGACAGAGACTATTGACTGATTTTTTGAACGCACATGAATATCAGTAAAAAAAACGCATTTAGTGTGAAACGACAGTTATAATTTGTAGCCGAAAGGGGCTGCTGTCATGGTCTCTTTCCGAAGCGAAGAGACACGCTTCGAATGACATCCTTTTCCGTCTACGGAAGCGATCTGGCTTCAGTCACGATCCACGGATCACGATGACTATTGAGAAGTTAGCACACTCATTGTCATGAATGGAAATAATGGGGGAGCAGTTAAATTGGCCGGTTGCACCGAGTGATCTCGAAACCTTTGTCACATCAGTGAAGGGTGAAAAAACTGCATTGTCTGCCCATCGCTATTCAAATAGAAGTATGAACACAATATGTAAAATATCGAAACAGTTTTGCGATAAAGCCCGGTAAGGGTGAACATTTTTGCTCAGCAATAGAAACGGAAAACATAAAAAATAAATTGATTGAATTGGCATTCACTTGGTAGAACTCCATTATAACACGGTGAAAAAATAGCAATGTATTTTAGTTCTACAAAATTATTTTTAACAAATATAGTTGATAGTTAGATAGTTCTGACGATGGCGCGAGCCGAAATAGCTATCAACTATATTTGTTAAAAATAATTTTGTAGAACTAAAATACATTGCTATTTTTTCACCGTGTTATAAAAAATAAATATACTTTTTAACCACGCTCTCTCTTGATGAGAAGCATTATTGATTCATAATGAAGTTCTTTAAAATAAGTTGTCAGACATTTGCATATTCTATCTTTTGCAGAAATTAGTTAGAACAATACTGTTAATTTATCGCTTTATTAGAAGAATGTTTACGTCACACGCGTCAAAAATTCATAAGGTAAAAGAGTGACAGTTTTTCGTGTTTTCCGTAATCCCACAAGCGATTTTATGAAAACCATGCAGTGTTGACCACTCGGCTAAAAGACCGTATAATGTAAGCGTGTCTTGAAAAATATTCCATGTCCCATAACTTTTCATGCATTAACATCTGGAATAAAAAATGAACATATATATGTAAACGTTATGGCGCAAAATATTTCTAAAAAATAATAAACACCGTCTGATTATTGTGGATTTGTATTTCTACGTGAACCCTTCGACTCATAGCAGTTCATCTTTGTCACTGTTGCTACTTGGATTGGTCACGATCAGTGAAGGAACGATTGAAGACGTTTCTTCGTATGTCAGGTATCAGATAAGGGCATAACCAAACAGTTACTTGAAAGTCAAATCGTGTTGTTTTTAGAAAGCAATACATCAATATTGCAACTATTTAAATGTTACATAGTAGTGTGGTTACGACTTATAAAAATAAAACATATTGTCCGTGAATACAGATACATGACGCTGTTACTTTGAGTAACCTGCAACCATAAGACCGGATATTTTTTTTATTTAAACTACGATTTCTATCTTTCTCAGAGACAGTTTTTGTCTGGCGATCCCTACTTTATCTGCTATAATATGTATTACTTGACTTGATAATTTTGTCACTCGATTTTTGTTGAAAAAAAAATGATAATACGCTTATGAATAAATCCGCTACTGCCCCTGTTATAAGCGGATTATCACCTCAACAATTGATGGGTCTGGCTTATGAGATAACGACTAAATACTTCGTAAAGGGTCGCTCATTTGACGGCGGGACCCGATGTCGTTCATAACTCAACCTTATAACAATAATAGGATTAGTATGTACCGGCTACCGGATTCACGCAAGACTTACTCGTAAATTGTAATGTAAACAAAATGGGAAGAATATTTGCATATTGAGGAGCTAAGCGTTGGGTGCATCACCAGTTCGCTGTTAAAAGTATTCAATATAAATATATTTAAAAAAATGTACTTATTCCAAATTTTAATTTGAATTGTCGAAACTTCGTAAATTTTCACAAGTTTTTTTCACATCTTTCGGCATCTTCAGACATTCTATAACACATAGATGCAATATAAACGCACTCGTCTGATCTATTTTGCATCCGTGTGACTTTGCTCGTCGTATTTTATTATTATACAATTCTTTTCCACCAAAAATTTACACTTTACATGGTAAATTAGATGCATTGGTATTAAATATGAATAAATAATAAAATATAATGGGCCGTGTCTAGTAAATTGCAACACAATAGTCTTAAGAATTTTCTGTTCAACGGTTCTTTATTGGTGAGCTCGGGGTCGAATATTGAATGTTAAAAAAATATATTATTTTCTCTTTTTCCTCTATATTGTTGCGCCAATAATTTGAAATTTTAATATAATCTATAAGATATTCCAGTAGATTTATAAATGCATAAATATCATTCGTATAGTTATTTTCCCCTCAGACTCCACAGAAAGGGCGCTGTCAATCAAATGGGGGGAATCAAAATTGCCTTCACCCTCGATAAAACACGTATTTTTGTATTCAAAACATCGCGACAGGGTGTCGCTATTCTTTATTTATACATATTTGTCTGTAACCTTATTTACGAAGGGCGACCAAATAATATTTTTAAACTCCTACGATGTATTTATTTATTTCGATTGCCCTACGACTGCAATTCGACAGGTAAAAATACCTGCTTTGCCGAAGTATTTTTATGGTTCTGATTCTAGGAAAGGTACACCCACTCATCGTTTTCTTCACCACATACCTACTTATTGCGGTTCCACATCCTTCTTAAAGGGATTATTCAGAGCACGTTTCCAATGGAAACCGATAAAATTATGAAAATTCACAGAACCATGTGAAAGAAAATAATCAGTCAGTGGCCACTATAATTTAAACCTCCGCAATGCAATTTATTTTATCGGTCTTGCATTGAGCCACCCGATTTTCATTCGCTAATCTGTATAGTATTTCATTATGTATTCGTTTTTTTTGTATCAGTTTTCTCTGGGGCTGATTCGATCAACTCACGCATCTAGATAAAAAAAATGAGTTGTGCCGATAAGATAAACATCGTTTGAGGGTTGAGGGTAAGGACACTTGGATGAATTCAAAGAAACATGCGATTGTTATTTTTTGACCTGGTTCGCTAAAAAAAACGTAACATGCTAAAAAAAAATTTTTTTCAATTTAAAATAGAAAAAGAAGACATCTGAGTATAGAATTACAAAGATTGATAGTTTAGCTTTTGTTCCTTAAATACTTCGCATCAAACAGCTGACCTTCGTTACGGTTTTTGGTCACTCAAATTGACAAATAAGTTCACTCAGGTCTCACGACGAGAAAGTGATATTTTAATAGTATGCTTATTGTAATAAGTAAGAAATGATAACCTGCAAAACGGTCATTAGATAGATATATAGTAGAGATAGCAAATGTTGATTACTGCTCATCCACTAAATCCCATTGTATAATCGCAACCACATCCCACTTTCCCAGATGGTGTTAATGAATTACCACTAAATAAAAAGACATATACTATTTACGTGAAATGAACACACATCAAAAAATAATTGGGTCTTTTTACTGCAAATAGTATTTATTATTGGCCTGTCGCAACTAATCTAACGGTGGGCCCGTGGGTGAGCAAAAAATATTATTTCTTCGTGTACTTATCTATACAGCCGTTTAGATCGGCAGATATAACGTTTATAAAAATACAATATTAAAACATGTTAAACATTTTTCGTATGAAATACTATCGTGTTATTGATTGTTTTTATAATCGAATATCGTGTAGAAAAAACTTTGAATACTACATCGGAACTCGGGAATCATGTGGGAGGTTCACCCATCAGATATTTTGAAGTTTATGCCAGCGATGCCCGCATATTTTCTTACTTCTTAAGTACCCATACGAAGAGTTTCTTTCGCTTTGAATTCTTCTAAAACGAAGCTTTACTTTGAAGAAAACTTTGCGTCTGCGACTGAATACACTTTACTTTTATTTTTCTATTGATGATTGAGCATGTTAGCGCTTTGAAGTTTTGCTAACATAAACACACGGATTTTGACGTATTTTGCGAAGCCAAATTAACCATCAAATCTATACAGTCAAAGCGGGGAATCATCTGTACGATACATTTAAAGTTTATTACTTTTATTGGTTGCATGCCGCGAAGAGAAGACAAGCCTTGCAATAAAATTCTGTGTATACCAACATAAAAAATATCCACAAGGTGAACCTAACCTTACAAGCGTAGACGGGATGTTAAAATAACAAAAAGAATCGGTTTCAAAAAATCGCGTAAACAAGATCATCCTTGAAACCAAACAAATG
Organism: Himalopsyche japonica; assembly: GCA_028555115.1. Classification (NCBI taxonomy): domain Eukaryota; kingdom Metazoa; phylum Arthropoda; class Insecta; order Trichoptera; family Rhyacophilidae; genus Himalopsyche; species Himalopsyche japonica. The sequence continues at coordinate 49,074 of JAHFWJ010000560.1, read as the reverse complement.
TTTCAGACTGTCATGTCAGCACGGCGTTAGATGAATTTACACATTACAAGAAAATGGTTAAATATAGAAGTTTGTCGGAATCTTCAAAGAAGCTTGCTACTTCTTACCTCAGCGGCACCTGATATCCCAAAGTAATCCGAGGAGTTCAAAACACAAAATTACACTATAAAACACTTATAAATCCTTTGTAAAAATGCATAACAACGCAACAAACGATATACTTTAATTCTGTTAATTAACTCACAATATAAAAACACCGATAAAACAATATTGTCAATACAAAACAAAAAGAATTCACGCACTTGACGTCGTCTTCGCCATGGTGTTGATGTATGTTGGCGCGATCTGGCGTTTTATTTTGTAACTATGTTTTTAAAGCACGTTCCAACACTATTAAATACTGAAATAACATTGTTCCAACGCTTTACCAACTGAATTTCATATATATAAAATTTGAGGGATTACAGAAGGTTTTTGTTATGCATATATTATAAGCATTAAAATGATATCTTAGATTTTTTATATTCCATTGATCTTTCATTTATTATATTTAAGTTCAGTTTCTTTGACAGTTGAGTATCAAATAAAAAGTTTTAATATTTGAAACTGACAAGACAAATTTTCAAAATCAAAATATCTATTTTTTCATAAAGTCAGATGATAAACGAGTTTTGAATTCAAAGAGAAAATTTAGTTGCTATATACTAATTATCATCACTTCGTTCATTAAGCTTTCATTTTATTTATAGAAGTTATATTGTAAAACATATTTTTGATATTAGGAAAATAAACGCAAGAAAAGAAGAAAAATATTACTTTATTGGTCAAAACATACATAGTAATAAATTAATAAAAAAAAATACACAAAAAACAAGTTTAATGAAGTATTGAATGAATTATTTCAGAATACTAAAAAGCAGCTTACAGTTGAGCATGCATATACCTAATGTATTGGAAAACATGAAGCATCTAATCAAATTACCGGTGCTAGTGTGGCCTATTACAAATACAGAAATATTACAATAGTGAGCTTATTCTATTTCATCTAAGATATTTCAAACAATTTCTAAGTTAAGATTCAAGTTCAATTTTTGTTGATACATTTTTGCAGTGATATTAAAAATATTTTGAGCATATCTCATGCTAAGGTTCAAAGCTTTATAGTCAGGAGCAGAAGTCTTTGGATTACATTTCATTTACATGAATATACATTAATGTCAAAATATAACTCTTTACAACATATCAATCTGTATATAACGAAGACATTGTAGTGAAAATGTCATTCCACTGGATGGATCAATGATATTGGATGTAAAAATTAATTGCTGATTTTTAAATCACCTAACTAGGTTAAAGATATTTGTTTTATTGGTTTTTTTAGTAAAGAATATGAAAACTAATGTTATATAAAAGCACACAAGAGTAAATTAAGAAAAAAAAAGTATAAAAGTATTTTTCCTGGGTCTTTCACTATCAAGGATGATAAGCTATTAAGATTTTTCTATGAAAAAAAAAACTTATTCTAAATATTATACTTCAATAAATAAATTAGAATAAACAAAACATTTAGATAATTATTAACGAGGATAATCAACTGAGGAAACGAAAATCTAAAACCTAGCAGCCGAAGTGGCTTATTCTATAAAAAATTATTACCTTGTAGTAATGGCACAGTTTATAAAAATTAATATTAAAAAGAACATATTAAAAATAATGATTAAAGCAGTCATAGATGTAATTGTTTTATTTTTTTTAATCCAACATTAGGGCATATAATAAATAGATAGTTAAGGTAAAATTTATAACCAAAATCATAATAAATTTATTGGAAAAATTATTTATTATTGTTATATGCAAAAAAATATATATTGGTTACAACTTGTTGTAATGTTTCTGATATTATGGATATGTAAATTATTCAACATTTTACAATGGCGTTAACCAACTTCTGCCCCGTCATCTTTGAGGTTATAGGCAATGTTCAGTATAACAAATTATTTTTTAAATAACCATTCTACACCACAGCCATAAGAAAGATTAAATCTTATGGCAAATCATAGACATTCCGAGTCAGGAAAACTGAACTAAGATGTAGATATTTCTTTTATTGCATCAGTTTAACTTAAATTGATATAACTTTTAATCAAATATGTCAAAAATAATTTGACACATATTCAAAGTACATGTTTCAGAACCTTTGGAATCGCTTTTGCCATTAGTTAGTAGTTTTTACATGATAGCAATAGTGTTAAGACACTGGAGTAATTTTTATCAAAATACATTTTCAGATGGCCACAATTGCTTTTTAGTGTATCTTACTTTAAAATGAATTTACTACAATAGAATACCTTTTAAGGTGTTAACTGTCACTTCTTGATGGAAAGGCATTATATTTTAAATAATAAAAACACATTTTTTAGTATTATTTCCACAATATATTTTTTGATCAGGAGTTTGTATCGCTTACAGTTGATAAAAATGATATTTACTACAATAGAATACATTGGTAATGGCTTTCAATTACAATTCGGATAAGTGTGATGGAATATTGTCATTAATTCAATAAGAATATTAACATGTTAATAAGCACAGAGCTCTCTCTGTCTCAGGTATTCTCTGTTTGGTTTCAGGTTTTATTTTGTACTAATTATCTAATTATTATTTCAAAAGAGAAAAAAAAACATTTTTGTACTTTTTGAAATATCCACAATTGTGTTATTTTATCTATTCACAAGAATGATAACTGTTCTTCTCCATACTTTTTTTATGTGACATAACCACTTAATATTTAACCCTTTAAAAACTCATATTTTCAAAAAATACTTTTTCAAATGTTTTAGCAAGTGTATATGAAATATAACATACTTTGTAAAATAGTTAATGAGAATCAATTTTATTCTTTCAGTAATCTTATTTCATAAAATTATAGAAATTAAATTGATTGGAAATTTATTGAACTTAAATATTTTTTTTATGTAAAATATAGAAATCTAAAAACTTTCCAGTCTGATTCTGCATACAAGTAGGTAGGTGAATAAAATTGGAGAGGTTCCAGGTACAAATTACAGGAAGGTCGAATATTTAAAAAAAACATGGCATATTAGTTTTATAGGCCTTTTCTTGAGCTCAGACTTTGTTAAAATTCTTTTGTTTGTCATTACGTTTTCACAACAAGCTGTTTTACCATTATCAATAAACCATAGTTAATAAAACACTTAATTTGGAATTCATACATTTTCTTGATCTGTTCACAAAATTCCTTAGATAAAATACATTCTGTTACCCCTTTTGTCCCTTTCGAGGCATTATTATAATTGACATTTTGTTAAAAATTGGCAAAAGTCGCAAAAATTTTGTGCATTTTCATTGAGTGACATTAGATAAAAGGTGATTGCCGTTATATTTTCCATACCACATTCTAACATAAACTTTTAATTGAGATTTAAGACTTTAGTTTTTAACAAAAATTATTGATAATCATGTACATGTTCTAGAGAAATATATATACACTGTCTTCTTTGAAATTTGCAAACCTTTCAAAGTAGGAAGGAAAGGAAAATATGTGGAATTTGAATTGTTAAAACTGAAAGATTCCACATGTTTTTTCACTTACGATCCGGGTTTCGCTTTTTCGCATCTTCAGGCATTCTATCACATGGATGCATCAGAACTGACGCAATCATTTATTGGCATTTTGTAAACTGAAATAAAATTCACATTACTCTATTTATGTTATACAAATAATTATAAAGAGTTAAATTTGATCTTAAAAAAATCGGTGGTTTTGTAATTTTTTATTTTAATTTGCAGCGATTGAATCATTGATTGAACTTTCTGATATAATAATATATATAATAACTAATATGTGTTGCAGATATGTAATAGAATTCCTGATACAGAAAATGCGAAACCCAGGTCATTAGTGACAAAGCATGTTGAATCTTACAATGTTTCAACAATTCAAATTTGAAATTCCGTCAAGCATGTTCAGTCGATATCATAAATTAGGGAATAATGTAGTTTTGGAAGCAATATTGATTCATAATATGGACAATTGTTAAATGGGCTCTAATATAAGACTCTTTAGGATATTTTTTAGGAGAGTGGAATTAATGAAATTCTATCTATTACAATTTCTAATTGGACAAACTATGGCTGAATATGATTTTTTTATGTGAAAATTGCTGATACAATGTTCTACTATTTCACTAATAAGTTTTCTTAAAGATATACCTACTTCCATTTTAAATCTATATTGAAATAAGATAAATATTGCATCATGATCCAGATTTAGGAAACATGAGTGTAATGCAAAAAAAAACATCTTTTGAATGCTGGATCTGCTTATCAGGAATGTACACCTCATTGACATTCACGTCTCAACTGTGTTGATATCGACACTCAATAATATAAGGTTATTAACAGTTTTGAAAAAGTAATACAAAACCTATTTTTTGCAATAATATTTAGACTGATTTGTACTAGTGATCTCCACATGTTTGGTTAACACTAGTATTATTTCTTTAAATATTTGCTGTTGGAATATCTTTTATGTGTCTCAGCAGATAACATATTAAATTTTTATTTCATCAGGCGGTATTTGTTCATCTCAACCAAAACCTTCGCCCAGGTCTGACCTAATAAGTGTTAAAAGAATATTAGCAGGGTGGGTAGTTTAAAATGATGTGAACAGCGTACAGTTAAATGACATGCAACAATAAATAACCAAATTATTACCATATTATAAATAATTAGGCGGTAGTTGAAAGCAATAAATAAAAGAGTTTGAACACTTTCGCTCTTTGATGCTTCAGCATTGACTATCAATACATAAAATTTTTAGAGAAAGATAGATTATTTACAAAAGATTTATTATAAGACAATTCTACGGTCAAAATAAAACACTAGAGGTATTTGATGTTCATTAATGTAAAATTCAAATGAATATTTTCAAAAATGTTACTATCTCCTAATATTGTCTTAGTCACACCTATTGAATATGATGATTTCAAAGTAGAGAACACAATTCACTCAGTTTTATCCATTTATGGCCCTTTGTTGACTAGGAGGCATAAAATGAAATTGCGATTTAGTCCTTTATTAGCAATATAAAAGAGAAAAGTTTAACTGTGTCATGAGTACTCGTTTTTGCATACCAACAAATAATAATATCTATATTGAAACACACTGACTGAAGAATAAATGGCATGGACATTGTGACGAACACGCAAGGAAGTATTTCTTAAGTCAATTGTTACAAGAGATGACATGTTTCATAGAAAAAACATCCTACTATCTATTTCACAACACAAATCTTTTGAATGCTATGTTAATGTTGGGATATGTAATAAAAGGCATACTAACTTGCAGAGCCTTGAATTGATTTAAAACATACAATTTCAATTGTTAATTTCATCGAAGTAAAAATCAAATTTATGATATGTTCATAAATATTTATGATATGAACAGACGTTTATTCGATTAAACAAATTGAATGGAATCAAAAAAATCTTTTAGTAGCTATTAGTGATGTCTATTCATGTCCTGTATACTAGCAAACATCTAAATAAGATAAGTAAAATCGTATGCGATTCATAAATTGCAATGTTCCCATTGTAAACACAAGTCTTTTTCTCATCAAAATTACATCCATACATTGATATATAGATAACCGATCGATAATAGATTGACTGCAATAGTCAAGTTGTCAATGATGATTGTCACATTTCTTTAATCCTGGATTGTTAGGGTTTAGTGGATTAAAGAAATTTTCATCAAAAAGAATTAAATTTTATTCCTCTTATTTGATTGTTGTGTTAAGTATAATAAAAATTGTTGAAGTAGAGATGAACATTGCAATAAATATTTTCAAAAGAAACAATGTCCATTTAATAAATCAAAAACAATTTATTTGTTCAAAATATGAATATCTAATTCTGGATCAAGTTTGCATTGAATACAATCAAAATAAAGCCGTTATCTGTGACTGTATTAATAATAAAGCCATGTAAAATTATTTGATTTTAAATTAATTTTAGGATCAGAAACATACTTTGGAATTTTAAAAAAATTATGGTAAAATTCATCATTGATGAGTTGAGTAACGTTTTTTTTTATGAATTTCAATTTTTAAATAATCACATAAAATAAGAAAGATTATCTGAATATTGTTCGATCATCCATGAATTTCAAACAAATAATTTTCCTTTTCTTCAAACAGTATGTAAATGAGGAAGAAAAATTGTTCCAGTATTTTGGATTGAGTATTTTAGTAATGGCTTATCAAGGAAAGAAACTTAATATTTATCTTAGAACAGACAGAATATTAAAAAATAAGGTGGGTATTTTATAATCATCAATGTATCAAAAATTATAAATATCATATAAAAAATCATTCCTTTTAAAATGAAAGAATACAATGAAAAATATGTAATCAACTAAGAGGTAAACAATGGGAAGATTGAAACGATCAACGCTAGGTGTAGACATCAAAAATGTCATAAATTTTTTCATTATGAAAGTAAAGCTGTAGGGTTACATTAACGAAAAGAAGATCAATGAAGATCTTTTTGTCAAATATGCCAAATTGTTTGCTTGCTTCTGAGTTTGATCATTAATTGAAATTAGTGTCAATAAACAAGAACATTGTTTGGCTGGTCTTGATGACTTGTCAAAAAAACCTGGTCAAGTAAAAAACACAGCGCCGTCAAACACTTGGTTGTAATCACTCCATTACAATTACACTAGCGTATTTAACTTTGTCAAGGACACGTGTCATACAAATATGATGAAATATGTGAAATATAACGCTTACACATGATCAATCTCATAAATATGTACAGTATGATCACTTTTAAAATGACAATATTTCTTTATTGTTAGTGAATAGCTTTCATTCCTTTTAAATCACTGTAGACAAGGTGGTATGTTCATTATATGTTAAATGAAGGCTCATTCGATACTCTGTATCTAATCTCAATATTAACATTTTTAGTTTAAATTGTTATTTAAAAGCGTATATCTTTGTGAACAAAAATAAAGATCTCAATCGATTGTTCATTTCTTTGATAGGTTTAAAACAAAATTTGCCATATCATATTCAGACTCATATTGCTGGTCGTCCCAGAGGACGGGTAAAGTTTCCAAGATGCTCTTCATGGAGACGGGTCCGCTGGTCGAATTTTGTGACGTTGAAGCTCCCGAATAGAATCCCGCTTGAGCGTTTCCTTTTCCGTTGTCGGAGAGTTGGAAGAGGTCGAGAAGATTGTCGGTAGCCATCGTTTCCAGTGAAGCATTCTCTGAACTGATCACCGTGTTGGCAGTCAATAATTTAAACTTTTGCAAACTGAAAAAAGTTAACATTTATTTAATGACAAATATATAATGTGTTGATAAATTTTGTAAATATGATATCAGCAGAGGATGCTCTGTGGGATTTCAATATTAACCTTTTCCACTCGAGCACTTTGTCGTATGTGCCTACCAGCAACTCGACGCATTTTTTTGCGAAAATCATATTCGCTAGATGAATCAAAGTAATAAAAAAATATGTAAATAAAATTTAAAAAAAATATATTTTTTCATTTTTCTGTAAAATAGATATATAATGAATATAATGTACATATTTTTATTTTATTTGTAATTCTTCATTTTACGGTATTTCACAAACCAATCGCCAACATGTAATCCTGGCTTATTCTCGCAGGTCTCGCAAAACAGCCGTGTTTCCGATCTCCCGCCAGAAATTTTTGTATTTGAACATACTGCACAGTCGTTCTTAGTCCCTGAACGTAATATATGTAATTTATCTGCAAGACGGTCTTCTGTAGGAACAGTTGAAGTACGCACTCGGAATCCACCATGCGTTTCGATGATAACACTTATTGATATTACGCAAGCTGACTATCTTTGGCTATGTTTTTTTATCAGAAAATGACTCCCTAATGATCTGTTATTGTGATCTAGTTGAAATCGACATATAAAAAATGCTAAAAGTACACAAAAAATGACTTTATAAACATGTCGCTACTGCGGCAGCATCCGAGTAATACAATAAACTTTCAATGCCGCCTCTATGGCGGCATTCGAGCGCAAAGGGTTAAAGGTGAATTAGAAAAACCTTCTACTACATTGATGCAGTTGTACTGATGAGTTTTGTCAATACCGTAATGCACTTATTCAAATGATTGAAATCAAAAAATTTCCATCAAAAAATAAATTCAAAACAAACCCCATAATTTTTTCTTCAAGAGTAGCTTTCGTGATGAGACGATACACATTGACGACTCTCTTTTGGCCGATGCGATGGGCTCTATCCATTGCTTGTAAGTCCTTCATCGGATTCCAGTCGTGCTCCACAAATATCACCGTGTCTGCACCAGTCAAATTAAGCCCGAGACCTCCCACCTAAATATGTAAAATTTTCAATGTCATTTTATAAAAAAATCACGATAAATTCATTGTATAGCAAACTAGTATATTAAACCTATAGAATTTTTTTTTATGGAAATACTTTCATATTTCGAGATACACAACATATCATTGTTTCTGATTACAATATAATAGACTGTAAATCTAAAATCAAAGTTTTATAAACATTTTTCACCCTTTAATTAGCAATTTCTTTAAGAAAATATTATATTTTGGTATCAATTTCCTTTGGTATATAGAAAAATAAATCCATTCAGTTTCAAATATATTAACATATATTCTTCCATTCTTTTTTTCTGTACTTCCAACAATAGACTATCATAGACTCAGCAATCTATATGTTAGGGTTCAACATGTTAAGATCTTTTACTCTCTTGAAAAAAGAGAGTTCAATACACATTCAATACAATTAACTTGTTTTGAATATGGCTCAATACAACTTTTAAACTAATAGCCCCACAGACTGTTACAGTATAATTCAATACTTGGATCAACGCTTATATTTAAGACAGTTAAAAAGATATAATATATTTCTTACATGAGTGGTCAGAAGAAGGACATCTATGCTCGGGTCATTGTTGAATCTCTGGACCAAATGATGTCTTTGACCAGGTGGTATTGAACCGTCCAATCGAAGATATGAGACCTGAGGCAGCAAAGGGCGCAGCAGATCTTGCTCTAACACATCCAACATGCCTTTTAGTTGACAGAAGATAAGGGCGCGATGTTGAGAAACCACAGATGCTGTATCAGATGAGGGACATCCGATTCCACAGTCTTGCAGGAGTTGCCTGTATAATAAATAGAATATATTTTTTTATTCTCATTGAGCTACATGAATGATTGAAATTATGAATTGAATTATAGAAAACTTACTTTAAGGCGGGCAGCTTAGCTGAATGTTGAATGTCATTGAGACTGGTATTCTGTTTTGCCAATTCCTGGGTGATACTGGCATACTGTGGATGATGCGGGGTGAGCACCAACTTTGGATGATCGCAAACGTTTTGCAAATAACGAAGAGCTTGAAAGACATGCTGGTGCTGATGGTTGCCCCCGTGGGCTTCGTTTATGCCCTGAGGCATATGCGTCCGGCTGAAGTCTTCGTATAGCCGTCGTTGAAGAGGACTCAGCTCACAATAATAGTCTTGGGTGATCTTAGGCGGAAGTTCCGTCAAAACATCTTCTTTCATACGACGCAAAAGGAATGGTAGCACCTATAGCAATATAAATATCGAAAATTTAATAAACATAATTAAAGATTTATTAGAAATAAACATAACTGCAACCATTTAAGAATGATTTGTCATAGAAAAGATAACATAAAAATAGAAAAATACATTTCATAGAACTGACTAATTCTCTGTTTTTCATACCTGTCGGTGCAATGCCTCCATAGCAAGAGCCCCAGCTTCTTGGTGCTGCGAGGTCGCCCGAGGATCTCTGGCAGCCAGAATCGGTCGAGAATATCGAGCGGTGAACTGCCGCTCAGTGCCCAATAAGCCTGGCATTAGAAAGTCAAAAAGAGACCATAACTCCAAAACATTGTTCTGAAAAGATTACGAAAAGTAATATTATATCCGATAGGAATCGCAAGTAACTAATTATACATGATCCACTTTTAACCCACTGACTGCTAACGTCTCAACTGTTGAGATGACTGATTAGTGTATTGATGGTTGATACTTAAAAATATAAGAGTGATAACAGTGCTAAAACTTTTGTGTATAATGTTGTCTGATTTTTACTGAAAATCTTCTTAAATTTATTTATCACCAACACAGTCACAAGTCTTCAGTTTTTTATTATTGGACTCGACAGGTAATAAGTTAAATTATTTTGCCAGAGTTTACTAAGTCGATTTCCTTGCTAATTTCCAATATTATATATAAATCATTTATATGTTGAAAAACTAATAAACTTATATTTTGTAACATGTATATATGTAAATATTAAGTAAAAATTTTTTTTAAATTTTAGGCTATGCCATGTGAGTGGAAATTTTTGTAATCTTTTATAAAACAAAAATAACGACAAACCTGAATTGGTGTTCCTGAAAGAATCAGTCGGTGATTCGCTACCAGTGTCTTGATAGCTTTAGACGCTTTGGTCTTCCCGTTTTTGATAATATGACCTTCATCCAGAATACAATAATTCCATGTGGTGGATCCAAAAAAATCAATATCATTCCTGACAATATCGTACGACGCCACCACTAAGTTGTGATTTTTAATCCGCCTCTTCAGTTTCTCTCTTTCGCAGGGAGGACCCATGTAATGCAACGGATTCAGAAATTTTGTCGGCAAGAATTTCGTAACTTCATACACCCAGTGACCTGTTATGCAAAAAATTGTATATTTATATATCTGTAGTAACTCTATTGAATGTCAGGAGAATGGTTAAAAACCAGACTATGCAAACTGAGGCAAGACTTATTCCAGACAAGGTCATAAGAGAAGCAAAAAAACCTTTTAATCTATATTTTTGCGAGAACACAAAAAACACAAATCCACCAAATTATCAAGCATGCTCAAAAACTGAAATTATGAATTTATTGACAGACCTTGTGATTCAATATTTTTTTGATGAATGCATCGCATTATTTTATTACAGTGAATTTAATGTCCAATTATGTTTGAAAAATTATTTGAGTATGATAGAATTTTCATGTCAAACATTATTATTTAATCTGTTGATGTCCATGAACATGTCAACATGTCCGAGCTCTATACCAGCATTGTCTTACAGTGGAATTAAAACAAAAAAAAATGGATCTAGATACCTGTCAGAGTCGGTGGACAGATAACGAGAGATGGCAGAGGCAAATAATCAGCGCTTTTGTCCTTCAAGTACTTTTGCTCTCGATTGTAATGATCTCCTGCCAACATACAGATCGATTGGAGAGTTTTGCCGAGTCCCATATCATCACACAACACCCCGTGGAGCTTATATTTATTCAGAAATGCCAACCAATTTACGCCAGCCTGAAAATATTACTTTTCATCAGTTGTGTGGATGTTTTTTTCTTTTTATGGGATTAGTATTTATTCGTCACAATATATTTGTTACATTTTTGTCAGAATTGATTTGGATGATAATCTGTTTAGTTGTGCCAGATGCGTAAATCATGCTCTAGAATACAACACTACAGAATTCCTGCGATGATTTATTAATTGAATTGGTAGAACTCCATTATAACACTGTGAAAAAATAGCAGTGTATTTTAGTTCTAGAATCTTTTTTTTATAAGATATAGTTGATAGCTGTTTCGGCTCACGCCATCGTCAGCACTACATTTAAACGTACATTTGCTTATCTATATATAGCTGTGTAGAAAAGGTACCCAATACATCTTCTCTCCTGTTTTAACGATTCCTTATTATCCTTATTTCTTGCTAGCAATAAAACCAAACATTTTAAAATTGTAAATGAAACTTAACAGGGGGCAATTTCAATAAGCTTAAATATTGGATGGGGATGGTTTATTACGGAAAAGAATTAGCCCCTGCAATGATCTGAAGAGCGGCGACAGACTTATGTTTGTGCCTGCTATGATGCCCAACAATTTAGTGCTTGGAATTCAGTAATCATTCATTTTCATAAATTTATAACTTTTGGTTTTTAGGCGACACTGTGGTTTCTACTAAAAAAGCGATTAAAATAATTCTAAAATAAATATAAAATAAAAACACTTACCTGCTGATAGCTTCTCAATTCTGCAGATATAGGAACAGGAATTTTATAATCGGATATACTTTTTGGATGGAAGAGTTCTTCGAGAAATATTCTATCCCTCAATATCTGTGCTTTTAGTTCTGCCGATAAAGATTCAGGTTCTTTAATGGCTCCGTCTAACGGCATCAGTTGGATTAAGGTTGCAAAGCAGTGAGTTGACATCAATCTCACGGCATTATCATGATCACTCATACGACCTAAAACACATTATTTGATATAAATAATAGCCTATTGAGAGCCACATGCAAGTGAATGAAAAAAAATTGTCATCAGGAAATTTGAAAGTATTCTCATTTATTAATCTCTTCTACGCTAACGCCCCAACGTATGGGACGGCAATGTGCAAGGCCTGTACGCGAGCCCCCCAGACATTGGGATGCGAACATTCAAATATTGGTAATGCAGGCAATCTTTTGAAAATAGGACTGATTTTGGTTTTTAAATATCGCCCAATTCCTCCTGATACTACCACCTCCATAAAATTGTCAAAAGCATTAGGTTTAAATGCTTGAAACTGCTCGCTAAACTCTATCTAACTTCGCACTGAACTTTGCACCAATCTCGCGGCATTGCAATGTGACACTCCATGACACGTGATAGTAATGGCGCTTGTTCATTTGAGTTTGATTGGTGGCTTCGTTTTGTCACGGTAATGGCGATTTACGAGTTAGTTATTTGTTAGGTTTATATTTGTTAAGGTGATTGTGACAACATAAATCATTTTTATTTGTTTTTTAATGTTGTGAAACATTCCTAATGCATCTGGCTTCCATAAAAGCCAACCCAATTATTTTTTATTGTTGTATTTATAGCTCTATGTGGAAAGAGAACATTTTGAAAAATAGCAACGCGGACAGATCTTGTTTGTATGAAAAACTGTCACGTCGATCGGGTTAACAATCAAATAACATTTGATCCGCTAAATCAATCAGCTGTTATTTGAATGGAATATTCAGCCTTCCCTTCACCATGCTCCCTATATTTCTTTATTTTAAGTTTAACCTCTTAGACACCAATAGCGTGCAGGTATGCTAACCGTTAATCTATAAGTATGATCACAACTCTCCTTAGAATGTTATATGATTTCTAGAATTATCAAATTTCGAACCATTCCCATTTTTTTCACATTCAAGGGGAACAGCTGTCACAGGGCTGAGCCAACATTATTTTTAAAAAATAAGTGTATTTGTTTGTGATACACTACACCAAAAATATTACATGATACCATCATAAAAGAGACAAAATTTATGAACAATATTACTATCTTCACTTACAAATTATACATTTATTATTTTTGTGCTTTAAAAAAATAAACTTGAGGTACTGTAAATTTTTTTGAATTTTTTATAAATGCCAATAAAAACAATACATCAAATGATTTTCTTTGTATTTATTTTTTCCTTTTCATAAAAAAATTAAGAGTTGAAAATGATGGTATCTAAAGGGTTAAATATTGCAATGTTTATTAACTTCAGGCAGTGAGAATTACCTAATAGTGGTACCACAAGTAAAACAATATAAGGTACAATATTAATTTGAAGTTTGTCTACAATGCAAGCGAGCGCTTCAGCAGCACCTTGTCGTCTTTTGTCACATTCTACTCCTCCCAGCATCGGGACTACCTGAAAAGAAAAAATTAAAAATCGCGTTAATTTATTGAAGTAAATAAAATAATATTATGATTATTTTTTTTATTTATATAAAAAAAAATACCTTATCTACTATGACTTGCATGACAATAGGTGCAGAAATGTTGGCGATTGCAGCCAGGCATCTCGCCGCCATGTGTCTTACAGCTTTGAACTGGTGTTCGAGTAATTCGGCGAGATTGTCTAATTTAGACAGAATCTCCGGCAATAAAGGTTTGGCAATGTGTGGTGTGACTACTTCCAAGATTTGAAGACTAGATATTACATCTTCCGCGATCGAGAATGCTTCACTTCCTGAAAAGATATTTTTTTAGAACAGAGCCTATAATTGTTTATTTAAACTAATATTAACAATCATGTCTATTTGTTTACCGGAGTGTTGCGGGATTTCCGTCAATGGCACCATGATCAGCTCCCAGAGCTTAGGAAGTTTCTTCGGTAACTCTTCACCGAAGTATAAAGTTAGGCTTTTAAATGCGAACGAAGCCCCACGTCTTTGAATTCGTGCCTGTTTGTGTACCTATAAAAACAAATACTTGTCACTTTTTATACTAATTGAATTACCTTACACACAATGATTTATTAGAATCGTAAATTATTCATAAATATAGATAAGGGAGCCTGTTTCTATAGTGATTCATTTGATTTATTGAGTAATTTTTTAAGAAGAAAAATGCTTATATATTAATCTGGCATTGTAAGGTCACTTTATGTTATAACAAACATGAAATGAGTTACACAACATTTTAACTACAGTGCACTCTCGATTATCCGGGCTAATGCTAGAGAGGATGGTCACGGATAATTGAAAAACACGGATAATCCGAATCATCAATTTTTAATTTTATTTTCGAATATAATATTATATACACACTACATTTTTTTAACACATTATGTATATATTCATTTTTTATCAAGAAAACACAAAAAAATACGTAAAATTATAATATTTTATCATTATAACAAACGTAGTCCCGAGAGCTGACAAATATAGGCAATAAATATCGAAATTGACAAATTTACTGAGGGCACTCGCGCTGGTTTATGCACTTCACTGGAAATGTAAATAGAAACGCATGTGGAGTACAAAGGATTTCAATTCCTGAATCATTCTAGTCCCAAAAATTGTGATGTTTATAGCGGTATATGTGAACATTCATTCATACATTCAAAACACACAAGCAGTTAAAGACAATTCACCGATTAGTTACGTAAACACAAACACATCGCTAAATTCATCCTTTTTTTCAAACAATGCGCATATTCAAGATCGCAATTCATTAATGCGTCTCATAATCGTTATAGAAAAAAAAATCAATCAAATTATATTTGAATTAAGAAATATTTATTCTCAGGCACGAATAATCCGCAAACCGGATAATTCATACACGGATAATCGAGAGTACACTGTACTAGGATAACGTCCAATAGGATACAGCCCTGTTGTCTCAAGTTGGTCAATCAAAATATAAGCATCAACCAAAAATTTGAATAAGTGAAGGGGCAGTTTTACACAATAAAAATGAAATGATTCAGAGCAACGAGTTATATTTATTAATTTGACAAACCTCATCTTCTGTGGGGAAAAGTTCTTCAAGTGGTATGTCCGTAGCAGGCGGTCTTCCGGGTCCACGCTGTCCAGTACATACGCCTGAACTGTTAACACTTTGAGATCTTTTCAGAACCGTTCTCTCAGCCTGCTTCTGCTGCATACATAGTGTAAGGATTCCATTTTTACTATCACCTAGAAAGAAATACGTTTATTCATATATTTGGATTTTCAAAAACCATAGATAATCAAATAAAACTTTTACACACTTATCATTTCATTGCAGGAAAAATTATTTTTAATAAATATAAATATATAAATAATGGTGCTTGATGGAATTTAAATAGCTAACACTAGTTAGCACTAAAAAGTTTCAAAATTTTAAGATTTATAATCTACATACTAGAATTATTTTTTTCAGGTATCTTGCTGCAGTCCATACTGCTCTCTCCGCTCCCCGAGTCTCCGCACGAGGAGGCCTCATCACAGTTGTTTGCTATCTTTGGTGTGAACTCCGGATCGGATCTGAGGAAGGTGCACAGGTTCACCAGAACTTTGACATTTGGACACGGCTGCCGCTCCACACACTGGGCCAGCAGGATGGCAAGATTGTCAGCCGATATCTGTTGAAGCTGTTCATTTTCCTCCTTCTTTATTGACTCCATCAAAGGTTTGATGACAGGATTAACTTTGTCCGGTAATGTGCAGAGATTTGTACATGCGCCTGCCAGTGCTGCCAAAGCCCTGAATGGGAAGATTATAATAATTATTTTTAATGGTTTTTTAACTATCTCATTTTTGGGACATTGTTATACATTTAGACATATTACTGTGAACATTCATACGGGCAATGAACTTTTAATTCTTTGGATTGTAAGTTATCTACATAAGATTTAAAATTCTACATTCAAAAACAGATACTGAATTCTGATACACCGGCAAGGCAAGCAAAATATCAGAATTTACAAGGAAGTGCTATTCTGTTGTCCAAGTTATCCTGAGTTTCAATATGTAAATGATGCAAGCATTGTTTGTGCTGTAAATTAAAATATGAAAGAAAAGTAATATCAGTAAACATTAAAAATAACTTACGATATATTAAAAGTGTTTTGTTCTACTGAACATTGAATGGCAGCCGTCGATATGTTTTTCCTTCTCTCCTCCAAGGTTTGAGCGATTCTCGCTTTCAATTTAGACTTGGTTATTAAATCTTGTCCAAATTGACCAGTAAAATATATTACCTGGAACATTCAATTACAAGATCATAGAATATCTCGATCAACACAGCCTAAACAAACTAATAGGATTATAAGTGATCAGTCATAATATAAAATACGTGAATAAATACCTGTTCTAGACTAACTATATTTGAGCATGTTTCTACTTCTAAAGGAATTTTATAATGCCGAATCATTGCAATGAAATCTCTAGTATCTTGAAGAATCCTGAAACAAAATTAAACATTCAATTTATTAAGAATAATACTGAACACGTTAACACTTTTGATCCCATATCATTTATATATTTTACGGGTTCTTAATAAAAGATATGGAGGGATAATCTAAATTAAAACTTACCGATTAAGCACTGCATTGAAAATTATAATTTATAAGAGCCATATTCAAAATAACAAATACAACATTTTTGCTTAGAAAATATTACAGTATGCCACTATCTTATGTGATGATTAATCAACGTTTCTGCATGGAATATGCTAAGATAGATTTGGACAGTGATATATGTCTATATTTCAAGATATGAAAAAACATAACGAATAAGTACCTCGTGCAGGATACTGCAATCTCATCAAAGTAAATCGGTTGAGTGAGACATTCGTGAAGTTTGCTGCTGAGCGACGGTGGACACGGTTTAATAGATTGATCCAGTTTTGCCCATGAAGATATTATCAGACCGACTACCAATCTTTGCAATGCACTCTTCGAAGACAAATAAACCAATAGAATCTGAAACAAAAATAAATGTTTTTCATTCCACTCATTAAAATATATTGCTGTTGTACTAAATAGGAAGTATGATAATGATATTTATTTAGCTGTATCCAAATTATTTCACTCTTATGAATCAAGTAGTAATTGTCTTAAGGTATCACTGCACTCAGTATGACGAAAATAACCTTACCTTAGTGTAACAATCTATTGGACTATCGACATCTTGAGTATAAACAAATCCAGGAGCAGGTTTGACCAGATAACATGATAAAAGACCTAAAAAATAACATATTCATTAATTTATATTATAATCAATAATAAAAACAATTTTTTTTTGTGGCATAACTTCATACCTAGCATTCTGGCAGCAATACATCTGGATCGTACAACATTGCCTTCGCGTACAGTCATCGAGGTCGATTCGCTGCCCCCAACAAACCATTTCTGACCCAGCATCGTGACTCCATTGCTTTGCATGGAAACGTCTCCTGGCAGAGCCGATAAATTGTCAGATGCTATGACTGAATTTACCCGTTTTTCCTAAGAGAATTTTAAACCAAAGAAAATTTATTATAAAACTTCTTAATTTGAAAATATTTGGACGGTCAATAACTGTTTCAAGATTCAATGAATTGAAGCTTATTTTTTCAGAGCATTTTATCATTTATTCTAATAAAATTCCTAAGAGTGTTAATTAACATGTATTAATGTAAAAATTACGTTATGTATCAAACGAAATACTCACAACTGCAACTGGTTTTGATTGTATCATGTGCATAGGATCAAAAGCTATCTTAGCAGGCTGCATAGTGAGGCAGATCCAGGTGGAAACATAAGGACATGCTGCGGCCAAAAGAAATTCCAAGCTCGAGCACTTAACAAGGTTGTTCCAGACCTTAAAAAACAATGGAATATTATAGGCATTTCTTTAATCAGACATAAATATATGAATATAACCAACTTTCAAGTCAAAGATTATTTACAAGCTTTTCATATCAGCATGTCCAATAATCGAAGGATTTTAATTGATACAATAGACTTTGTGGAATATCAAGGCTTAAATGTTTCTAAAATTGGCAGAAAATTTAGTTTATTAAAGAAAATATTAAATTTCATAGCCCCAATAGAAACATGTGGAACTTTACAAAGTTTCAATAATTTATATTCAAAACAATAAAAATGAAATAACCTCTTCAACAATATTTTTTATGTCCTGGATATGCTCCACGAGAACTCTTTGAAAGACATGCCTGAGAGCGTCTTGCAACAGTTGGGGATTCCATTCAGAGTAATCATCATCGTCAGCCTCATCTTGACTGTCCCTTCCGATCAGGTCATCCAAGCTGCACAGGTTGTCATCTGAGCAACCGTTACTGATGCGGCAATTGACATCCGTGCAATCTACTTTGATATTGATTTTTAAATCATCAGATTGCAAGTCTTCTAATTTTTCATTTTTTGGTGTACGATTTCCGTTTCCTTGTGGATGTTTGTCAATTTCTTCCGCAGATGTTTCAATTTTTACATCATTTTGTTTTTCTTGAATATTGTTTTCTTTCACACACGGTTCTATTTTTATGTCATTTGGGAGATTTTCAACGTTTACAGGGGTGAATATGGTGCCAGGACACTGCGTGAGGGTTCGAAGAGTCTGCAAGGCGGCTTTCCGAACAGAGCTGGTGGGGTGAGAGAGGTAAGGCCAGAGACGAGGGATGACTGAAGCCATATATTTAGGACTGAAAGAACATAAACATACATTTATATCAACTTTCATTCAATAAATTCTACAAAACTTTTTCTCCAATTGGAATTTTCCGTTGGACCAGAGCCATAGCTCAGCATTTACAAAATAAATAACATAACATGTTTGACTTCTTCCTTGGTTATAGTCAGATCATATTTTTTTTATAGCATTTCATCTGTAAACCTGTCAATCAAGTGCCCAGTAGCAATAACATTAATGATAAATAAAAATTACCCTAATAAATAAGCGGCACCCGGCTCAGCTATCAATGCGGCCAGGAGAGCCATAAAGCAACCGCAGGCGGCGGCCCGTTCGTCATGGGCCCTTAAAAGTTTTCTAAGCCTCGCAACTGTAGGCGGAAGGGTTGCCGGTGCTCTCAGAATAAGAGCTTTGGCAGCGGGTGCGAGAGCTGCAGCTCCTGCTGCAGCCACATCGTCCACTGGATCCCACAGAGACCGGACTACTGCTGGAAAAGCATCTGCGTTTTGTCCAAGTTCCTGCAATCATATTGTTTAATTTTTACTAAGCGAATTAATTCATCAATGAAAGGCAAAAATCGTATTCTCAAAAAGTCATAAATTGCTTGTGATATTAAAAATTCATTTCCTGTATTTATCAGATTTTTACAATAAAACAGCAGATTATGAAAATTTTTGCAAAAGGCACTATTTAGTAATAGAAATAATGTTTGATTATTATGATTATATTACCTGTTGAACAGCTAGCAGATATTTTAATCCTAAGAGTGCTCCGTGCCGTGCTTCCCAATGAGGCTGACGAGCGAGTAGTGACAGCGCATGAGAGACGCGAGAAGCCCCCGAAGCACCCATCAACGATGCTACCACACCCAAACACTGCGCACATGTCTCACGGACTGGAGCTACAACCTTATTATCAACAGTGAAGCATTGTAGTAAATGATAACTAAAAAAATACTCTTCTATATGAAATCAAATTTTCATAGCAAAGTGGGTAGGGATCAGTGAAAATTTATTTTAGTGTTTACCTAAACACAAGTAAAAATCATCTTATTCTGACACCCATATTTTGAATTTAAACTATTATAGATACGACTTCTATGACAGATTTGTATATTTAATACGAATCAAATATACAGATCCAAAGAAGGAGTTTGAAAAGCAAACATTAATGTAAAATATAATTCTCTGACAATACCATTGCTTGAGTTTATGGCCAAAATTTAAAGGAAATGGTCAAGAACCAAAGAGACTAAAAACATATCTGATTTTCTTACCTGATCAGATACAAAGTCCCCAAATCGATCAAGTGCTAAAACGCACAAGAGTCGTAGTGATATGTCTTCCAACCAGCCTTTATGCATATTATCCATCTGAAAGAACAAATCCACAATGTAATATTTGAAAGAAAAAATTAAAAAAACAATACATGACTACCACTCAAAAACATCAGTTTTTTATGTCATTGCAAAGGGAAATAAAGCAATAAGCGAGTTCATTAACTATGTGAAATATATTTTTATTGCCATCACCCAAGTTGGCCACTACAATTTCACAAAATTGCAAAAATAATATTTACCTGGACTGCAGTGGTTCCTCTTTCTTTCCCAGCGCCAGACCCATGCGATTTCAAAAGATCTCTCAAAGCGGTTGCTGCACCGTGCCGTGTTTCCCATTGCGAACTGAACAAGTCTGTAGCCAGAGTGCTAGCCCACCCTTCGAGGGGCCACCATTCTACTTCCGGTCCCCAGTTTCCATCCTCGTCTGGCAGCCATTCCCCTGCAATACCAAACTCTGTATTCAAAGACTATCGCTAAGGCAGAAACTATTGACATCCGATATATAAAACTTTTTCTCATGTGGCAATTTCTACTTCTCATTTGGAGTATGTGGAAGTTACAATGTTTCCAAGATTTCATGCATATTTCCAACTATTCTGCATTCCTATTCCAGCATTAAGCTCTGCCAATTTCCTTTAATAAATGGTTAGCAGATTACCATTTTCTGTAATATATAGCCCTAGATATTCGGGACCATCAGTTTTCCCAATGTCCTACCCTGTGTTTTATTTGATGACTGTCCCAATAATAATAATAACATAATTTATATTGCATAATCTCAGATTGGGCATTCCATTGGTGGGAATAATAAAATTCGAAGAAATAATTTATACAAGCAAGAAAATCAAATGAGAAATTAACAATAAAAACTTTATTTTTAAGGTGTTATCTGTCACTTCTTGGTGGAAAGGCATTATATTTTAAATAATAAAAACTTGACTTGTCCCTCGAATGCCTAAAATAATTTCTTCTCAGAAACTATTCCATAATTGAACACAGTTTGCTGAATATCAATATTAGCTTATAAACATTTTTTGTTAGCATTGAAAACAAGTTAAACAGCAAAAAAGCTCTCATAAGTTAAGAGTGAATCCGTGACAAGTAAAATTTGCATTGATAACAAAATATTTACCATAAATTGGTAAATTATCATCAGGTTTGAGAGTAATGTCCACTTTGAATCTTTTCCTTTCTGGTTCTTCAGAATTTGATGTTTCACCAGTATCGATACTTTTTTGCTGGCGGGCCTTTCTCCGTGCTCTATTCATCTCTCGTGAACTCAGTTGGCTACCTTGTGGGATCAGCTCATTCATGGGTTTCTGTAACATAAAAATTCGTTAGATTATAAAAACTTAATTGATACTTTTAAAGTGTTAACTGTCACTTCTTGATGGAAAGGCATGATATTTTAAATAATAAAAACACATTTTTTAGTACTTATTTCCACAATATATTTTTTGATCAGGACCGGTTTCGCTCATCGCGAGCATTATCAACTGATAGAATACAACTGGAGTTGTTTTTTATCTTTAAAATAACAATAAATGAAGTATTCCAGTACACCCGTACATCACTTTCAATACTATATAGCCTTGACTTGTGTTTATAATTTATTTTTAAAGATCAAATGTCACATATCATTTCCTTGAAAATTTCAATCAAAAATATTGTTTGGTTTAGAAGTTGTGTCGATTTTAAGAAAGTAATATTTTTTGCGCTAATCGCAAAAAACGCCTGCTACAGGCTTGAGTATATTGCTCGACGGGCCCGACCATAGAGTGTTAAGATTGAACCAATGTAATATGTTTTCTTTTAAAACAACCAAAATAATGTTGCATTAAATAGTTACCCTTATAATAGTGGATATTGGTCTTATTTCTGACGAATGTAGATCATTTCTTGAGGATGGTGGATGTTGTTGCGACATCAAATCTTCATTGGAGAAAATGTCAGTCATGTCCATACCCAATTTGGAAGCGATGTCCAGGCCGAGACGTGCATTCAACAGCTGGCGCTGGCGGGCCAACTTTTCACGCATATCTGTCACAGCAACATCAATAATCATAAATACTTGGTTATAGGAAGGCTGAATTCATACATATTATTGTATGTTATAATAAAACGTGAAATAGACCAAACGTAATTAAAAATTCATTCTCCCATCAAAACAAATGTTGCCTTCAGAGGCAAAAGAACTAATGATTGAATCGGTATTTATTTGGTAGAACTCCATTATAACATGGTGAAAAATAGCAATGTATTTTAGTTTTACAAAAATTATAAGGCATACAGTTGACAGTTATTTCGCCATACACCCTCATCAGAATGTGCTCGTTTGTTTGCTTTGTTTTAAAGTAAAAATGAGTGTAGGAATTATATACATCTATAAAAAAGGCAATTTTTATGTATATTTTAGCAGAAAATGTAGTCACTTTTTTTATGGAAAGGCATGATATTTTAAACAATAAAAAAAAACTTTAGTGCTTCTAAAACAAACAACTGCATCATTCGCATGAGTGATCAATAAACACCTTTACCTATTCCTACATACCCAAATGTGAAATGCACAAATAATATTAAAACATGTAAGTATAAATGAAATGCAGTGACATTCCGTTGCCTTAGTTGAAATTAAAAATGAGTAACATTAATAGCTAATTATACTGTAATATAAACATATTTGGCTTGAAAGAGAGTTACAGAAAATCTCTTCAATTGGCTTGTCAGGACATTTACATAAGATGATTTTTATTATTTTTCAATCCACAATATCTAAATTCTGAAGATGACATTGAGCAACTGAATAAAAACCAGCTTTTGAAAAAAAAATCTATTATTTCTGAGATTCCCTATTAGGTTTGCTACTTGCTTCCATTGAGAGTGGATATGATTGAATAAGAAATATTCTATGACACAGTGAAAAATTAGCAATGTATTTTAGTTCCACAAATTTTTTATAAGATGTAGTTGATAGCTATTTCGGCTCACCATCGTCAGAACTATGCTTAAACAAACATTTGCTTATCTATATATAACTGTGTAGAAAAGGTACACAATACATCTCGTCTCCTGTTTTAGCGACCTAGCTTATTTCCTGCTAGCAATAAAACAAAAAAAAAATTGTAAATGAAACTAAAAAGGCAGCTATATCAATAAGCTTATATATTGCACGGAAATGGTTTATTGGATGGGGATGGTTTATTACGGAAACGAATCAGCCCTTTGCAATATCTTGAGGAGTGGCGACAGACATATATTAGTTTTTTCGTTAAGAATTTTTGTGATAATTGATATCTATTGATTTCCAGCTGTTCTAAAGCCATCAAGTAAATGCCAATTCAATCAATAAATATTCTATGCATTGTTAATATTGTCATCATGTATTAGAAACCACGTTTAAATTGTAAATCATTTCTTCGCCACCTTTTAAATCTGCCTGTCTACCATGATAACAAAACCATTATGAGAAATAAGCTGTAATCAAGAACATTAAATAATATGAAGCAGATAAATTAAAAAATACATGCTCCGTAATGTTTGAATAAATAAATATGTCAACATTTTTATATCCTCCTATAAAATTTGATTCTGCTGATAAAACGTATTAGCATGTCGGAGAAATTGATATGCAGTGTACGGGAATTGTTAATATCTTTTCAATAACGTGATTATTTTCATGGCAACCAATAATAAATATTTTTTATCAGTTTGCATAAGAGATAAGCGCATATTTTTTTGACACGTTTAAATAGAAACACCCATAATTTGAAAATAAAGTAGGGTATCTTTGAAGCGCGACACGCGAAATATGTTTTAAATTTTGAAAGAATAATGTCAATATTTATTCAGTAATACAAACTGAACCCCATCGTTTCGCTTTGATTTCATTGAGTCAATAAAATATTCATAGTAAATTTTTGGAACAAGACACATCTGTGTTTACATTATTCTTAAAATATTTGTTACGAAATATTAAAAAAAAAAATTAAAGCATCGCATAAATGATAAATTAATGATTAAGATTGCCAACAACACATCAAGCAGAGAGGAGAAATTTATTATAATTTTACTTTTAATACTGCTTTACTTAAAAATATATTCACCCATTCCTGGAGTTGTATCGTCTTCCATGTCATATTCCTTTCCTTCGGAAGCCATGAGGTGAGCTCCTTGGGCCAGAACCTTTTCAATATCGAATGTATCAAATCGTAGGCGACCTGAATCGAAACATGAAGCGGTTTCCGAGGTGGTTTCTTCTGAAAGAAATCAGAATAGAAATGATTAATCAAAGGCATGAGGGTTTATCATATTTTTGACGTAACTTAGCAACTCGATCTTGAGAGACAATAATAAGAGCTAAGAAATTAGGTCTGTAATATTTTTCTTTTACTTCAGATATAGTGGATGGAGTGATGATATTGGAAGGACAAAGACAAAGAAAGAAAATGTATCTTGATGATTCAATAATATTTATTGACTACTACTCGCTAGTATGCGTTGTAATGCCACTTAAAGAAAGAAAATGTTTGTATAATTATATATTTATGATATCGACTGAAGGTGCTTGATGGAATTTCAATATCAAATTTGAATTGTTACAACTTTGTACGATTCCACATGTTGTCAGTAACAGCCTGGGTTCGTTTGTATTTTAATTTTGTTCATTGAAGTGTTTTTGGATATCCAATATATTTGTTTTTCTGTCTGTTGTGTACACAAATAAATCAGATGTTATTACAACGCTTGAGCCGGTCACATCAAACTGTCCATGTGAGAAACATATCCGCCATTTTTTTTATCACCATCAGATGAAAAAGAAAATGTTCAAGATGAGCAAAACCAGTACTGATCTAATGCTTGTTTCTAAATCAAAAACTTTCGTGGGCGTGTTCACAACAACCCACTAATGCTTCATGGTATAGGAACACATACAGGCATATTAAAACACATTGATTTACTGAATATATTTCCATTGTAATTTACTATGCCTATACTTTACAATAGCCATATATGAATAGTAAAAAATGATTTTTACTAAAATGGCTGCCAAACAAAGTAATAAACATTCTTGGCAAACACCTGTGCATTCTACAGATATGGTGACTTACCATTTTTGAGTTCACTTGGAGTAGGATTCCATTCAGGAACATTCTTCAGAATGGCTTCGATCGCCTGCAAAAATACACATTGCAGTTGAATATCATAACCAAATACAATAATTATGTATTTGAAAATTAAAATAGGTATAATTTAATGACAATTCATCTATTGTGTATGTGTTTAATGACTAGAATAAAATTTAAGCACCAACAGTCAGTGCAAATCAAACAAACTGTACTAATCTACACAAGATAATCTTATATATGAATATTTTTACTGCTCATATGGATATGGGAAGAAAGATTTAGAATAAAAAACATTTTGACATAAGATATGCAGAAAGAAATTGGGAGGATATAACTCTAGCCCCATTAGGACCCTCCTAGGGACTTAAACCATCAGTGAGTAAAGCAGCAACATACACAAAAAAAATTATGTTGAAAAAAACTAATAGAAAATATTTAAAAACAAAAATTATTCTATATGCACCAAAGAAGTTTCTCATTCGTTGGCTTAAAATAATCAATCAATGAGTATATATACAAAAAATGTCCTAAAATATAGTGGTGGATTGAGACCTTCATGAGATTTTCATGAGGCCCCATAATTTGGAGACCCTATTGTCAGTTAGCAATTTTTTCGACAAAATTAATGTGAAGTTGTTGTACTATGTAAATTAACTTCGGTACTTGTAATATTTTTTAATCACAAGTATTTCATCAACAATTTTGAAGAAATTCCAACAAAACTATAAACTGGAAAACATTGCATTATTTACTCCACAAAAGCTACCTCTATATTATTAGAATTCAAATAAAAAAATTAAATTTATTTATTAGTTACTTTTAAGACGTATAATATTCGAAGACCCCAAGCACTTTAGCGTTTATAGTGCAATCCACCATTACCAAAAGCACAAAGACAGAGAATGGATAATGGTCAAATTGTTTATTTTGCACTAGCGGTAAAATGAATACGAGAAAAGAGTTGATTGTTATAGTCTTTGTCAAACAAAAATTCCAGTAATTTATTTCATATCTCTGAACTGTTTTGATAAGAAATCCAGGAAAAACAAATGCAAGAGCAATTCCATTTAAAAAAAGTTTATATTTCACAGAAAAAGAAAAGTTATCATAAAACTGTAGAGACAAGACCTGTCCAGCAGCTATTCTAGTCTCCCAAGCCGGTGACCGCAGATAATTGTACACCCTGGCGAGAAGTCGGTGCAGTTCTCTCGGTCTGAGCTTCTGGATTTCTCCCAATTGCTGAGCTGCAGCTCGCCGGGTCACATTCGACGATCCAGACTCCAGAAGCACAAACAGCCGTTCCAACCTGTACGAAGACAAAAATTTAAGTATTTGGCTTTTGGAATATTTAGTCAATGAACTTTTGTAAATTGATTTCAGAGAATATAACGCCTACCTGGAAGACATCTTGATTCTGCTTATCCACCGTTAGCTGAATTTTTACATACATTCAGGTGTTTTCTGTAAAGAGAAAAAGAAAAAAAATCAAACTTGGCATTTGCAATTTATCTGATAAGCTAAATTAAACTCTGGGCTGTGAACATTATATACAAAAAAAAATGAATCGGAGGATTTATAAAGATGGAGTAAAAAGTTTCAACTAGTTCTTGCTGAGCCAATGTTGAGGATATTCCAACATGGCATATTTGAAAAATTAATCCAGTAGCGCTGGTGTGAGACGAAATTTCCAGGATATAGGTAAATAAAAAAATTAGCTCAAGCACAAAAGCTTAAACATTGTAAACACCTTTATATTTTTAAATATAATCTACCAGCAAGCTGTCAACAGGTATAAATAAGCAATAGTTTATTTTACTGCAATTTTTGATGTCTAGTTATATGTTGTAATATTCAGAATTTTTGCTAGCATATTAGCTACTTTAATTCTTTAGATGAAAATATTTATGTCACCTTTAAATTATTACATAAATAACATTAATCACTGTAGAACAGACACATTATTATTTTAGTCTGTCAGTGAATTATTTAACCCTCTGACTGCTAATGTCTCAACTGTTGAGATGGCACGTTTGCAGTATGTTGTTTGCTGATACTGTAAAATATACAGTAAACAGTGTTCAAAATTTCATAAATAAGCTGTTTTTTATATGGAAATATAGCCTGAGAGCTTTTGATAATCTGCATAAGTTTACTGGACAACAAAATCCTGATTATTTTTTAAGTATTCAGTGTTGGAATATCCTTTATACGGCTCATCAGCAAGGAATAAGTAAATGAGGAAATAGGGCTGTGCTGTTATGCAGAAAAAGGTGAAATCATATCCCTTCAAGAAGTTTTAGATTCAAACTATTGACCATCACAATTAACTAATATTCACGATGGTCATAATCTTTAATCATGACCAACAAGAATTACACGAGAACAGTTAACACCTTAAATGTGCTCACCTTTGAAGTTAATTTCATATCAATAATTAGACCTGATTGTTGCTATGAACATTATTAAGTCATATTTTATTATATCTTCAAGCAATTCTGACAACAGTAAGGCTGGTTCAACTCTGATTACAGCTAAAACAAATGTAGATAAGAATGAATCCGGCAATGAATCTGACTATTTTTTTTCATAACAGTAAAATGTTCTATGCACGGTACAACGGCCATAGTTGTTGAGTCAGTATTTTATTATTATTTTATAGTGAGGACCGGTTTCACTCATCATGAGCATTATCAGATAAGTTGATAGGTTTTAAAAAAAATTGGTAAATTGATTAATTGTATGATAGTTCTTGCAACTGGACCACATGTGAAATTAAACAAATATTGATGACAGCAACTCTATCAGTATTTAAGAGGTTTGGGACGGCTGAATTTTGATAAAAAAAAAAAATATCAAGTCCGAGGTAACACACCTAATAACTGAATCCAAAATTATTTTTCTCAGCCCAAGCTCAATTTTTTTAAATGTATGATAATATACGATTTATTTTCATTTCTATAATATTGGTGGCTATAGTATTTTTAGTGAGATGATTTTTTGTTATATTGCAATATACATTTTTCTGAAAAATAAATTACATTCTTCAGCCGACTCTGAGCCGGTATCTCCATTGTCTTGTATCTGTACCACGGGTCAGTTTGAGTAGAATTTATGTAACACATGTGCGGACCTGTACTGCATATATTTTGATTCCTCTATAAAATCTGCAGCGTTCAACAGACGCCTAAGATTAACACCTCCGTTGCAGACTGATTCATCAATTTGATGCTGTTAGCTCCAATGGGTTAATTATAATAAACAGACGAACACAGGCAAAGTCTGCTTAAAGTTGAATTCGTAGTGTAAACAAAATTTATTTGTTTAAAAAATTGTCACCAGGTTTTCATATTACGCCTCGCATGTGAATTATTGTTGGTATTCATATACATTGGAATGAGGAATGCTGCTATGTAATGCCTTGTAAAGTGAAATAAACATGTATGTTACTATTAATAAAAATTAATGGAAAACACGAAAAAGTAATTTTACAACACTAAATAATAAAAACGTATCTGTCATTATTAATTACGTACTAAAAAAATATCACTATATGGACTAAAAAGTTAACACTCTTCGATTTCCGCAATGTTTTAATATATTTCCCTCACCCTCCATACATGCTATCAACAAACTCAGATCATTAACTATTTATTTAAAAAAAAAAGGCACTAACACTTTATAATATGAAACAATAATTACACTATTTTAAATATGGCAAATTAATTGGTGATAACTGTTGCTAGACGTTTGAATCAGATTTATAGATTCTTGACTCCAGTGATGTTACTATGAAATTGTTTAACTGTTACAACTTTGTACGATTCCACATGTTTTGTCATTAATGACCCGGGCTTCGCCTCCCACATCTTCAGGCATGAAACATCAGTTCTGTTACACCCGTGCGATAGAAGGCCTGAAGATGCCGAAAGGCGAAACCCGTATTGTTAATGACAAAACATGTGGAATCATACAAAGTTGTAACAATTCAAGTTTTGATATTGAAATTCCATCAAGCACCTTGAGTCGATATCATAAATTAGATGTTACTATAACTCCACAGGTCACGAACATTTGCTTATGGGCAGCCAGTTGGTGACCACTAGTAACACATAAACAGGAAATAGAAAAAAGTCAGATTACAGATTGACAATCTGTTTCAGAAGAGCTCTGTTGATATGCTCCATTAAGAGTCAATGTACTCTATGTTGAGTGTAGGTGAAGTTTAATCCACTATCAGAAAATGAGTATATTCTTCACTGAATGAATTTGCTTTGATGTTATTAATTTAGGGTTAAAACGGAAGTAAAATATTACTTTTATTAAGAACTAACAAAGAATTCCTCTTATTTCCTCTTTATTCTTGGTAGGTTATTGTTTACACAGTTACCCATTCAAAATACACAGCTTTAATAAAACAAACTGAGTCATTGAACAATACAAACAATAGTCAATGTTTTAATGAAATGAAAAAGTACAATGGCTGAGTTTGAAACAAAATATTTTATGCAGCTTTATAAACTGAGTATCGAATATTCTTTGGAAGAAGCAGACATGTCAGTGCTTTGCCAAAATAATACTCATCTGAGAAGCATCATTAGACAACATGCACAATAAATTATCATGATTTTAGAAGTACTGTTTTTCCCGGAAATATAAAATAATTAGTCTATTAAAATTGCTTTAAAATAATAATAAAAAAAGATTATTCAGACTGATATGCGAAAAGTTGCCTTACCAATGGCATTACCCTTGAATATATCCAGAAAAGAATTCAAGATATCTGATTTGAAGATAAATTGTCCCTCAGAGGATTGAAAACAGTATTCATATTGGAATATAATAAAGTATAATACATAAAAGCACGCCCTACCATTCAAATCTTTTATTGAAGGTATTACTTTTCAAAATACTAACTCTCCGACATGATTGCTGTGGTGAAAATAGTGTTGCAAATCATTTGAAAAACAATTGACCAAACTGATGCATTGTCAATCTATATGCCTTCCAATGGATACAAAAGTGCACATGTAACTTGCATTTTGGGAAGAAGGTTTTACCTCTAATCATAACTAAGAATAAGATAGACAAGATTGAATAGTTTCAGGAATTTTATTTTCCTAAAACCAAAAAAACTTGATGCACACAAGCAGGCATAATAAAGTAGGACAATTCAATGCATCATCTCTTTTTACGAATTCACAGTAGAGGTTTGCTGATTTTAAATTCAACAAGTACTCCCTGCCTCAAATAGATGAAGAACTTCTATTGTTATAGAATACAACTTGTGATAGAATGCCTGAAGATGCCAAAAGGGGAAACCCGGGTCGTTAGTGACAAACCATGTGGAATCATACAAAGCTATAACAATTCAAATTTGATATTGAAATTCCATTGAGCACCTTCACTCAATATCATAAATTATGTTTTTTTATTTACAATTGGAAAATTTGTTAACTTTTTGTCGCATATTGAACTTCTGGAGATAACCACATTTTTTTTAGTATAAGTATTTTATTGTATGTCCGAGAAAGCATATAGCAGCATTTGGTTGCGTTGTTTGAAAACCGAGCCCAGCTTGCTGTAGAATGTATAAGTATTTTTGTCCTGGTTTTACCGATTTGTATTTGGTATTTACAAATAATATTCAGTATTATGTCAGCATCTATAGCTCGAAATAGTAATATTATAATTAAATTAGTTACCATGTGTGTTTTTGTTAATATTTAACAAGTCAAAAATTATTATTTTTGACAAATTTTGTTTTTTAATTATATGTATATATACATACATATTTTTTTACAACCAATATAAAACAATTATTTACTATACTATACATTACAAAGATAACATTGAAAAAACAACTCTCCTAAATGGTCTGCAATTAAAAGATTTAATATACATATTGTAAATGGTATTTTAAAAACTTGCATGGTGTATGTACTATTTGACACGCATGTGACACACTATTTGTTGATTATTATCTTTTAGCAATATATGCAATATCTTAGTAGCTCCCTGAGCACTTGTGTTCTTCTTTTCCATAACTAATAACACTGATTTGAAAGAAACATGTCTCAACATTAGGCAAATTCGAAATACTTTTAGTATCTGACTAAGAATAACAGAGACATGGATGTTACAATAAGATGTATCAAAACAATCAGGCAATAAAAATATGGTTGAATATTTTTTCTATCAAAAATGTTTATTTTTTTACTGTTTTCTGGAACCAATGTATCGTGTAAAAAAAGGACTGGGTGTAGTTGTAAAGTTAAGAAAAAATTAGGTAAATTCTTTTGTCTCTAAGGGAACCAATGGAAGATTTTAAAAAAGTGATTCATTATATATTTTCTTCGGGAATATTGTTCTGTCGCTCGTATACTAATGTTCATTTGTGGATAGGCACTAATAGAATAAAGGCAATTAACACTCAATTCCCTAAGACTGAGCAGTACATTTGTTGTATTTCTCAACTCTGTTAGTGTTGTCCGTTCTTTATTTAAATTGTGGTATTTGAGACCTATTTGCTTACTGTTAGGGCAATCTGTAAAATTTTCAATTTTGGTCAGTAATCGACAGTATTATGCAAGTAATTGCCATGATTATTATTAGTATTTAAAATAAATATGCTTGATTGATCCTGTTCTCTCACTTTACATACTATAGTGATTTCTATGATATTTTCTTATTATATTTATTGCCAGATGGTCCAAAACCAATTAATATAATCTACACACAGAAATAATAAAAAAATATAGAGAGAACATAACAATCACACTGTTCATCAGGATGAATCATACAATTAATGTCTGGGTTATATCAGTGTCAAGCCATTAATAAGATTGAATTTATATGAATAAAATTGCGGAAACTCAGCGATTTGTCATTTTTGCTAAGACATATTTCTTATGAATATGAAATGCTTTATGTAGTTTTTACCTAAATAGAATGCAGTATAAAATCAAATAATTTCATGAATTTTAATAAAAGCAAAATAATAATAACTTATTTCATAATATTCATTTATGATGGAAAATATTTTCTAATTCTCTTAACAGAGAAATACATTTCCCTTTTGTTGAATCATGATTGACGTATTATCATTGATGATAATTCATGATTCAGTATTACCAATCTCGATTCCAAAAAAAGATAAATTTATATTAGGCTAATTATTGCCATTATGATTGTTATGTTATTTTATTTGTTAAAAGGCATTCAACCAGTCCACCACTAACAATACACTGGTGGATAACAATATTTTTATGTTGAAAACATATGAATTGAAAAATCAAAATATTCAATGCAGATTCTATTAGTCGAAGAATCAAAACATCAATATAAAGATTCGATTTCATTTCAAGTGTATTAGACTTGATTGTTGATTTTGAATGAATTTGAAAATATGTGTAATTTTAACTATTACTCTTACCAACATTGGAAATTTTCCCTATTACCCAATTGTCACATATGTTTTAAAAAAAAAATTGAGTTTTTTAAATTTAACCTTTTAAAATATCCAAAATTGAATAATTTAAAAAAAATGCATTTTCATCTCTGAGTTACCCAACATCAAAAAAATTATTTCAAAATACTAAAAGGCTACAACCTCTATGAGTTTTTTTCACTCTAATGTATTAAATTAAATATTTCACACTAACTCATATACTTCCCAAATTGCCTTTTAGCTTTGAAACAAAGATTTCAAATGGCAAATCCTATTCCAAGTAATCAAATGTATAGCAAATGTAAACTATTTCAATTGTTCTTATTTTTTCAAAGAATGCTTACCCATGTCACTTGCAATGATATTACAATGCAAGAGTACACAAAAATTTAGTACTCTTTAAATACGTTTATTTCTATATTTCAATTTTGTATAAGAATGAAGACTACAGTTTGAATACAATATTAAAAATTAACAATGTATTTCCCTTAACAATATTTACCTTTTTATTAATATCATTTATTTACTTTTAGTGTGTTAGCCGTCACTTCTTGATGTACAGGGATGATATTGTAAATAATAAAAACACATTTCTTAGTATTTATTTCCACGATATATTTTATAATCAAGACCGGTTTCACTCATCGGAAGCATTATCAACTGCGATAATCATCAGTTGATAATACTTGCGATGGGCGAAACCAGGCCTGATCAATAACATATTTTGTGGAAAAGTTATTAAAATTGTGTTAATATTATCTAAAAATTCAATAATTTAAATATAAAAACATCAAAACCAATGAAAGTAATCACAAATCTACTCAGCGTTATGGTACTGACTGAATGTCCTTGATGAAATATCAAATTTGAATTAATTTATAATATCAACTAAAAATGCTTGGTGGAATTTCAATATAAAATTTGAATTGTTAAACTTTGCATAATTCCAACTGTTTTGCCATTAAGAACTCGGATTTTGCCTTTTGGCATCATTAGGCATTCTTTTACACGGATGCAACAGAAAAGACGTTGACAAGTCAGTTTTGTGCAATAGAAAATAAAAAAAAATAAAGGAAAGATATGTGGACTATAATGATGTAAAGAGTTTAATGTTTTGTGTGTCTTTAGATGTATTACAATTGTATGTATTAAGTCTCGAAATAGAAAAGTAAAGTCATATTCTATCAACAAAACTAAATATTGTGTCACTGGTTACACTATAAACAATTGAAATGTAATTTAAGTATTATAAGTGTGAATATTTAACTAAAAGTGTTCAATTGAAAAATCAATTTATGGGATTGTACATTTCGGTATCCAAACCTGTTGACACTGCAATTGAAACTAACGACATTTCCCAATCACCTCCAGGCCAAGACTAAATTATAGACAGACCAAATATTTGATTATGTAGGAAAGTGACAGTTTGTGGGGTTCAATAATTTTCTAATGACCATTTGGTCAATCACAGGAAATCACTTTATAAAGTTATTGTCATGGCAAAGGAGACCTGAGAAAATCGTGAGGTAGAAGTGGAATTGTATACATGTTTTATTCTTTGAATTGAATGAAAGTACACTTTTTATTAGGAAACATACAAATGTTTGGTAATAATTAGAATGCACATTTTAAGTTGTGCCTACCAATACAAGTCAAAAAATATTATTTACGCTAAGCATTTTGGAAAACAAGAAAATGTAAAATGTTATCTGAAAATAGAAACATGGACTGGTCCAACTGCATATTTAATACCCATTACTAAGAATAATCATAATTACTTCTAATACTTACATTTTATCTTAAATCCAGATGTAAAATTAGTAGTCAATTGCGATGCAAACTTAGGGTAGGTCAAGTGCGTATATGTTATATCGTATTACAAGTAGATTCTGAGTTTAAATTGAAAAATATTAAATAATTAATTTATTTTATATTTTTACGATAAGTTTATGATTATTTGAAAACTGAATTATTCGAGTTAATCAACGAATGAAAAAAATGTGTATGAAAGCATTTTCAACTCGAAAAGCTATTGATTTTGAAAGTTAAGATGTGTCAGTGTGATCGGATATGCACTTAATACCAAATCTGTGTCATGTCATATTAATATGACATATGGACTGGCTGTCTAAATTAAAGCACCGCAATTATTGTAATTACATCTCCACCCTGATTACACGAATAAATAAAAAAAAAGGTAAACGGATGCATAATAGCTCAAATTATATTTATAATCTCAAAATCGATCACAGCCCAGATGTAGCATGACAGCTCAACCTTAAAATTGCACAAATTACTTTTGAAGGTAAATATAAATACTGACCGATTATTGGGCTGCAATTACGCCTAGCCAACTGCAAACGCACATATCCATGATTTTTCTAAATAATTTCTACAAATTTCGTCGAGATTGAACAATAACAAACTAAAAATTAAAACTGTGTCGATAAGAGAGCGCATCGTTCAAGGTGCAAATTTATACTGACAGCCATGCTGCTGATGAGTCCGAATTTATGGGAGCATTTTGCTCTCATTGGTGTTTTTTCGATAGCAAACTATTTAAAAGACCAATCACAAGATTAAAGCCAAAAATAATATTTACGAAAGCTTATTTTTGATAATAGTAAGGTTATTATAAAAACACATAATACAATTTCCATAGACTGAAGGTGTAAGGGTAGTGAGTAACGTGTGGATTGAGCTTTATTTAACTTTTTTGGAGAATATTCCAAGGGATATTGACGGTTTTGGTTTAGGTCAACGTGTAATGGCCAATAAAGGGCTTGCGATTCATATTTAATCAAGATTATAATAGTTTTAATTCATAAACTTGATTTAATACACCGGTTGTCTATTGCATAAATTTGAGCTTGATTCATTAATTTAATTAAGTACTTACTTGATGTGTGTTTTATTATTCATTTCACCAAAGCAACTGAAGAAAATTTTATGCCAACTTTTTTTAAAAGCTGTGCAAAACAATACTTTATCTAAACAATATTTTCCACATTATTTACTTAATTTATGTATTAAGCAAATATTTTTTTTTTAATTTAAAACTACCAAAGTATACACTTCAACTAATTCAAATAAGTATCATTTTACCACGGATAAATATATTTTTACTAATTCACGTTGATTAATTATTAATAAAATGAAAGAAGTATTGTAAAATATATGCAGCATTTTTTATTATAAAAGCATACGCTGGCAACTATATTGCCATGCTTTCATACCACAACTTCAAACGTCAACAAACATGGGTTCGAAGAAGAAGTACAAAAATGAAAAAAAGTCATTTGATAAACCGATTAAAATAAAGAAACGAAAGTCTAAAATTAATTTAGTATTCGATGAAGCTAAAAGACGGTAAGAATCCTTAGGTGTTTGACCGCAATGTAGCTGTTTAACGAAAGTAACAGTATTAAGTAACCTCACTTTTACAGAGACTTTCTCGGCGGCTTCCACAAAAGAAAATTAGAAAGAAAGAAGAAAGCACAGACTGAATTTGAGGAAAAGCTGAAGGAAGAAAGAAAACGCATCAAATTAGAGGTATTTCTATAAACTATTATTTAGAGAAATTAATTAATGTTTCAGTTTAATCAATCTTTGGCTGTGCTGATATTCAAATATCACCACGGCTAGCAGCTCGTAGTTTACTTCATCTTTCAAAAAACAAAGAAGCAAGACTTGTGTGGAAATGTGTTATCTTCTCGGCTGATATATTTTTGTTAACAATTTTATAAATGCAATTTTTATAATGGATCATGGCCCCATGGTTAATGTTAATAGGTGTCGATAAATTGAATGGTCGAATCATAATCTGTTAAATGTCATGCGTAGATATGAACCTTTTCTGAAATGAATATATATTTTCACTTCTGGAAAATTAAACTTTCAAGGGGAAAGAAAATTACTGTATTATTAACTATTTATTCTTACATTTATACTTTCAGTCAATATTTTATTTTAATGTGCTTAATTCTTATATCATAAAACTTTTTTATTCTAAACACAATTTTTTACTTCTATCATTATGCATAGAATATTATCTGTAATTTTTACTGAATATTTTTCTAGTCCAAAGAATCTTATAAGAAACTGGTTGTGAGTAGGCGGCCAATCCCAGAGTTAGAAGAATTACTTGCAAATGAATACGAGTCTGAAGATGTTACCGTGAAAGTTGTTGAGCTATCGACAAACGATTTTGCTGAAAAAAGTAATTGGATTGGGCAAAATAAGCCTCAGAGTGAAGATGAAGAGAGTTCAAACAATTTAGATCCAGAAACATCTGATGATGAAATACCTGGCATGGAACTTAAAGAAAAATTAAGCACGAAAGTTGAAAAAGAGGTAGAAGACAAGAAAAAACCGACAACAAAGGCTTTTAAATCAAAGCGTGACATCAATAAAATGATCAAAAAAGAAGCAACAAAGAAAGTTCAAAAGAGTAAAACTTTTCAAACTAAGAATAAAATGGAGCAACTTAAAAATAAAAAGAAATCAATGCAAATGAAGAATCAACGTAGGAAAACTGCCAATAAAAAAGGGAAAGCTCGGCATAGAGGCGCTAAACCAGCTTTAGACTAAAAACATTTGTAGTATAAAGAATTTAAGAAAAAATAAAATTATTCTCAATATTAAAACGCATTCTATTTAATTTCTTTCTTTTCATGTATTCATTCTCCATTACTATTCATTACTCATGAGAGTAAATGACAGTTTACGGGGATAAGAAGCCTTGTTCAACACACAATATTATTGAAAATAGCCAATGCATACAAAAGTTCAATTTTTATTTAAATATTTTGAAATGCTCAAATCACGTGAGATAAAGTAAAATTTTTTTTAGTCTTACACAAGGAAAAAAACACAAAGAATACATGTTGAAGATGACCAATTGTAAATTGAAAAAATTTAAATTTTGTTCCTACTAGTGATTCAACTCTGGAACCAAGTGAAAGTCTTACCACCAGACTAGAGGATGATTGCGTCATTACTGAATGCTGTAAAAAAGTGCGTTTTTGTTATTTGACACGATTGGTATTTTTTCATAGTGTATATTCTATAATAACGAATTGTGCGAGGTACGACTTTTAGGTAATATTTGATTTTTTTATGTTGCGAGGTTCATTTTTAAAAGATTTACCCTTTTTCAAATATTCAAGGTTGTAGAAAAATTATATTTGAAGCTACTTGGCATATACAATAAAATATTTGTAATAATTACAGTGTTCATGGCGCATTTCAAGTGACAATATGTGAAAAGTTTATATGAAAACTTCAGTCATTTGTCACTAGATGACTTGTTTGATATTATTTATGGTAACGGTTTTCGAATATTTTTTATTGATATTTTGTTTAACCACCAAGAATTGACTTTGAAAATAAAACTAAACTATTTAGCTTAAAGCATTCAGTGATTTGAAAGTTACTTTTAGTAGGTTTACAGTCCAATCTGCGACTACACTTTGATTGTATGAATTCTTGTCTGCAATTGGGAGTGATTTCAAATAAGAAACACTGAGTTTATAAAAAACATTTTATTGATTTGCTTTGAAATTACTCTTTGACAAGTATATTACGTATTTAGTGATAATGTACAAAAATACATAGTTTTAATGGCACTTAATAAATAATACAAAATTCTATAAAAATAAAAAAATCTTATCATCCAACAAGAAATAGCTAGCTGTTGATATAGCACAGTGCTTCCCAAACTTTTTCATGCCACAGCCCTCTAGAGTAAACACATGTTGAAAATGAAAATTTTGCAGCCTTCAGTTTGGGAAGCACAAATTTAGCATGTAGAACACAGATTACATGAGTATTTAGACAAAAATGTGATAGGTTCAAAACATTAAACACACCTAGAAAATTTTTATACATCAGAAAAAATTACATCTGAAATGGTCCTAATAGGAATACAGAGGCAATTAAACAACATAAATACTTCATAAGAATTATTCTTTAAATTGCTTCTTGCATTTTTCTACATCATTGTCTTTTTGATTTTTAAAAAAAATGTTATGAAGAAACCATTAGTATTGAGAAAATCAATGTTGTATAGTTGCGTGTTTAAAACCTAGGTTCCCAGCGAAGGGTTTTTTGAGGGTCACCAACTTATTACGTTTAACAATTTTTTTTTTTTTTTGTATGCTTTTGGATTGTATTAGAGGTTGCGGGTCACATGGATTTTATGAAAAGGGGTCGCCACCCGAAAAAGGTTGGAAGCCTATGGTTTATATGGCCTTCATATGCCACCAAGATCTTTAACAATTTTCAGCCATCAGGAAAGATATAGGTAAACATAGGCAGACAGATTGCAGATTGTATAATGTTCATAGCAGCTATCAGGTCTAAATGGTGGTATGAAATAAACTTTGAAGGTGTTAACTGTCACTTCTTGATGGAAAGGCATGATATTTTTAACAATAAAAACACATATTTTAATACTATTTCCACAATATAATTTGTGATCAGGACCGGTTTCGCTCATGGTGAGCGTCAACTGCTAAGATACAGATTACAAACAAGCCTATATAGATATATACAAAAATGAGATGTAAATATGTGATTGATTTAACGGTGCATTTCTCTTCAACATAATAATAAGTAATACTGATACAGCCTGAGACTACATATTTTGGCAGGTTATCATGTCTTCACTTTTTTGAAGGCTTTTTCATTTCTTTGTTTCCATATGGGCATATATTTAGGTTAAGGCAAGATGAACACTGCGGTTTTACCGGTTGGCAAACGGTTTGACCGAAGCCAACCAACAAATGGTTGACTTCAGACCACAATTCGTACGGTAACCACGACTGTAATAGCTCTCTGGTTGCTTCCGGTGTTTTGGTCTGTTTGGAAAGCCATTCTAACCTGTTCGATATTCGATGTACATGTGTGTCGACACCTAGAAAGAAAATTGATTTAGGTTAACTAACAAGTTTATGACTTCTGTCATTAAATTATTTAGCATTGTGTTCGTGATTTGCTGTGTAAACAAACAAACAATAGTGTTTTGATTTTGCTTAATATTTTTGAAATATCTGTGATTAATTATTATTTTTTAACCTTTAGGACACCACCATTTTAAACATTTAAATTTTTTATGAAAATGCGAAAATAAATACACAGAAAATCATTTATTATATTGCTCACTTTTAAGGTGTTAACTGTCACTTCTTGATGGAAAGGCATGATATTTTATAAAATAAAAACACATTTTTTTAGTACTTATTTCCACAATAATTTTTTTGACCAGGACCGATTTCAGGCATCGCGAGCATTATCAACTGATAATGCTCACGATAAGTACTAAAAAATATTACATTGCTTTATTGAATTGACATTTACTTGGCAGAACCCATTAAAACACAGTGAAAAAATAGTAATGTATTTTAGTTCTACAAATTTTTTTGTAATATATAGTTTGTAGCTATTTTGGCTCACACTGTCGTCAGAACTAGATAGTTAATAGAATTAATGAATTTTGTTTTGTTTTGAACGACTCAAACACCATTTCCAATGTAATATAAAGATTTTGATATTCAAATACTTATAATAGACACGGTCCAGTGATAGCTGTTCTATTCAAATGTGAATAACATGATTATACTTCAACATTTGAAAATTCTGGAAATCAAATAGATTTCTCTGGTTTAAATCTAATAAAAAAATAAATCCATGATGCCCCTTTGGTGATGTTTGCGCACCTACACATCATTAACGTCTAAGTGGTTAAGGTTATTTTATGAAAGCGCAATATGTAGAACACAGCGATGGAAATCAATATTATCATTACTCTAGATAATTATTCAAAAATTGTTACCCGTATACAAATGTGTGACATTTAATATAATTAATATCATCAGAGTGCAAAGTAACCTTTTCTTTAAATATAAATACAATACCTATTCCTGTAATCTTGTTCCACGCAACACTCATACAAATGTGAGCCATTTTAGGGCCGACGCCTGTCAATTTGCAAAGTTTTTCAACCGTGTCAGGAATGTCGCTATTGTAATCATCTTTCAGTGTTTGAGTAGTTTTCTTGATATACTTTACTTTGGTCTGAAAATAAAAACAATCTTTCATCAACAAAATAGAATATCGAAATAAATTTTAATGGAAATGAAAAACAATTATATATTTTTGCTAAAAGTTCTGAGTGGACTGTGAGTGCTTTGCAGTTCAAATTATTTATTTTTCCTTTATAAAACGTAATTTTTTGCTCTCTTAAACCTTCTGACTGAAAGCATGGGTAAAAATTACAGTTGTATTCCATTGGCATATCCAGCAACCTCATGCTACACTCGTATTCATTTTGATGTGCTCTCAGTTTTACAATTTTTGGATGAAAAACTAACGATCAAACATGATTGTAAACAACAAGGTAAAAAAATACATTGCTATTTTTTCACCGTGTTATAATGGACTTCTACCAAGTAAATGCCAATTCAATAAGTAATAATTGTACATGTTTACAAAAAAAAATCTACAATTACAAGTCTATGCGTGTCAAATAAGGATTTTCAGATACAACGGACTTGGTACAGTCTCGCTCAAATTACGATGATCGTAAAGGTTTCATATGAATAATCTTGACAATACACACCTTCCAAAATCCAACAGGATATATAAGTTTGCCTAGCACTTCATCTGAAGTTTCTAGTATGTGTTCCACCGTGAGACCGTGTTCTTTCAATCTTTGCATAGCGGCAAATGTAATCTGATCTTTGGTTTGACTAGATAACATTAGGGCTATTAGAGAGTGGTATCTCATGACCTGAAACACAAACAAATTATTACCATATTTTTATTTTTCATTTACACCTCTCTTTGTACTAAAATTTTTTCCAAAGAACATAAATATACATCTGTTTAGAAATAATAA
This sequence comes from Himalopsyche japonica, assembly GCA_028555115.1. Lineage (NCBI taxonomy): Eukaryota > Metazoa > Arthropoda > Insecta > Trichoptera > Rhyacophilidae > Himalopsyche > Himalopsyche japonica. The sequence continues at coordinate 7,228 of JAHFWJ010000560.1, read as the reverse complement.
ATATTAGAATTTCATTTTATTGATTGAATTGGCAATCACTTGATAGAACTCCATTATAACATGGTGAAAAAATAGCAATGTATTTTAGTTCTACAAAATTATTTTTAACAAATATGGTTCATAGCTATTTCGGCTCACGCCATTGTCAGAACTATGATTAAAACTAACATTCGCTTATCTATATATAGCTGTGCAGAAAAGGCGCACAACACATCCTCTCTCCTGTTCCAACGGCCTAGCTTGTTACTTTAACACAATGACACTAAATTTTCAAAATTCTAAATGAAACAATAGGTGTCTATGACAATAAGATTATATGTGGGACGGAAGTGATCCTACTGGAAGCAAATCAGACCACCTCTTTGTACAACGGCTGGACAAGTGGCGATACTATTATGTTAGTTTGTTCGTAAAGAATCCTATGTGATAATTAAAGTTAAAGTAACAAGCTAGGCCGTTGGAACAGGAGAGAGGATGTGTTGTGTGCCTTTTCTGCACAGCTATATATAGATAAGCGAATGTTAGTTTAAGCATAGTTCTGACGATGGCGTGAGCCGAAATAGCTATCAACTATATTTGTTAAAAATAATCTTGTAGAACTAAAATACATTGCTATTTTTTCACCGTATTAGAATTTCATATTAAACATTATTTGTGTTGAGTCAACTAATAACCCTTTGGTTACGGAGTAGTGATATATTGCTGCTGATTTTGCCTCCACTTCAATGTACACCCAGTCCTTTTTTTAGGCGATCTTTTTTTTACGCGATTTTTTTGGACGGCACGGTTATGTTTTTTTACGCGATTTTTTCTCCAAATTTGAAGAAATTTATATATGATGCTAGGCATGTTCCTTTTCATTATTTTTTTAAATAAAAGAAATATGTGTATTTTTAAAACTTAATTTTGTTTACAAAATTTAAGCTTGATTTATGCAAAATTCAATACTTTCGTTCAAAAAATCGCAAACAATTACATTTCGCAACCGAGAGTGACAGCAGCGAAAAATTCATATAAGTGAAAAAAAAAAATATTTTTATAGTCTCATTATATTTTTATAAGCAATAAAGACATGAAAATATATAAATTTTTTTTGCCCGAATTTTAAAGAGCAAATTTTGGTTTTTTTATACGTTTCTGGTACTTTTTTACGCGATATTTTAATTTTTGGAACCAATTTATCAAATTACATATATGAAAGTTGTGATTTTTTTACGCGATTTTTTTTTACGCGCCTTTTTCTGGAACCAATTTATTGCGTAAAAAAAGGACTGGGTGTACTGTAAGTGTATAGGAAGATATCGATCCAACTATTGTATTAATATTCACTGATACACATTTATCTATGATATTATAAGATATTTTATTATTAGTTGTTTATTTATATAATTATATTAGTATGAAGTACAAAAAAAAAAACACTTGGCTTATTTCGGATTTACTAATAAATTTTTAATTGATAAACATAATCTTTTATGTTAGTTGCTTCGGATGGGTATTTTTCGACGATTTGGTGATGCAATATTGACACGGTGAAAAAATAGCAATGTATTTTAGTTCTACAAAATTATTTTTAACAAATATAGTTGATAGCTATTTAAGCTCACGCCATCGTCAGAACCATGCTTAAACTAACATTCGCTCATCCATATATAGCTGTGCAGAAAAGAGTACACAACATCTCCTCTCTCCTTTTCCAACCGCCTAGCTTGTTATTTAAACACAATGACACTAAATTTTCAAAATTGTAAATGAAACAATAGGTGTCTATGACAATAAGATTATGTGTGGGACGGAAGTGGTCCTTCAGGGAGCAAATTAGACCACCCCTTTGTGCAACGGCTTGACAAGTGGCGATATTATTATGTTAGTTTGATCGTTAAGAATCCTTTGTGATAATTGGTGTCTATTGATCTCCAGCTGTTCATAAGCCGTCATTCTTCGACCCTTACTACAAAGATGCAAACATTTAGGAGCTGAGTTTGAATTTACATTATGTGATTCATTAATAACGCGATTAGCGAATTGTGAATCTGTTTTTTTTATTATTGAATGATCTTACATGTTCCAATATATGATGCAATATTGCTACTGCAATTTGTCTACTTTTTACGCAAGCCCAAAAAAATATGAACATATATATTTTATTCATAGTTTTTTTTTTTTTTATTTGATTTCTTGAATTTATTTCATTGACTTTATTTGAAAAATGTAGAAAATATATTCTTTTTCGAAACACCTAAATATTTTCTAAAATAATCCCTGTCTTTTTTTGAAAGTGTTTAGTTTAGAAATAGTGTCATCAAAGGAGAAAGAAAGTCATTGTGTAGATAATTCAAATTACCTCTGGTGGTGCAGTTTCATCCCAGCATTTATCACATCCCATGTCATCGACAGGCGCCCCACCTCCTGCACGCATTTGACGAATGTTGTCGAGAGTCTCTTCCCAATTTTTTGGTCGCCATTCTATTGTCTTCTGCATGGGATTATTCACCTAAAGACAATTGTAGCAAATTAGGAACTATACATATGTTAAATTACAACTTTTCATTTCATTAGATAAATCTTTTTTTTGAATTGTTACAATTTTGTACGATTTCCCATGTTTTGTCACTAACGATACGGGATTCGCCTTTCGGCATCTTTAGGCATTCCATCACACGGATGCAACAGAACTGACGCTGACTGTTGCATCCGTATGATAGAGTGCCTGAAGATGCCGAAAGGCGCAACCCGGGTCGTAAGTGACAAAACATGTGGAATCGTACAAAATTTTAACAGTTCAAATTTGATATTGAAATTCCATCAAGCACCTTCAGTCGATATCATAAATTAGATAATTCTTATTTAAATGAAAGGTACCGATGTTAGAAAATGCAATTTATGATATCGACCGAGGGTACCTGGTGGAATATTAATATCAAATTTGAATTGTTGAAGCTTTATACACTTCCACACGTTTTATCACTCATGACTTGGGTTTTGACTTTCGGGATCTTCAAGTATTCTACATGGATGAATTATATAAAATTATAACCAAAGCAAACCGTTTACTGTGTCAGTTCTATTGCGTCCATGTGATAGTCCGGGATAAGTGACAAAGCATGTAGAAGTGTACAAACAATTAAAATTTGATCATAAAATTTGCATATTTCTGCAGACATCTTTTTACTTTTAATGTTACAGCTATAGTGGTTATACTCATTCGACATACATACAGTATGTACATTTTAAGCTAGTGTGGCACATTCATGGCACGACCCTGACTATTTTTCGTTTCAATTTTCAATACCACTTGTTTCTGACTGCAGACCGACAGTAATTTTGTTCAAGCATTGTCAGTTTTATAATTACGATCAATTGTCTACTGAACCTATGGTGATGTTTGAATATGGATTATTTCATGTTAAATATATTCAACTCATTGGATAAAAACAATTCAAGGAATGCTTTCATTCTATTCTAACCACAATAACAAAAGAAAAAGTCCTGTAATCAGAACTAAAAGCAATGCATAACCCTGACAGAATTATTTGAAAACTGATGCCAAGTGTTTCAATTATACCCCATCACTTTTTTTTAACATTTGTTAAAATGTGGGGATACTTATGATTTATTGAACAGCCTAAAATATATAATATAGATAGACAAACAATAAATTTATATTTTCTCACATTATTCTCATTTTTAACATCCGTTTCATATTCTATTTTAATATGGCTACGCCCATTGGGAGACTTTGTAATTTTGGGTGACTTGATCTCTGGTTTGATAATAATCTCTGATTTCACGACACAGTCCTTTGTTTCAGAAGACTTTCTTTTTCTAGCTAAGGATTTGGAAGAAGTTTCATTTTGATTCATTTCAATAGTATCTGGATCCTTTTTGATGATAGTTAAATCTAATTTGAGGTCGTTCTGTGTAGAATGAAGTTTGGTTATTTCTTGACGTTTAACCGTTTTGTTTTTGTTGTTTTTAACCTTAGATATTTTTACGCTTGTGCTGTCTTCTATACTGGCAACGTCTTTTTTATCATTTTTAATAATTCGCTTTCTTTGGACTTCTATCTTTGGCTTTTCGTCCTTCGGTTCAAACATTGAACGCATGTTTTTCAAACATGTATTTACGACTTCTTTGTCAATCGGATTTTTCTTTGAAGGATCGTCTGGAGATTCAGTTGGCTCTTCATCTGGTTTTCGACCTCTTGGTCGGTTTCGTCTAGTAGTTGACATTTTTAAAAGACACCTGATAGTAATACAAAAACCAATACAAACATTCGAATTTTGGACGAGGTGGATCGTTGAAAAACGGTTTAGTATCACAAAGGCAACATATTTAGCGAATGTGTATATGGACATTTAAACATTCTGTAATATATGATTAAAATCGTGTAATGTTTGGTCTGGGTGTATTTTGTAATTCACAATACTCAATAACAGAAAACCGCGAAAACATTTAAGACGACAGGATTTTGTATGTCAAAAATAGTAGTAGACAATAATATATTGTACAAGAATCAATGACAATATTATAAAATAAGTACTACCTTAGTCCCCTACAACCTAAACCGCTATGGAGCTACTAATACAATATTAAAGAGAGTAGTTAACGCTAACCAAATTCATTATTCCAGCTAATATTTGTAGAATAACTCGATGATTTTTATGACATAATCAGGTTTATCTTCAGAGTCAATTATCTAATTTATATTACAACGGCTTGCTACCACTGACATTTTTCCAAAACAGTTATGACTCTTAGGTAAAAAAATATGAGTAGCAAACAAATTTCAAATAGAAAAATGCACATCTAAAAATCTATACAAAGCAATTCTCCATTCATTTCTACTAGAGTGAATTTAAAGTATCCGTGGATAACATGATAATATGATATTACGTATCTGTGCATGATAATTGCCTTTTGACCGGGAGGGTTGTGATTTTTTTATAATCATCGCTACTTTTTATCATTCAGTTTACTGATATAATGTTATATATATATATATACATATTTTTAGCAACACAAAACTGCAATATGTCACATATTTCTTTTGCGCAAACATCAAACCACTTTGCAAACCGTTTCAGTCAATATACATATTTCCATATTGGTTAGATGCTGCTATTACATCAAAAATTAAAAATTGGTTTTTTTTTTGTAGTATCAGCCTCAAAATCTGAACTTAGATTTCAAACCGGTTAATTCATGATACTTAATCGTCTCATAAAAAATGCGATTCTGCGGTTGATATACTTTTTTTGAAAAGATTAGGCAATAACAGCAAGCTGGAACCCATTTTGATCACCTCCAAAACGTTACGTATCAACAATAGCAAAAATCAAGACACGTGAAGTTATGTGACCATAGCAAATTATCCGAAAATACATAGTCGCAAAATCGTCACAAGACGTTGAGAACATAACTGTCATAAAAACAATAATACATCGACAATGGCCGCAGAAGATGATGAGATTGACGTTCTTGGAGATTTCACATTTGATAGTTGCTTGTCTAAAAATGAGAGATCAATGTAAGTATTTGCAAATTGTTTTAAATAGTTTCATCTTCTATCTAGACTTCTATATTTTGTGCAATTCTAAAATTCCTAAGTGACGTAGACCTTCATTTACGTTTGACAAAAATGTCAGTAAGTAAGTAAACAATTTTTTCTTATTTGATGTGATTTGAAATAAATTAACCTATTCGTAATACAAATATAACCTACCAGTATGCAAAAGGTGGTTAAAGTTTATTTATAGCTAGGTGTCGGGTAACCAATAGGTTATGTCATTTTTAAGTGTAAACAAAATAAAGTGTACATTGTTTTCTATTGTGAATGCGTTTTATATACTGTTCAATAGTATTGATTTGCCTACAGTTTTTGGAAAACCGTTTTCATAAAAGCGAGTGATAAATGCTGAGAACTTTGAAACTAATAAGAAAAAGAAATGCTCAGTACTCCAGTAACCGAATATTTTTCCACTTAACATTTTAATTGCTCATTTAAACTTCAATTGTTTCAGCTGGTGATGGTAAAAGGTGGTCTAGCTAAACTAAACTATACTTTTTCACTCACGTGTTCATTGAATAGTGTACAATTTTGAATATTTTATTCATGTTTGTTTATTTTTGAAAAATCTTTAATTAATATCTCTATATTCTTATCCCAATTGATTGATTCATCTTAAGTATCGAGAAAAGTTTATTATCTGTTTGGAGTAAATCGATTTACAATTTCTCATTTTTATTCCCTCTCGATATCTGCCACTCTTATATTGAAATTCCTGCCCACTAAAATCACAACCAGACAGCTGTTCAATGGTCTCAATAGAAGGATTGCCAGTTTGTTGTTAATTTGATGCTTATTGATTTTACATAAAAAATTGTGGCACAGGGTTAATTACTGTTTTTATAAATGAGTCCTTTTATTTGTATGTGTTCTTAATGCAAATAAAGAAATCCTTTAACTAATATAATTTGTTTTGCAGTTCTACATACCAAGAGCTTCTTCAATGTGATTATTCGGTACCACCTCAATGGCTCCTAGATACAGGCACAACATCTTGTTGGTATGACACTCCAGCACAAGAAGATAGCTCTTTGTAAGATTTACCATACTTAAATGTTTTTTTTTTGTTATTTAATGTTTATTTTTATTGCTTTCATTGTTTTTTAAAATTTTAACCTATTTAACTCTTTGTCTTTGGGGGCTAGAACTTTCGACAGTCTTCTTTTCCATGAAAAGGATGAGGCATTGATTTTTCGACCCCGCGTCATTTTTTTTCTATGTTCACACCTTTTGTCAATAGAGCTCTTGTTTCAAACTGCAGAACTGTAAGAAGATAATGTAGAGCTATGTTGTATTACATTTCATGCAAAGAAACTATCAAAAAATCTAAAATACGCGCTGTAGTCAAAGGGCTAAATTTATTTAACGAAATACTAAATGCGATCATATGTTTGCGAATGATTGTTTGTGAGATTATATATGCATTGCCATTTAGCTGAGTAGTCTTCATTCTTGGGTGTTTGTTTTGTTTGAATGCAATGTCCATTTGCTCAATCTCCATATAGGTGAATTGTAAAAATAATTAACTGTCGATTATTTTGTGGTGAAAAAAATAGCAGAATATTTTAGTTCTACAAAGTTTATAAGATATATAGTTGATAGGTATTTCAACTTACGCCCTTATCAGAACTATTAACAGTAGTAAAGTAGTAGTTGTGT